>JAXRKP010001032.1:47500-80000 GCA_037039925.1 Doris montereyensis
CACGCTACATGCCATCTATGCCTGTAGAATTTACAGGCTTATGACATGTCATGTTTCAATATGTTTACCTATTGGCCTAAAAGGGACATGACTGCATAAAAACACTGGCATATTGTTTGAATATCATCCCTTCAGAAAGTAAGTCGTCAGTTTCTATGTCGGTCCTTGAAAGAAATTATGTCACGTAAAAAAAAAAAGATCAGAAGCAAATCCCCTCCCCTCCTCAAGAAACTTAGAATAGTGAGCAAACTAGCAACTGACAGATCAGGTTAAGATCTTTTTGATGTATTTAAGTTTTTGTTACCTTG
This sequence comes from Doris montereyensis, assembly GCA_037039925.1. NCBI lineage: Eukaryota > Metazoa > Mollusca > Gastropoda > Nudibranchia > Dorididae > Doris > Doris montereyensis. The sequence continues at coordinate 47,809 of JAXRKP010001032.1, forward strand.
CTCTTTACCTTTTCAAGACTTTTTACTAAACACTTTTCTGGTAGATTTGCAATATGAAAGGATTTCGTTTTATATACAAGTTCTGATGTCGCCTTTTCTTTTCTTCATCAAGGCAACAACTGGGAGGCCTTTTTCGACCATGTCGTAGAGGTGAATGTCCTTGACAGCAGTGATACGTGCAACCTTGAACTCTTGGGCCGGCCTGACCTCAGCGTCACATTCACAAAACTGCACTGTTGGAGGCTGACTCAGTTCAACAAATGTGTCTTTATGGATGCCGACACCATGGTAGGGTTTCGTTAGAGGTTTTTATCCACCGCTACAAACCCTCTCATATAATTGCATTTCGTCACTGCCATCGCAATGCATGTATGGAGCAATGTTTGAAGAAAAACATATTCCTTCTCAAAACTCTAAAAATAACTTCCCCCATAGTCTCCATTATATCATCCAAATTCAGCCAATGGAAATTACTAAAAACCTTCCAGCGTGATTGCTAAAATATTTTAATAGGTCGTAGTCAAATGTTGTCACATGATAGCAACCGCTAACGACGAATTGTCTTTTATTTAATCCTTGAAATAAAAAGTAACTGTAGTCAAGTTCTTTCAAGGCTGTTGTGGTCCATAGAGCTGGAGGTTACTCTCAGGTTCAATGTCTTGAAGCAAAACTGGTGATTTGATTTATATTACGTCACATTCAGGATGCTAGTTTGGTGTAGATTTTACTTCCCTGATGATGCTGGTGCCCATTTGCACTGGAGTTGAGTGAGAAAATGGGCACCTGGGTTATTGAAAGTGCTCTCCTCCCACGAAACACAATGTTGGACCTCATGATCCTGAGGGTTTGGCTGTCTAACCTCTAGGTCATTGACTCCATGCTAAACCTTGAAGGATTTGCCCATGTTGGAAGCATTAATTCTCCAGTGAACCAAATCTGTTACTTTAGACTAAGAGTTGAGGCTGCCCATTGAAGAAGAAGCTAAATATGCACTAAGAGTAATTCCTCTGTTTTCATTAAAACAAATTTATTTTGTTGTACAATCAAGAAGTTTGATTGACTGCAGGATGTTATCTATAGTTTCATTTTTATTTAAACTCAAACTACAATATTTTACCCTGCCGCCATGTTCTTTCTGGGCTAGGATGGGTGCCTGGCAGGTGCTCCATCTTTCTTTGCTTTTGCTCTTGGACATGTCCTTCATATTGCTGTTTCCCTAAGAACACATCATTTGATAGTCCTGGTAAATGGCAATAAAACAAACAAACAAAACTGCCGGTCAGGTAACACTTGTTGGTGGCCTTCTCATGGTGTGTTCTTCCTCCTGCCTTTACTTTTTTTCTGAATTCTTCATCGATTGATTTTTAGGAGTGTTTTGCATTTCAAATTGTATCTGTCGAGTGGATTCCAACAGTGCTTTGTAGACACTTGTATGCACGCAGGTACACACACTTGTTGAAGAAGATGATTTCTACAGCTTTGAAATGTTTGGAGGTCTGGCACTGATAGCATTTGTTAAAACATTAAAATTTTGTCCTTCTGAGATGTACAAACTTTCATGTCTTGTCTTCCAAAGGTTATCCAGAACATAGACGACACTTTGACAGAGAAGAACTGTCAGCAGCACCAGATGCCGGATGGCCGGACTGTTTCAACTCAGGTGTCTTTGTCTACAAACCGTCAGGGGAGACGTACAGAAATTTGTTGGAATGTGCTGTTCAGCAAGGCTCTTTTGACGGTGAGGGTTGAAAACGACTCCACCTTTGTTCTGATTTTTGTTTGTTTTTAGATTTGTGAATTTGGTAAACGTAGGCTGCGTCCTTGTTTTATATGATAACGACTTAATCGCATTTCCATGAAACTGAGAACATTGATTTTCTGAAGTCCCCAAGTATGTTGTTAATGGAGATAACAGGGAGGACTCTGTAGTCCTGAGGCTAGGCGTCTGTCTTACAACCAAAAGGTCCTGGGTTCAAGTCCCGACAGATTGAAAAGTTTTTTGAGTAAGATCTACCCCCTGGTCCAGGTAGGTGTATCAACGCCTAATCTCCATCGGAGACAGACAATAAAAAGTAAGTCTCTTGAGCAGATCACAACGCTCTGTGCAGTTAAAGATCTCTTGGCAGTTTACAGGGCAGTCCAAGCAAAATGAAAGATCTCTTGGCAGTTTACAGGGCAGTCCAAGCAAAATGAAAGATCTCTTGGCAGTTTACAGGGCAGTCCAGGCAAAATGAAAGATCTCTTGGCAGTTTACAGGGCAGTCCAGGCAAAATTAAAGACCTTGCCAAAACTTCCAAGACCACTCTAAGTGTGGATGTAGGTCAAATCAAATCAAATCAAATGAAAATAGAGAAAATAAGTAGCAAACTGTTTCATTGGAGAGAGGCTTCACTCAAGTACAACAACAACAAAAAAAGCACTTTTAAGCAATATTTGGTTTCAACTAGTTCAACTTAAATGAAAATTAATCTACCAGACGCTTCCAATTGGACTACGGTCTTCATGTATATCAACGTTTTTAAACATACAATTTTTACATCTAATCAGCTATAAAGGCAGTATTTTTATACTTAATTAGATTTTAATTGTCTCCTTTCTGTCTTATCTTTTCTAATATGCCATTTTTTAGTATGTAAATAACCTGTTTTCCAGGTTTTATAGATTTGAATTCTTTCAATAGATTAATTTGATTTGTCTAAATTATAGGAAAAGGATGTTCAAACCTTTTCAAGCCTGAGGAGGGGGGAAACTTGTCCAGAATTTTCATTGATTTATAAAGGGAGTAAAAAGTGTTCAAAATGTTATAATATAATGGAAGTGATAGAGAAAAGAGTATGTGAAAGGTAGAATGATATATAGTAAGGCTAGTCTCATTTGTCAGACGTCTTGGCTTTGATGAAAAGTATTTTCTGAATATTCAATAACTGTAATTTCATGCAAAACCTAGCGACCTGGTCACTTGATATTTGTCAATATGTTATTAGTGTTGATGAATCTGGCACTTAAAGTTAAAGCCTGCTGGAGATTGATACAGAAGCTCGAAGGGCCCATGTAAATTTAGTATTGGTCAAAGAAGGTCCCGTGTGCAGATCACAACACTCTGTGTGCACGATAAAGATCCCTTGACTGTTTACAGGGCAGTCCGGGCAAAATTGAAAATCCCTGTCATTCCAAGGACTAACAGTAACATCCTTCACCATTTTTCATTTCCTTTGATTCTTTTGATCAAGACAAGCAAATGATAAGTCTTGCCTCTATTAATAATCGATGTTAACAAGCATTTTTGTTCTGTTCATGTTGTTTGTTCCAGGTGGAGATCAGGGTTTGTTGAACATTTACTTTAGCTCCTGGGCCACGGCCGACATTGGCAAGCACCTTCCTTTCACTTACAATGTTGTTTCTCAAGCCTTTTATAGCTACTTGCCCGCATTTAAACAGTGAGTATCCGTATGTGGCTGCCTGTGTACTGTTAGGACTGAGAATAGTTGTAGGGACAAAGATGAGACAAATATCAAATGAGTAAACCGGGGAAGGATTGCTCACCAGACAGAATCAAACCCGTGACCTGCGAGTGGGCAGTCTTTGCTTGGTCGGGAAAAGGTATTGCACTCTCTTTTTTCATGGCAAAGCAAAGTGTGTTGATGAAGAGGTCATGAGTTTGAAGCTGTCTGATGCCTGATTTATTTTTGTTTATTCCTCTATCTTCGTCTCGTCTTTGTCCGTAGGGTAGAGGGGGTTGGCGGGGTTGCTGGTAGGTCCTATTTCTTCATGATCACTCTGTTCTTAACTTTTGCTTTCATCTTGCTGTTTCCTCTTAATTCACCCTGAGATCAACACATAGGGTGGATGATGAAGATTTCAATGAAATGAAACACAAAGAACATCCCTAGGGTACTGACCATCAATTTTCATGTCCTTACTCATCACTGGGGACCTTAATAATAGAGTTGAAGATTGGTGTTGTGAAAGAGTGTTGCTGATTTCCAGGCTTAGTATGAGGATTGAAAGACTGCGGTTTGATAGTGACAGTCACAAGCCAATATGTGGGGTTTTTAAAAATTGCTTGTGCTCGTAGTAATGTTATGTAATGACGTCATCCGTATGTATTTGGTCCGTGTTTCAGATTTTATAACAGCATCAAAGTGGTTCACTTCATCGGGGCTGTCAAGCCATGGCACCACCCTTACAACACGGCCACGGGCCAGGTGACCCAGTTAACTGGCACCGGACACAGCCAGCAGTTCCTACAGATGTGGTGGGACATCTTCATGGATTGCGTCCAGCCACACCTGGATCCAGAACTGGTGAGTCACATGCTGTTTTGGTTGGGAGTTTGTGGGAAGGGGAAGTCGCTGTCTGATTCTGATGTCGTGTCCGATGAGGGGAGGCTACAAAATTCCAACCCCACCTTGTTGCTGTAGTTTTAAGAGAAGAATGATTTAAGGTCAATGATACGGTCCAAATAATCAGGTAGGATGTGCAACAGAAAGATAGTCCTTGACTGTTTTGATTAGGGGTGGGGGGCGTTCCTGAAGTATGCATTTTTACCACAAATTGGACAAATCTTGTTGATTGCACTACTGGATGGAGCACTTCATTCCCTTCACATTGATACCATAACAAACGCTCAGTATCGGTACTTCTATTTTATACAATTTTTTTTAGGAATGATACTGACATAATCTTCAATACATCGGTTGTACCATAAAAGCCGGAAATGTTGTCTAAAGTATAATAAGTTGGTATTGAATTTAATTATCATAAAGTACTCTATCAGAAACCTGTATTTTTGAGGAATTATTGTCAATATTAGCTAAGATCGGCCGAATATTATACACCTGTTATAAGAAAAATGCTATCCTAACATGAGTATAAGAGACTTGGAGCAGCCGAAATATAGTTAACAAGAAGTATTTGAAAGTATCTCAAGATTGTATGATGTTTAGGTTTATATGAGAAAAAACATTCAAATAACGGAAAACATTGTGAAAAATACGATTTTCTCAAAATGGTGCTTTTTGACAGTGATATACAGTGATATACAATCTAAAATTCATAAAATCAAAACCAATTAATTTGTCCAGAAAAGCTACTGGGTGTTCATACTGAAAAAGCCTATATGAAATGAAATTTTAGGTATTTTCGCAATGAAAATCCAAGATGGCGGCGTTCCCGTGGCAACCGTATGATAATTAAAAAAAATTAATTGTTTTCAGCTAATTCAGACATGCTGAATACAATGGTAATGGTTAAAATTGTCTATATCAAATAATAATTTAAAAAAACATGTTCAGGGCCTGTCCTTCCCCTTAAGAAGATGTGTTGTCAAATTCTCTACGTCCAAACCAAAGCCTGAGATCATTGCCTTTGATAGACTTGAAGGACTCTAAATAAACAGTAAAAAAACTCACAGCCGCATGCTGCAGCGCTTCAGCTCAAATACTGTTATCGGAAGATTGGATTGAACATGACCTCAGTACAAAGAAAGACGAGTTTATCACAGTTTCAACATATTCCCGTGTAATTTTTACTTTGACATCATATCACCTTAACAGAAAAGAGAAATGGAAACACAGTTTTTAAAAATTTTGCTAACAATTGCAAATGTTGAAATAGTTTGAGATGCTTTGTGTTAAGCCTTACAAGTAACAGTTTTAGAGGTTATTTAACATATGATAAACTAAAGCGAGTGTTACGCCTCTGATGTCTGTGGAATTTCATGCATGTAAGCGTATCTGGAAGCAAATAGATTTAGATTTATGAACAGGTATACATTTGTCACATACACTAGGTGCCGGCTGCAGTCCTGGGCTAACGTTCAGATACTTTTGAGCTTGGTCACTTAGGTGATAAAGCTCTGGTCTGATTTAGATAAAAAAGCTTAGTAAATGGCATACTGACAGTTAAGCGTAGGGTAATCAGGATTAAAGTCCTTGTATTCCTAGGCATATGGCATAACATGCTAGGTTGCCATTGCTTTATACATCGCTTTATTGTCACAGTCTGAATAGATCTAAGCATTTAAGTATAACTTTGAAAACTCTCAGTATGGTCTTTCCCTGAGTGAGAATCAGACAGCAACTGTAACCTTCCCTTGTCAACCTAGTTTAACGCACATTTAATTCATTGAAATTGTTGAATATTTTTGCAATTTTCTGTTATAAAGTTGTATTAATTTTTTTTCTCTATCTTCTCAAAGTTATTAACTTTGTTTTAAATTCTAAGAATTTGGTTTATAGTGTCGGCTGTTATTGATTTGATTTTTCAGCGTTACATTTTCAAAAAAGTGATATAACATCTTTTAAAGCTTTTTGTTTGATTTTCTTCTAGTTCCCTGTTGGATTGTTCATCGTTAATGAAATTTTTGCTTTTTTGAAAACCTCCTCTCTCTCTCTCTCCCCTCCCCTACCTTTTGAAATGAAAACACAAATTTATCTAATCTTTTCCATGTCTGCACAGTACAAGGTATGTATGGTGGTTGTGCTTAGCCTTCCCCTTATTCCCGTGTGTGGATAATTTCCGATTAATTCATTGTGGGAATGATATTAAACGCATGTCTCTTTGTCAGTGAAGAATTCAGGCCAAGTAATTGTGTTTTTTTTTAAATTTAGAAATTATTGTACAAAGTGATCGACATGATCTTTAATTTTTTATTAGAATTTTAGAAAGAAAAAAGAGAGAGAGAGAGATGATGATGGGAAGGGAGTGGGTGGATGGGAAAGGAGATAAAATATACAATTCAGTTGCTGAATAAGAGATTTTCTTATAAATATAATGGGGCTTTGAAGCACATTGGTAAGATATATTATATTATATAATTGATAAAATAACTAAAGAAACTGAGATTTTAACTCACAAACTGGTTTTCAAAAGAAAAGAAAGCTAAAGTTGGATGCTATTATTATAATGTTTTAGACATTTCTCAGACACAAGCCATTGAGAGGCATTAGCTCTAAAAGCATGACATTTTTGCAGGGATAAGAATGGCATGCAATCGGATTTGTTTTAACAACAAAGTGCGTCTGATAAAGGGGAAAATAAGAGCAATTAAAATAATGCTCTTTTGAATGTTTTACAAGCCACATGTATGACAGTGTCCACATGCAATGTTTCCATTTTGATTTGTTTGACATTGCCACCACTGTACAGAAAAGCAAGGAATCGAATCAAGTGAGAAGAACCCCTATAGATCTATGCACTTTGAACACCCCTCTTTTTTACCATAGCTTTATATATTTAAGATATATGATTAGAATTGGGAAATTTCACTCTTGGCTTAAAGCTGCCACCCTCTACTATACTTTAAATCTTAGTTTTTAATTAAATAATGTAATGTGCTCTCTCTCCCCATCTCCCCTTTTAAAGTAACATTTATTTGATCATTTGTATGCAAGTTTGGCTAATGGTGGGGTTTCTGTCCAAGGGCCATTTAACCTAGCAGTGTCTGACTTGAACTAATTCAAGTTATCGCCAACACACAGATGGGGGCAAAGACTAAAGATGACATCACACAAATGTGATAAAGAATGCACTGTGTCCCTCCCCCCCCCCCCACCATCTGTTGCCACTCTGGCCAGAGGATGGCTTTTGGCCAGAGGATGGCGTTTGGGAGAAGAGAAGATTCACGGCATGAAATGTGGAATTATTATAGACTAAATAACGTAATAGGTGTACGGTTGTTTGTAAAAGAAGAGCAAGACAATCAATGTTATATGTATATAGTATTATGTATGCCTTACTCTGTCACTTAACTACCCCAGAAAAGCGAAAAAGAGACGAAAACAACAAAGAAATCAATGTTCCCTACACCCTATCCCTCCCCCTTTCTCCAGAGAATCATAAACTAAAACCAATCTAATAAAAGCCCATCCAATTAGACTTTGTGTTGTTTGTCTTAGACACAGTGAAGAAAGATTTCAGTTATTCTTAAAAGGTTTGTCAAGTGATGTATATATAGTCTCATTAAGATAATACACATCTGTTTCAGAAGGAAGATGGAGAAAACAAAATCACCAACTAAAAAGCAAATGAAGGGCCTTACCGCTCTGCCCCCCACCCCCCCCCCCCCCTCCACCACAACTTTTGACAATGAAGGAAAATCCAGAATCCTCACATTCCCCCACCCCATTAATTTTTCCCCATATGGTAAATCCTTGGTTTTTTCACCCATCCTTTGGAAATGGCAGTTTTTCCTTCTTCTGTTTTCGTTTTTCTTAGCCTTCTCTGTCTTTAACATCAGAACTAGAAGCTACCCGTCAAAGCCGAATTACATGTATTATTGAAAGAGGTTGAGTCAAAAGGCATTTTTGTGTAGAATTCAATGTGCAAGAAACGTCGTGCATGGCTAATGTAGAAAAGAGAGATCTAAACTGTTTGTGTGCAACCCCAACTTTTGCCTCGTGTGTTACCACCAGGACAGATTTGTCTTGGGGGAAAATGTCCTCGCCACACAGACGAATACAACTTCTGACGTTGAACTGGATCAACCTTTTATGTCATCATTTAATCTGTTTCTTTTTCTTCTTTTGTTTTCTTCACAAATTTGATTTCTTTTTTCCCTCTGACACAGTCAACACCGAGTCCCCTAGTTATAGAATCAGAACAAGAAGTAAGAAAACGCCCCTTGTGCACCTTTTGTTTCTCTCTCTCTCTCTCTCCACCGTAGCTTGCCCTTTCACTGCCATTGATATGAACACATTATATTATACATGTACCTTTTCATTTGTGTGCATCATACTCTTATACGTGTAATATCATTGGTCGGCCACGTGAATATTTATCATTTGAGTCTGTATCGCACCATCTGCGCTGTTCTATGTAATCCCCCCACTGAATGCTTACCATCGTACCCTGACAACCGGAAGCGTCACAAGTCCAATTTGTGCAAATCCCCGAGTCTTTGAGTTTTGTTTCGTTTTTTTTTCTTGCAGAGAATGGAATCACTCTTCAAAACCTTTACACGAATCCTTAATTTCCGGCGCCAAATGATGGGCGCGATGTGACATTCCAATCAAACCACCAATTCTATATCGCCAGTACTCTCTACGCTTTCCTTCCTCAACGATGTTACAATCAATGCTACTTTGTGACCATTGGCATTTTGGACTTGCACGCTTCAGGTTGTTACAGGATTATCGTAATCTCTTCTAATCCTAACATGCTTGCATTAGTTGTTGCTGTTGCAGTGGTACTAGTGTTCTTCCTATTATGTTATCTTCAATATGGACCAAGGATATTATAATCTTAATTTGTACTTTATAGCTATTTCATCTTATCCACTTGCTAGCTTCTTTTCTGCATGTCATTCTTTTGACTTTGCTTAATAAGGCTGTTTTTTGTGCTTATTATGTAGACAGATGGAGAGAGAGAGAGAGAGAGAGAGAGAGAGAGAGAGAGAGAGAGAGAGAGAGAGAGAGAGAGAGAGAGAGAGAGAGAGAGAGAGAGAGAGAGAGAGAGAGAGGGAGGGAGGGGAGAGAGAGAGAGAGAGAGAGAGAGAGAGAGAGAGAGAGAGAGAGAGAGAGAGAGAGAGAGAGAGAGAGAGAGAGAGAGTTTTAGGGATGGGCAAGAGCCTACTGGTATACGTTAATGACGTCATAGTTAGTGCCCAATGAAACGGCCGCTAATCACCTGGCGGCATTGCTGTTCAATGACGGGAAGAAGCGTCACGCCTATATCGTGATGACGTCATAGTTAGTGTCCAATGAAATGATTTCTGATCACCAGGGGTTGCATTATACTTGTGTAGTTTTATAGATGGGAGATACATTACCTTTATGCCGTGAGGACGTCATAGTTAGTGTGTCCAATGAAATGTGTTCTCAAACGATCACGTGGACGCAGTCTCGTCCCACGTGCCAATCGCACGTCTATGATGGCGTCGTGCCACGTGACCTAAAATGACCGAGACCATGCGCTACTGTGAGTGCTGTTAATAAGAATGAGCGAATGATGGGAGCTTCAGCAATGTCCAATATACCCCACCCCCACACACACATGTTCAATATTCACACACAACACACACACAAACACATATGTATGTGTATATGTATGTATGTATATATATATATATATATGTGTGTGTGTATATGTATATTACACACACACACACACACATACACACAAACGCATTTAGAGATATTTAGGCAGACATTCATTCATTCACACACGCATACGTGCATGCAAACCGACAAGGCACGTCCCCACTAACCAAACAGCGAATCAGGATTGCCATCAGAAGACGTTATAGTTGTAATAACTCCCTACAGGTTAAAACTTGGCTCCAACGGTAGATTGTGACGTCACAACAAATGCGGCATCGCAACTACTTGTACAACAACCCGAACTTTTCACCGCCATTAATTCCTTGAGACACAGCGATGCGCTGCGTCCAACGCCGTACACCCCGGGAGTGATTGCAGGGGCGACAGCTAACGAAGTAGAAAAGTAGGAGGACTGCAATGGCATTTCATGTATAACGTGCATGTAACTCGCGTTACAGTGAGAGGGGGGGGCATGATGTTCTTTGGCATATTATGGGCGTCATGATAATACGGACCCTACATGCAGTGCTGCCAAACCCACTGCTAAAACAAAGAAAAAGTGGATTTGTACGCTTGTTTGTGAGATTGTGTGCCTTTTTAAAAATATTCTTCCTTCGAGATTGTACACGACTTTGTTGGCCTTGTTTTTTCTTTTGTCCCTCTCCTTTTCCGCATTAATTTTGCTAGCATTTTCAAATTGTACACTTGTTTTTCTCCATATCTTCCTATTTTGGCGAGCAGTCTCCCACTTTTTCTGTTTCCGTTGCATGCCCAGCGCATGAATGAGAGCAGTTGTGAAGTCTTTCGCGGTATCCATGAAGAAGAAGGGACGAAGAAGAAGAAGAAGAAGGGAAGATTCATTCATCATCCCTATGGGTTGGGAAAGAAAAAGGGTAGGGGCAGGGGGAGAGGAGATTACTTTTTACTGAGCTCCGTAATTTATCGAAGCACGAAATAAGATCTAATGTCTACGTCTATCGGTGGTGGAGATTAAACTCGATGATATTGTGTACGCGTGGTGCATGTAAGCTCATTGGGAGCACACGTAATACACACACACAAAAAAAGCTTTCTGGGTTTCATCACGACCACCAACAACAACAGCAACCACAAGGAAGAAGGGCAATATGGGTAGCATCAACAGAAATAAGTTTTTTTCCATCTCTCTCTCTCTCTCTCTCTCTCTCTCTCTCTCTCTCTCTCTCTCTCTCTCTCTCTCTCTCTCTCTCTCTCTCTCTCTCTCTCTCTCTCTCTCTCTCTCTCTCTCTCTCTCTCTCTCTCTCTCTCTCTCTCTCTCTCTCTCTCTCTCTCTCTCTCTCTCTCTCTCTCTCTCTCTCTCTCTCTCTCCCAGCATTAGTCATAACGGGAACAAACCCCCAAACAAACCCAAACAATAACCAAACAATAACCAAACAATAACCAAACAGCGAAAAGAGTACAAAGTAAGAAAACAATTGTGAACGTGAGACACAGTGATGATACGTAATACGATAAATGAATGAGAGCAAAAGAAGAAGAAGAAAACAATTGTGAAAATAAGACACAGCGATGATACGTAATACGATAAATGAATGAGAGCAAAAGAAGAAGAAGAAGAAAACAATTGTGAAAATAAGACACAGCGATGATACGTAATACGATAAATGAATGAGAGCAAAAGAAGAAGAAGAAGAAAAACAATTGTGAAAATAAGACACAGCGATGATACGTAATACGATAAATGAATGAGAGCAAAAGAAGAAGAAGAAGAAAACAATTGTGAAAATAAGACACAGCGATGATACGTAATACGATAAATGAATGAGAGCAAAAGAAGAAGAAGAAGAAAACAATTGTGAACGTGAGACACAGCGATGATACGTAATACGATAAATGAATGAGAGCAAAAGAAGAAGAAGAAGAAAACAATTGTTGAACGTGAGACACAGCGATGATACGTAATACGATAAATGAATGAGAGCAAAAGAAGAAGAAGAAGAAAACAATTGTGAACGTGAGACACAGCGATGATACGTAATACGATAAATGAATGAGAGCAAAAGAAGAAGAAGAAGAAAACAATTGTGAACGTGAGACACAGCGATGATACGTAATACGATAAATGAATGAGAGCAAAAGAAGAAGAAGAAGAAAACAATTGTGAACGTGAGACACAGCGATGATACGTAATACGATAAATGAATGAGAGCAAAAGAAGAAGAAGAAAACAATTGTGAACGTGAGACACAGCGATGATACGTAATACGATAAATGAATGAGAGCAAAAGAAGAAGAAGAAGAAAACAATTGTGAACGTGAGACACAGCGATGATACGTAATACGATAAATGAATGAGAGCAAAAGAAGAAGAAGAAAACAATGTGAACGTGAGACACAGCGATGATACGTAATACGATAAATGAATGAGAGCAAAAGAAGAAGAAGAAGAAACAATTGTGAACGTGAGACACAGCGATGATACGTAATACGATAAATGAATGAGAGCAAAAGAAGAAGAAGAAGAAAACAATTGTGAACGTGAGACACAGCGATGATACGTAATACGATAAATGAATGAGAGCAAAAGAAGAAGAAGTGGAAAACAAAAAAGAAACTTAACGATAGTACACGTACGTAGTATGAGAAAGCAACCAACAACAATTGTGTCCCAAAAAACGACAATAGTTAAATAGACCTAAATGACAAAATAATGCTTTTATTAATACTAATACTATGATAAAACTGGGATACGTTGTATCGGGCAAGACTCTAGCTAACTGAGTAACTGTAAGAACGCGACAGTTCGGTCTGATCGTACAGTTTCTAGAGGATGGTGCTTTGAATCAAAGGTTGTGTAACGCAAGTGTTCAATACGCACACATGCACACGGTGTGTACATGTTGAGATTGTGCCACCATCGTGGTCCCAACACCTTTCTTCTCTAATACACGATATGTAGGACTTACTCTGTGTGTGTGTGTGTGTGTGCCCCTAACCGCATTTTTCTCTACGGACGGCACGAAATCTGCACCGCCCTCTTGCTGTTATGAGCCATCCTCTTCTTCCATTTAGCATTCCTTTGGATCTGTTTGCCTTGATTTGTCTGTTTGTTTGTATTAGGCCAGCAATGTTTATCTGTTTTTTTTTCCATCTTTCTCTCTCTCTGTCTCTAAGTCTGTCTGTCTGTCTGTCTGTCTGTCTGTCTGTCTGTCTCTCTCTCTCTCTCTCTCTCTCTCTCTCTCTCTCTCTCTCTCTCTCTCTCTCTCTCTCTTGCTCCCTCTCTTTATCTCTCTCTCTCTCTCTCTCTCTCTCTCTCTCTCTCTGTCTGTCTGTCTGTCTGTCTGTCTGTCTCTCTCTCTCTCTCTCTCTCTCCTCTCTCTCTTTCTGCCTCTCTCTCTCTCTCTCTCTCTCTCTCTCTCTCTCTCTCTCTCTCTCTCTCTCTCTCTCTCTCTCTCTTCTCCCTCTCTTTCTCTCTTCTTTCTCTGAGATGGAAAAAAAAATCTCTCTCTCTCTCTAGTACACATACTCTTTCTCTCTGTCATTCACTGCCCAGTTTCCTCAACATCTCTCTCTCTTTTCTTTCTCTTCCTCTCTCTCTCTCTCCTCTCTCTCTCTCTCTCTCTCTCTCTCTCTCTCTCTCTCTCTCTCTGTCTCTCTCTCTCTCTCTCTCTCTCTCTCTCTCTCTCTCTCTCTCTCTCTCTCTCTCTCTCACACACACACCACACACACACACACACACACACAAATACACACACATACATACATACATACAGTGTACAAAGCGTGCGCGTCCAACAAATGGATAATCAATCACTTTAAGTATCGCCTGCGCCACTTTTAGGGCGATGTTACGTACCACGAAGCCATGAGGATGCGCAAGTAAACGTTTCTGTATACCGCGTAAAATCCTACTTTTCAGTGAACCTTTCTATTGAAATAAATGAAGGAAAGAAAATGAAAATACTCAAATCAATTTGATTCTAGATCTATTTCTTGATCTAGAAATATATCTTATCACAATCCTAATGGCTAATCATATTCTCCCTACCCAAACACTAACAAGGTCCCCTCTCCCCTCTCCCCTCTCTCTCTCGTCCAATGTTGGGCATGCGCCAAAGTGTTTAAACCTCTGCGGGACATCGAGACATGCTTCCATATTTCGATGTTGACGTTGGAGAGTAGGGTGGACATGTACCCATGTCTAATGCTTTAATTTTTTATTATTATTTTGTAATGATCTTCCATATTGACGTCACTAACTGCGGCCCCCTCAGCGGTCGTTAGCCACCTTGGAGAGTCACCTTGACCTCGTTGTTCAAGATGCGTGCCGTGTCTGCAAATCCCGCCATCGCACTCCGATTCCACGTATCGTAGGCTACTCGTACGTCACTTGGGTCCGGGGAGGGGGGGGTGCCACTCGCTCGTCATTGGCCCTACCACTAGTGCCACCTTGCTGCTGTCTGCTTTCGACTTCGTCTCACTCCCAACCTAGTAGTCAGTGATGGGTGGGCGGTTGGTGCCGTCTTACTGGTAGGTCCTACTACTTCTTTGCGTTCACTCCTTCCAATTATGTCCTTCATCTTGCTGTTTAGTATGAATTCACCCCGAGATCACTACGCAATGACGTGGTGGGCAGGAACTGTACATTTCAATGAAACAAGACAGCCTGTTGAACGGCAAATGGGGTGGTCCAGAGACTGGTCAGGTCGTGGGTTCAAAGACAGTTGAAAGACCCCCTCCCCCTTCTCTCTCTCTCTTCTAACTTTCTCTACGCATCTCTCTCTCTCTCTCTCTCTCTCTCTCTCTCTCTCTCTCTCTCTCTCTCTCTCTCTCTCTCTCTCTCTCTCTCTCTCTCTCTCTCTCTCTCATCTCTCTCTCTCTCACTCTCACTCTCCTCTCACTCTCACTCTCTCTCTCTCTCCTCTCTCCCTCTCCCTCTCCTCTCTCTCTCTCTCTCTCTCTCTCTCTCTCTCTCTCTCTCTCTCTCTCTCTCTCTCTCTCTCTCTCTCTCTCTCTCTTCCTTCTCTCTCTCATGTCTGTCATCATGGGCTGTAAAATGGTTCACCATCCGCACTTGCTGGTAGGTCACACTTCTCTCCTTTCATCCTTTCACTTGTCTTTCATCTTGCCGTTTATTTTTAAACACTTGTTCTAAGGGGAAAATTCATCCTGAGATCGAATCTGCATAAGGTGGGTGGGTTAAATCGTTTAATTTTTTTTTTATTAAAAAAAACCCTCGTATATGCTAGTAATAATATTGTGTGAGTTGTCTGGCAGTGGGAGTTTTGTCTGGTCATTATTTCGAGTGGTTGAAGGGTTTGAACTCTATAGTTTAATGCATTTGGTTTGTATGTTTGTGTATGTTGACGAGATCTACTAAAACTGGTCAGGTGCAACCTATTTTTCCCGTCACACTCTATCGTAATATGTCAGGTTAAGCGTCTGTCTATATATCTAACTAATATACTATCAGACTATATATCTATCTATTTAGCTAATCTCAGCAAAATCGAAAACATAACATCACCACCACCATCATCATCATAATAATAATATTATATTATACTCACCACATCCTTATCACCCACACACCTAAGTACCGGGTAATACACTGAAAATAACCGGGCTGTTGCGCTCAGAAAATCATGTTTCTTGTTCTTTCATGATGCTGCTGCTGCTCACATAATTGCACTGTTTGTAGATGAACATATTTTTTTAAAGCTTATTCCCTAGCCCCTTTGATGTGTTTGTGGTACGGGTAAATGCTATAAAATCACAAGTCTAATAGGTCATCTCCTGTATTTATATTACATAACGATATAACGTGTAGTGTATTATTATTATTATTATTATTATTATTATTATTATTATTATTATTATTATTATTATTATTATTACTATTATTATTTTTGTGATAACACGTGTCTCGTTGTCGTGTGTGGCGCCCGTGCATGCCCCTCTCTTCTGATCTCATTCCCTAGAATCTGCAGTTTTGCAATATTCACTTTCCCTTGTTCTATATACCTGGTTGTGTCTCTCTCGTGAGCAGTTTGCAGGCGTTGCTCGTAATGTCTCGCTTCTTTCCTTTCACTCTTTGACCAATCTGTCATCTTGCTGTTTCTTCTCAACTTCAAAATTCACCGCATATGGTGGAAGGTACATTTGGAATATGTTTTTTTAAAAATAGTGCCCTTGTTCATCACTTCTTTCTTTCTCATTATATCTTTCTCTATCCATTTGTATATCTATTTGTCTCATTCCCCCTGTCTTTGTCTCTATCTGCCTACCGGTATGTCTGTGAGTGTGTGTGTGTGTGTGTCTGTCTGTCTGTCTGTCTTGTTCTCTCTCTCTCTCTCTCTCTCTCGTATGTCTCTCTCTCTCTTTGACCTCTGTCATCTTGCTGTTTCTCTCTCAAAATTCCCCCCAGTGCCCCTTGTTCTCTCTCTCTCATTATATCTCTCTATCCTCGCTCTCCCTCTCCCTCTTTCTCTTTCGCCCGCCCCCCCCCTCTCTCTCTCTCGCTCGCTCTCCCTCTTTCTCTTTCGCCTCTCTTCTCTCTCTCTCTCTCGCTCTCTCTCTCTCTCTCTCTCTCTCTCTCTCTCTCTCTCTCTCTCTCTCTCTCTCTCTCTCTCTCTCTCTCTCTCTCTCTCTCTCTCTCTCTCTCTCTCTCTCTCTCTCTCTCTCTCGCGCGCTCTCTCGCTCTCCCTTTCTCTTTCGCCCCCCCTTTCTCTCTCTCTCTCTCTCTCTCTCTCTCTCTCTCTCTCTCTCTCTCTCTCTCTCTCTCTCTCTCTCTCTCTCTCTCTCTCTCTCTCTCTCTCTCTCTCTCTCTCTCTCTCTCTCTCTCTCTCTCTCTGGGAGGATGTTGCTGGTAGGTCCTTTTACTCACATATCTATCATCTTGTTTTCTATTAATTCACATTGAGGTGTTTTTCTTCTTTAATTTCAACCCCTTCACATTTCAACCCCTTCACATTTCAACACCTTCATTTCATTCTTATGGAGGACAAACAGGGTCCCTTGCTGTTTTTGTGTGTGAAGCATAACTTAATTATAGTAAAAGTGTGTTGTATTTCATATTGTATTGAAGGTACATGTATTGTAATACCAAAACAATGTGCCACTTTTGGACAATAAAGTTGTGACTTATTTTATCTTATGTCATCTTATCTTATCTTTCAGTTCTTTCCCTTCTTGGTAGCTATCTCTCTGAGATCGATTCAAGACGTAACACCGTTTTGACGGAGATATTATCCTCTTGACGTGACAGACGGAATAATGGACGGAAGGAGACGGAATGGGAGGGATGAAGGTGTTGTGGACGGTCATAAGGGGGGAGGAGGGGGGCTGCTGGGTAGTGGAGCGAGGGTTGAGAATGCCCCGGGTGTTGGGAGAGGGGAGGGAATTAACACGAGGACTGCGCAACGCCTCCCTATCTGGTATCTCTCGTGGGGACAAGATAATATTATAAGAGCCAGGTTTGGTGTTGTGACCGTAGTAGACGTAGTCTAATAGCGGTAGTAGATCTAGTACGTGTAGTAGCCTCCGTGTGTTCGCTGGTCTGTAAAATTAACGTTTATGGCTTTGTCTCCAAGAGGTCAAGGACTCATGTTACGACCTTTGAATCCTAAACTGAGAGGTCGGGGAGGAGGACGAGGAAGAGAAGGAGAGGGTAGGACTATGGAGACTATTATTCTGTATCTCATAATAGTTTCATATTTGACACTCGACGTTCAACGCACTTGTTTGTGTGTGGGCAAGTGCGAATGCTCAGTGTGTATGACCAAGCAAGTGTTGGAATTAAGTCAGTGGGCGGTTGGCAGGGGGCTACTGGTAGATCCTACTTCTTTCCTGTCCCTCTTTCACACGGCCTTTGATCTTGTTGTTTCCTGTGTCTGTGATCACCGCACGCGTTGGACGGGTCAAACGTGGGAAAGAAACCTCCCCCGTTGTCATTCTCTCCCCTTATCACTTCGATAAATAATTGATATGCAAAATACGAGTCAGTCAATTAACCGTTTGGGTCCTGTCTACTCTTTGATGTTATCGGACCAACTCTTGTCTACTCTTTGATGTTATCGGAACAGCTCTTGTCTACTTTTGATGTTATCGGACCAGCTCTTGTCTACTTTTTGATGTTATCGGACCAACTCTTGTCTACTCTTTGATGTTATCGGACCAGCTCTTGTCTACCCTTTGATGTTATCGGACCAGCTCTTGTCTACTCTTTGATGTTATCGGACCAACTCTTTGTCTACTCTTTGATGTTATCGGACCAGCTCTTGTCTACTCTTTGATGTTATCGGACCAACTCTTGTCTACTCTTTGATGTTATCGGACCAGCTCTTGTCTACTCTTTGATGTTATCGGACCAACTCTTGTCTACTTTTTGATGTTATCGGACCAGCTCTTGTCTACTCTTTGATGTTATCGGACCAGCTCTTGTCTACTCTTTGATGTTATTGGACCAACTCTTGTCTACTTTTGATGTTATCAGACCAACTCTTGTCTACTCTTTGATGTTATCGGACCAACTCTTGTCTACTCTTTGATGTTATCGGACCAGCTCTTGTCTACTTTTTGATGTTATCGGAACAACTCTTGTCTACTCTTTGATGTTATCGGACCAACTCTTGTCTACTTTTTGATGTTATCGGACCAACTCTTGTCTACTCTTTGATGTTATCGGACCAGCTCTTGCGTGTCGCCTTCCACGTCTGCGTCCTCCCTCAACCGTGCCTTGTATGTAGTATCGTTTTTGAGTGTGTTGTGTCTCACTACTACATGGGCTCAACCATTGTGTGATAAGCGATGACAAACTGTTAACATTTTGAATCGGTGTCGGCCAAGAAGGGTGGTTGACGGTTGTCACTGGTAGATCCCACTTTTGTCCTTCCATCCTTTCACCTGTCTTTTTATCCTTCTTCTTCTTCTTCTCATTCTTTAGCCATGAGATCAACGCATTCTTTAGCCATGAGATCAACGCATTCTTTAGCCATGAGATCAACGCAAACATTAGCCATGAGATCAACGCAAACATTAGTAATGAGATCAACGCAAACATTAGTAATGAGATCAACGCAAACATTAGTAATGAGATCAACGCAAACATTAGCCATGAGATCAACGCAAACATTAGTAATGAGATCAACGCAAACATTAGCCATGAGATCAACGCAAACATTAGTAATGAGATCAACGCAAACATTAGCCATGAGATCAACGCAAACATTAGTAATGAGATCAACGCAAACATTAGTAATGAGATCAATGCAAACATTAGTAATGAGATCAACGCAAACATTAGTAATGAGATCAACGCAAACATTAGTAATGAGATCAACGCAAACGTTAGTAATGAGATCAACAAACATTAGTAATGAGATCAACGCAAACATTAGTAATGAGATCAACGCAAACATTAGTAATGATCATTAGCCATGAGATCAACGCAAACATTAGCGATGAGATCAACGCAAACTTTGGCCATGAGATCAACGCAAACATTAGCCATGAGATCAACGCAAACATTAGCCATGAGATCAACGCAAACATTAGCCTTGAGATCAACGCAAACTTTAGTAATGAGATCAACGCAATCATTAGCCATGAGATCAACGCAAACATTAGTAATGAGATCAACGCAAACATTAGCCATGAGATCAACGCAAACATTAGCCAAGAGATCAACGCAAACATTAGCCATGAGATCAACGCAAACATTAGCCATGATATCAACGCAAACATTAGCCATGAGATCAACGCAAACATTAGCCATGAGATCAACGCAAACATTAGCCATGAGATCAACGCAATCATTAGCCATGAGATCAACGCAAACATTAGCGAGAGATCAACGCAAACCTTGGCCATGAGATCAACGCAAACATTGGACAGGGTGTATTTCAAAGAGAAAAACAAAAGAAACAGCTTCCTTTAGACCGTGCATGGCTTAAGGCATCCACTTTGCTAAATGTTAGCTCAGATTTATGTAGATGTGTTCTGAAGTTGAATTGATTTGTTGCCACAACTTGCTCCAATTGAAGTTTTTTCTACGGCTTCTAAAGGCATTTTTGGATTTAGGAATGTGAGGATTTGAGTTAAGAACATACTAGATTGTTTCAAGTGTTTTCTCCTTGGGCAATGGGTAATGTATTTCTGATGATCACAATGATATATTCACGTTAACGTGACGACTGCTACGTTGTCTGAAGTCTGCTCTACGGGTAACACATTTCTGATGGTCTCAATGTGGGAATGTAAAAGTTCGCAGGAATGAATGATAAAGAATCAGCTAGATAGCTCTAATTGTAATGCTTTTATAACCTTCCTTGGTGTTTGGCCGTTCATCTCCCCTCAAATATCACGTCTTTTTTACTCTTTTTGAACCCTCTTGCAAATTCCATGTATGTCAATTTGATTCCCTTTTGTACCTGTATCATATCTCGCGTAGGATTTGTATCTCATGTGCTTCCTGTTTCCAAGAAGTGAGACCGAAGACAGCAACATTAAAAAAAAGAAGTGTATGTTAATATTTTTTTTTTACTAACACAATATACTCGCACCCATCAGTCTTGGCTGCTCACCCGCTCAGTCGTTCAAACTAGGTCAAATGTCGCAGATGTGGTGACGTTTTCTTTACATGCTTCCAATGATGGGTTGAAGTGGTCAATTCTATCCTGACTCAACACTGGCATCTAGCCGGAAAGAAATGACGTCACAACGATATATACCCTGTTGACTTATGGTGCAAGTGCCTTGGCTTGCTGTTGTTATTATTATTATTATTATTATTATTATTATTATTATTATTATTATTATTATTATTATTATTATTATTATTATTATTGTTATTATTATTATTATTATTATTATTATTATTATTATTATTATTATTATTATTATTGCCACAATTCTGACATGACCGCGCAATGAATTTATGAATGCATCCATTTTCCCTGCCTTGACGTGTTTTGAGGCCCACACCAACCGCTTTTATCATCGCACCCCCACCTCCTTTTTACAAAATGATATGCTCCGTCACAGGTCAAGCATACCGCCCCCCCAGTTGTTGCCATGGTAACCATACTCTTTGCTAGTTTCATGTTTTCTCTTCTGAGCTTAAATCTGGCCATGTGCCACGTGACACGCATCAAGGGTTTGACTCTTTCTGCTGTCAGTGGCCGGATTGAGCAACATGCAATGTGATTGTTTTGGTTTGATGCTTGCCCCCCATTGCCTTCGTGTCCGTCGTTGTTTGCAGGCATCGTGCATCGTTCTCGTCTATCGACCTCTTCCCCCTTCTGCACCCGCGCCACATTCCCCGAGGGTTGCTTCTCCCAGCGCTCCACCAGCCACCACCACCAGCACCAGCAGCAATGCACCAAGTTCCCCCCGGCGGCCCGGATCGAGCCCAGATGGGCCACACGCAGACGCAGGGCAAGCCGACCACCTCCACACCATCGTCTATCCGTACACGCCCCCGAGGCTGGACCACGACCACCACGCGCCGTCTCCCGACAACGGCAACAACCACGACGACCACCACGACCACCGGGGAACGCCCGCAGCGCCCACCCCGGAAGTGAAAGACGTGCCGGTGGTGTACCGCGACTACAACGCCATGGAGACGCACTACTCAGAAGAGCCTCTGAGCGTGGTCAATCCCGAGAGTCCGCCGGCTGTCCACTACATGGCCCCGTCCAATCCTTTAGACCGGGGAGGGCCAGGGGGCGGCGGTAGCGTAGGCAGTCGGGTGCCCGACCATCAGCGCCAGGAAGACGGCGACAGCAGCAATACTAAAATTGATGGTGGCGGTGGTGCGGCTGGGGATCACTTCGCCGTGGGAGGACCTGATGAAAATAAGGAGAACGTGCCCCAGGTGGTGGCCCATGAAGAGCTCAAAGGGGAAGTGGAGGCCAAAGGTCAAGCACAGGTAAAAATTCACGCATTGTTCATCTTGTGTAATAGAAAATATTATGTTTCTCGTGGACCTAAGTCAGTCAGAGTAGTAAATGTAGATCTATATAGCGTTGATGCAACCTTTGTGTAAGGCGACATTAAAATTTATTAGGAAATAGGGAAGAAAATCACCTTTTAAGACAAGAGAGAAATGTTTGTCTATCGTCAGGTCCAGGTAGAGGCAGAAACTTACATGCATTTTTCATCATAACTTTTATTATAAAGAAAACAACCCTCACACAAATCTATAAAAAAAACCCTCACAAACAAAACAACAAAACAAAACAACAGTATTGGATGACAAATGAACGAGAATTACCATTGGAAATACTGAAATGAAAGGTTCTCAGACAAAATTGATTCACTTCAGCGTAAGACCCTGCTCAGGAGTGCTAAGTGTAAAAGTAAAGTACATAATAGGAATTTCCGTTGTAGATAACTTTGTGTACACGAAATAATCATGACATTCAAGTACAATTGCTAGATATAATGAGGATGATAATTAATAATAATAAATAATGATAATAATAATGATAATAATAATAATAATAATAATAATAGAAATAATAATTGTTAGCAGCAGCAGATACCTACCGTGAACGTTTGCTCCTAGAACGGCAAGGAGGTACCGGTAATGTTATTTGTTTGAGTACCGGTACGCCCTGCTGTCTGGTTTGGACCTGTTCCCATCCTGGTGATACGCTAGTCATTTCGAAGCACGTGATGGTACCTAGTTGACGTGTCTAGCCTTTCACTCCCCCCTCCCCCCCCCCAACCTCAACTCCGGGATGGAAGTAAGCGCTTCCGTGTACCGCCAGTGAACGTTTTTGGCGATACATGTACCCACTACGTGTGTTTTTCTTTTACTTTGTTTTCTTCTTTGTGTGTTTCATTATTTCCAGTCGTGTGACATCAGGTATTCTCAGTGTGGTACCCCCCTCCTCGGTCCCCCTCCCCACCCGCCACCTTCACATTGGCCTTGCTAATCCAATTCAATGTTGTTAGATCTAGTGGTTTGAGCATGATTTCCCCCTGCCTGCTATTTGATTTTGTACAATATAAATCTATATGCAATATATCTTATACAATGTGCCACCGATAGTGGTATGTGTGTGGTGTGTGTGTGTGTGTGTGTGTGGTGTGTGTGTTGTGTTGTGTTGTGTTGTGTGCAGTATCTGTTATCTTTGTGGAACAGTGTTGCCTTTGTGAACATTAATATCGACGCACGCATGTGCGTGCACACACACACACACACACACACACACACACACACACACACACACACACAGAGAATGCATTGTTTATATGTGCCCCAGAAATGCCACAGAGTGTGTACTGTTATTACAATGCCCACTGTATTTTATGTGGACGGTTGGCAGGGCTACCGGTCTGCCCTTCTTGGTTTCTTTCACTCTTTAGGAGAGCATGCTTTCGTCTAGTTGTTTTCTCTTAAAGGCACTCTGGGATTAACGTTTGTGGTGGACAGGGTAGGTTTGCGTGAACTAAAAAGACCCCCCACCTCTCTCTCTCTCTCTCTCTCTCTCTCTCTCTCTCTCTCTCTCTCTCTCTCTCTCTCTCTCTCTCTCTCTCTCTCTCTCTCTCTCTCTCTCTCTCTCTCTCTCACTCACTCACTCACTCACTCTCTCTCACTCTCTATCTCTATCTCTATCTCTATCTCTATCTATCTATCTATCTATCTATCTACCTATCTATCTATCTACCTATCTATCTATCTATATCTATCTATCTATCTATCTATCTATCTATCTATCTATCTATCTATCTATCTATCTATCTATCGTTGTATCTATCTATCTATCTCTTTATCGTTGTTGATATATTTTCAATTTCAACCTGTAAGTCGTGATTCTTAAACTAAAATGATGGACCTTTGAATTTCCATTTTGGAGAGATGGGTGTGTCTATATGGTGTATATATTTCTGTGTGTATATATATTAATGTGTTGATTGTTGATGTATGTTTCTTTTTTCATCTTTGTTTCGAGGATGGTTGGCGGGTCTGCTGGTAGGCCTTACTTAATTCTTTGATTTATCTTTCACCCTGCTGTTTCCTCTCCAGCCGCCATGCTATCACAGCTTATGTTGAACGAGGTGAGAAACCAGCAAACAAAATATCTTCGTCTCTTGGAAGTTGATGAGGAGTTGTCGGCCGTTTCTGGCCTGTTTAAACCACCTCTGTCTTTTTTGTCATCGTCGTTAGACTCACCGTGAGATCACCGGCCATGGTCGCCAGGGGTACTTTAAATATATAAAAAAAACTGTCTTTACCTCAGTCCACGGGCCGCGTCAAAGGACCTTCGGTAGAACGTTTCCGATGAGATCAGGAGGCCGTGCTACACCCACAGCGGATGTGGTGCCCCAAAAAACCCAATACAGTGAAGACTGCGAAACGTAAACCGGATCTGTGACTGTGTGAGTGCCCATCTGTGTTCTATCAGGCTGTACCTCAGACGGTAATCGTTTTTTCACGATGCTACGCATTTTCTCACTCTTAAGGCACATGAGTGTGGGACAGGCTGTACACTCACCTGCTGTACCCTGACTAAGATCGTACCTTTATAGTAAAGCACAGCAAATGTATTATGAAGCCAAATCATCCTAGATCTAGCTACAAACATGTACAATCCTTTCCTGAATCGCAATCTTGACAGTTTCGTGGGTGCCACCCACGCCAATTGTCATGGGAGTTGCGATGGGCGTTGAATGAAATGACCTGCTGGGGGGATAAATGATGTAAAGTTGTTGAGCCTGCACTTGTGAGGGGATACGGCCTATAACGTTGTATTTATCTTGTACCTTTATTATTCCCACACTCCAGTGTTGAGTGCAGGTAATCGGTAGTAGGGTCCCTCGTTTTTCTATCCATTTATTTATCTGATTTGTGTGAGCGTTACTAGTAGAATCTGTTTCTTCCCTTTCACTATTCACTCTTTCACACGTTTTTCATTTTGCTGTTTTCTCTCACACCGCGTGTATCTAGTGGGAATGGCTAGGTGGAATGAAACAAGACGAAAAACCTTACCATTTCGATATCTGTTTCTTTCACGTGATACAATACAAAAATTTTGGTGATGTTCTTCTAGCAATTTCTCAGATCTCACACACTGAAGAAGAGTCTTATATTAATTTTTTCTTGTTGAGTTTTCGTTGTTATTGTTGGGTTTTTTTGTTTGTGTTTTTTTGTTGTTGGTTTTTTTTTACCGAAAAGAACAAAATGTAGCGTAGCATTGCATCAGACAGACAATAGACCTGTGTCACGAGACACGTAGAGCGTAGAGAGCATGTCGTGACCCTGAACCTGAATGGAACTTGAACTTGAAACGCTAAAAGTGTGGCTCGGATGCTCCAGACCTCTCTGTTTCCTGCTGCTACTACTAGATCTAGTACTACAGTCAGAGTCTGTGGGCTGGATGGAAAGCAGAAGAAAAATAATATTGGTCAGGAAGCACTTACAACAGGCACCAGCAATGATCATGTCGCTGACATTGGAAAGGTCAGCGTGCTGCTTTGCACGACACGTGTTTGTGTGTCTGCGTGTAGGTGTGTATGTGTGTGTGTGTCAAAGAGTGTGGTGTTACACACTCCTCACCGCTTATAAGAACAACGGTGATAAAAAGTGTAAATGTTCTTATATCCGATATGAGCCAAGTGGTAAAGGCGCATTGATGCAGTTGTGTGTGTAATGTAAGAAACTATAGTGACCTCCCAACTTTGCATTAACTCGCCTCGGGGACAACATTGATGGTGGGACGGGAGGTTGTCGGGCGTTGCTGGCAGGTCCTTCTTCTTGCCGTCCACTCTTTTACTTATGTTTCATCTTGCTGCTTCCTTTTAATTCGCCATGAGATCGTCGCATATGATGGACGGGGGTAAATTTCAATGAAACAAACAAATCAAAAGACACGATAGATGAGTTGAAAGCGAGTCATTTGTAATGATTCATTAGTTCACCTTTATTCATGATAATCAATATGATGAATGAACGATGAAAGCACGGATTTGATCAGTAGGCCTCGCAAACATAGATATTCACACTCAGACCATTAGTCCATCAGTCCTCATTTCAGACTAAAATTGCACCATGAAAGCGGTTATGGGTTCTTTAACCGATTTTGTGTTTGAATTATCAGCGTGGGTGGTTGGGAGTGCTACTGTTAGTGTTATGTCCTACTCCTTACCGTTATGTCTACTCTTTACCGTTATGTCCTACTCCTTACCGTTATGTCCTACTCCTTACCGTTATGTCCTACTCCTACCGTTATGTCCTACTCTTACCGTTCACTCTTTCACATCTTTCTTGTCTAGCTGTTTCCTCTAAGTCTACAACCACAGCAGAATTGTATATAGTGGACACGGTGTGCTTCCATGAAACCAAATTCGTGTCGTGTGGGATGAAACCAAATTCGTGTCGTGCATGGGATGAAACCAAATTCGTGTCGTGCATGGGATGAAACCAAATTCGTGTCGTGCATGGATGAAACCAAATTCGTGTCGTGCATGGGATGAAATCAAATTCGTGTCGTGCATGGGATGCAAATTCGTGTCGTGGGATGAAACCAAATTCGTGTCGTGCATGGGATGAAATCATAGAGACACCAGTCATTCCATTAAAAGAGTATTTGTTCTTCTTATAATCTCATGGGTTTTTCAGGGCGGTGTTGTTATAAGCGGTGAACGCTGTATCGCCGCTTAGCTGCCTGTCGGCTATACTACACGAGGCAACACTGCATTTACAACTACTAGTCTAGATCTACTAGACTCTACTACTACTTGTGTGCCTTGTTTTTGACTGGTGGTGAACGAGACCTTGTCTACCGGATGTTGGTTTTGTTGGGTCACTGGGCCACCACAGAGACGACAAACTCAGGTGGTGAAACCTGACTAGGGGGTTTTCTTCCCTTCGAGGCTCAGACCAGAAAATGAAAACAAAATGTATCACCGGCACGATAATAATACGTATTGTCATCTGTGTCTGTGTCTGTGTCTGTGTCATGACTTACCCGACTCACTCCATCCTCGCCGATTTGTTTGTTGTTGTCGTGTTTTTCTTTGTTATTGCGTGTGAGGTCTTTTTCAACCGATTTGTTTGTTGTTGTTGTGTTTTTTCTTTGTTATTGCGTGTGAGGTCTTTTCAACCGATTTGTTTGTTGTCGTGTTTTTTCTTTGTTATTGTGTGCGAGGTCTTTTCAACCGATTTGTTTGTTGTTGTCGTGTTTTTCTTTGTTATTGCGTGTGAGGTCTTTTCAACCGATTTGTTTGTTGTTGTGTTTTTTTCTTTGTTATTGCGTGTGAGGTCTTTTCAACCGATTTGTTTGTTGTCGTGTTTTCTTTGTTATTGTGTGCGAGGTCTTTTCAACCGATTTGTTTGTTGTTGTTGTGTGTTTTCTTTGTTATTGTGTGTGAGGTCTTTTCAACCGATTTGTTTGTTGTTGTTTTTCTTTGTGTTTTTTCTTTGTTATTGCGTGTGAGGTCTTTTCAACCGATTTGTTTGTTGTTGTGTTTTTTCTTTGTTATTGTGTGTGAGGTCTTTTCAACCGATTTGTTTGTTGTTGTTTTTTCGTGTGCGAGGTCTTTTCCCGATTTGTTTGTTATTGTGTGTTTTTCTTTGAGGTCTTTTTCAACCGATTTGTTTGTTGTTGTCGTGTTTTTCTTTGTTATTGTGTGTGAGGTCTTTTCAACCGATTTGTTTGTTGTTGTGTGTTTTTCCTTGTTATTGTGTGTGAGGTCTTTTCAACCGATTTGTTTGTTGTTGTCTTTTCAACCGATTTGTTTTTTTTCCTTGTTATTGTGTGTGAGGTCTTTTCAACCGATTTGTTTGTTGTTGTCGTGTTTTTTTCCTTGTTATTGTGTGTTTTCTTTGTTATTGTGTGTGAGGTCTTTTCAACCGATTTGTTTGTTCTGTTATACTCGAATTCCGTTGTCGTCAACAAATCGAGGCTTGACCATTTTATTTCCGTGGTTTTGTATGCATTTTATTTTGATAAACAGTATATTATCGGTTTTTATTTATTTGTTTTTGGTTGTTTTGTTGTTTTTGCTGTTGACTTTGTTGAATATATTATTATGTTACCCATATGTGATGGTCTCACGACAGACTTCGAATAAAGGATAAGATTAAAAGCAAGATTGAAAGAGATTTAAAGGAAGGAAGTCGGCCTCACCCGTAGCAACACACACACACACACACACACACACACTCTCTCTCTCTCTCTCTCTCTCTCTCTCTCTCTCTCTCTCTCTCTCTCTCTCTCTCTCTCTCTCTCTCTCTCTGTCTGTCTGTCTGTCTGTCTGCCTGTCTGTCTGTCTGTCTCTGTCTGTCTGTCTGTCTGTCTCTCTCTCTCTCTCTCTCTCTCTCTCTCTCTCTCTCTCTCTCTCTCTCTCTCTCTCTCTCTCTCTCTCTCTCTCTCTCTCTCTCTCTGACCCCAAAATCCCCAACTGCAAGTGGTTACAATGTCAGGCGTTTATTCTGTGCATGAAAATAAAAGCCATGTGTACATTTGAAACCGGGACGTTGCCGTCTCACCCACTAGCTCTTATCGTTGTGTGTCGTCTGCCTCTTGCAGGCTCTTATCTGTCGGAATAGAGCGTCCCCTGAGATAAGAACAAGAGCAATACGAGAGGTAATACATAGTATCGTTTTAAATCCACGTTTGACAATGTCAGTATCGAAGTGATTGTTTTTGTCATTAATACTCGTATTGAATATGGGCGGATGGCCTGGGGGTACTGGTAGATTCTACTTCATTCATTCGTCTTTGTCACTTCTCTTTCACCTTGTTGTTTCTTCATAATTCACGCGGGCTGTTGCCGGGTGCTACTGGTAGGTCCTACTTCTTTCCTTTTACTCTTTCAATTCTCTTTTTATCTTACTGTTTCCTCTAAATTCACCCTGAGATCACTACAATGGTGGGCGGTATAAATTTCAAATAAACAAATAAAAACAAGTCTTACTTCACCCGGAGATCACCGCACATGGTGGACATGATCAACTCCAATACATGTAACTCAAAGAAGGTTTAAATGAGCGCGGGCGGTTTGTGAGCGTTGAAGATAGTCCCAACTTCTTGCGGGCGGTTTGTGAGCGTTGAAGATAGTCCCAACTTCTTGCGGGCGGTTTTGTGAGCGTTGAAAATAGTCCCAACTTCTAGCGGGCGGTTTGTGAGCGTTGAAAATAGTCCCAACTTCTTGCGGGCGGTTTGTGAGCGTTGAAGATAGTCCCAACTTCTTGCGGGCGGTTTGTGACCGTTGAAGATAGTCCCAACTTCTTGTGGGCGGTTTGTGAGCGTTGAAGATAGTCCCAACTTCTTGTGGGCGGTTTGTGAGCGTTGAAGATAGTCCCAACTTACTGCGGGCGGTTTGTGAGCGTTGGTGATAGTCCCAACTTATTGCGGGCGGTTTGTGAGCGTTGGTGATAGTCCCAACTTCTTGTGGGCGGTTGGCGGGAGGTGCTGGTAGGTCCTACTTCTTTCCTTTCCTTCTTTCACTTGTATATTTCATCTTGCTGTTCCTTCTTAATTCACCATGAGATCACTACAATGGTAGAGGTGGTCAATTTCAAAGAAACAAACTAACAAACCCTACGTCTTTGCCGGTCATTGATGCATATTGTATTTAACGTCTTGCCGTTCCCTCTCAGTTCACTCTGAGATCACCGCGTGTGGTGGACGGGGTAAATATAATTGAAACGAATACACGAAGTCCGTATTGAAGTGCCTTTTTGTTTTGTAATGAGTAGAATACCGAGAAGGAGATACGGAGCCTGCTCGGCTGGACTGGCTCTCTGGGTTTGGTTTTGTATGGCAGTTCACAACAGTTTGTAAACAGCACCGGTCAGAAGCGAAAACCGGTTACAACAAGGGCATTGCTAAATCCCTAGTTTGTTCCCCTTTTTTATCCGTAGCAAAAAAGGTACCAGCTAATAGTAATACGATGGGTTTAGATTTGATTTGATTTGATTTTACCCCGCACATTTACAACTAAGGTGATTCCGAATTGCCCTGTAAACAAAACAGCCAAGCTATTTTTAACTGCACCGAGTGTTGTGATGTGCACACGGGAACTCCTCTTTTTTTATCATGGCGGGGAGATGGGTGTCGACGTGGAGGTCGGGGTTCGATTTCGACTAGTGATAAGAAATGTTTCCGTGTAGTTTTTTGTCTTTGTCTGTCTCGTCTTTGTCTGCCTCGTCTTTGTCTTTATGTCTATGGTGTGTGCTACACGGCTGGTAGGTTCTGCGCCTTTCCTTTTTCACCGCTGCTTCACTTTCACTCCTTCTCTATGACCTGGCTGTTTCCTCTTAATTAAGCCAGAGATCACCGCACATGATGAACAGGAACGATTTCAATGAAACGAACAAACAAACAAGCAAACAAAGTCTATGGTGCTTCAATATATTATATTTATTGAATATTTTTATTAGTTAGTTTCGACATGCCCTTTTGACTGTATTCATGATGTTAATAATATATTCTATTGTCTTTTTGTTGTTGGATTCGATACATGTAATTGGGAATCGATATCTGATACTTATCTCTCTCCGTGTCTGTGTCTGTCTCTGTCTCTGTCTGTCTGTATCTTTTTCTCTCTCCTCTCGCATATCTCTATCTCCCTCTCTCCCTCCCTCTCCCCCTCTCTCTCTCTATCTCTCCCTCTCTCCCTCCCTCTCCCTCTCTCTCTCTCTCTCTCTCTCTCTCTCTCTCTCTCTCTCTCTCTCTTTCTCTCTCTTCTCTCTTTCTCTCTTTCTCTCTCTCTCTCTCTCTCTCTCTCTCTCTCTCTCTCTCTCTCTCTCTCTCTCTCTCTCTCTCTCTCTCTCTCTCTCTATCTCTATCTCTCTTTCTCGCTCTCTCTCTGTCCTAGCTCTCTCTCCTCGTGCTCCTTCTCCCCCACCCCCTTCCTCACCCCCTCCCCACAAAGTACTTTGGCTTGCAGTCGCGATTGGCGTGTTTTTATTTCAAGGAAAGGGTGGGGGGTCAGTTTGTTTTTCTTAAAAGATTGCCAGCAGCTTGAGGTCATCTTAATACCTTCCCTCTGCTCGTTGATGCAACAGTGTCGTGACAGTGAAATTGTTTATACGCGTAATGTAGCGAGTTGAAGAGCTGGAAAGAATAAAAGAAAAAGAGAAAATAACTATACAAGACTTGAATTGACTTTTCAAACCAATGGACCAGCCTTCTGGGAAAGGAAAGCCTCAGGTGAGAGTTAGTATAATAAACGTTTATTAAATGTGTGGGATTTGTTTGTTTGTTTGTTTTAGTTTTTAGCTTGTCAGCATGAGGGGAAGAAAGAGGTTTGCTGTCGCTGGTTTCTGTAGGTTTTACCGACGTTTTTCTTGGACGCAAGCGTTGGCAGCTGGGGGGGGGGGGGGGTTATTTACTGGAAGGTCCTACTTCTTTCCTTTTGACTATTTCACATGTTTTTCTTTTCATCTAGATGTTACACTTCACCATGCGATCACCGCATAGTCTGGGCAGGATACATTTCAATCCATCAATCAATCGTATCTGTGAGTAAAGATGCTCGGTGAGATGTGGGAGGGGGGGTGGGCATACAAAAAGTATCTGGTGTTGTATATTTAATTTCGATTACAGATAATAGATGTCGGACCCCAATGGGACTTGAGAAGGGAGTATCCTCATAGAGCGTCTTTGATTCTTCTAGTGTTTGTACGGGTTTTTGTTGTGGAAAGGAGTTGGAACAAGTGAACGAATTCTCACGATTAATAAATGTGTCGAGAAAACAATAAAATACTATAGGGATCCATAATAGAGTTCAGACGTTTAAAAATGCTCAGCGTTGTTTTAAAAGGCTGAAAATGGAATATAATTTTATATAGGGTAAGTGTGATTAGTCATGTACAAAGTTGTAGTACATGACGAGCGTGTTAAATTGAAGTTATTCGATTAATTGCTCGATTACTTTTCGAATATAGCGAGCGTGACTTTTGATGCGCTCTATCTTCTTTTTCTATTACTTCTTTCCTTTCCTTCTTTTTCACTCATCCTTTATCTGGCTGTTTCATCTCAATTCACCTGAGATCACCGCAATGCTCACATTGTTGTTTTAGAGGCTGAAAATGGAATATAATATTATGTAGGGTATATGTGATTAGTCATCATGTACATAATCTTACATGATCAGCGTGTTAAATTGAAGTTCTTTGATTCAGTATTCGATTAATTGTTCGATTACTTCTCG
>JAXRKP010001032.1:85000-130000 GCA_037039925.1 Doris montereyensis
CACACTTATTATTAAAAACAAATTTTTAAGATAACATTATTTTTCTTGTAACTTTTTAAGCAATACATTTTAAAATATTTTTTATTTCTTGCAAAAATTCTTTTCTGTGGACAAAGTTGCTATTTATTTACTTGTTTAAATATTTGATAGAGGACCAATAACATTTGAATAAATGTAATAATAAGAAATCGTTAGAATTTTGAATGCCACACAAGAAAGTGGTGTTGGATGATGAATGGTTATTATGTAAATTTGAAGCAATTTTTTGACGTGGTTTAATTCATTGTGTTCTGTTTTCCTTGCCACTGTCTGGTGACAACAGGGAGGCGTTGTTGGAGACCTGGCTAATCTTAGGCTGTGTGAAGGCTCGGCCCTGAAGGATGACCGCCAGCGAAAGACTTCAGTGGGAACACGGTCAGGCGGACTACATGGGCGTGGACAGGTTCGACAACATCAAGGCCAGATTGGACGCCAAGATGTTACAGCCATCTTCGGAATCCGATAATGGCCAGGCAGATAGTAAGCCAAAGGTAAGCTTAGTTTGAAAGTGGTTTTTGTGTGTGTGTTCATTTGGACTGAGTTTTGTCTTCTATCAGATTTCAGATTCAGA
This sequence comes from Doris montereyensis, assembly GCA_037039925.1. Lineage (NCBI taxonomy): Eukaryota > Metazoa > Mollusca > Gastropoda > Nudibranchia > Dorididae > Doris > Doris montereyensis. Next base: position 85,611 of record JAXRKP010001032.1, read on the forward strand.
TTCAGAATCAAAGTTCTTTAATCATCTCAGATCAGAAGTTTGACATGGTTATGGCCATACACAGTAAAATATTTGATACAAAGGTGGTAATCCTTTTGTACAAAGCAGTGAATTTCAAAATATTATAAGTCTTGTAAAGATGCAGTCATAGATGAAATGTAATTATAGCACAACCATAGACATTGCTTTTATATAGAATGCTGTCTGCCTATCTTTCTGTCTGTCTGTCTACCTGTCTGTCTATCTTCTTTGCGTTTAAAAGAAATATCTGATTCCTTTTTCTTCACAATAAAATTCCATATTGTATTACATTCACATAGCTGCCAACCAGTACGGAAGAAACATATTTAGCATAATGTTTTAGCTTTGAGTCCGTAAATCTGTATTTACTTGAAAAGTACGAATATGAGGGCCAACTGGATTTTTTAAAAGAAAAAAAAAGAAACCTTAAGTTAACGGCAGAGACTCAGAGCGATTTGCGTGATAGTCCAGAAAGGTCATTTTAAGCTGGCGAAACTACCGTCACATTTCACCAGAAAGACTAGCAATCGGTAATCTTTTTGTTATTTACCTCAAAAGGAGTTTATGTAAGTAAAATAACCAATGTTTTCTGAAATATTGCAAGTTTCATACAAGGGGGAATTAGTTTTTCAGCCGAGTCTGTTTTTACGATTTGAAAAGGTTGGCAGCTATGTATTGACAATATTCTGGTGACCAGATTTCTCTTCATTTACAAATTTGTCTTGTAACTTTTTGATAATTTTGACCAATGAGCAGGTGTTTCCAGATATTTGTGTTTTAGCCTCCAAATCGGTTTTGTTCATCGGTGGAGATTATGTTTTTTTTTTATTACTGATTAGGTTATTTCACCTTGTGAGGATGGGATTGGTTTAGAAGATCAGCCAATTCCACATCTTATAAGTACTCACGGGAACTTAGATTGTTTTGATTGATTGTCTCTTTGTATTTATGGCTTATGTCACCATTCCTATGTAGTAACTGTAGTAGCGGTAGGAGAAGAAGTAGAAGGAGAAGCAAGAGGCAGAGAAGAAGAAGAAGTAAAAAAGAAGAAGAAAGAGAAGAAGTATAAGGAGACACAGAAGTAGAGCAAAAGGGAGGGAGAGGAAAAAGAAGAGTGAAGAAGAAAAAGAATTGACTTATTTTAATGCATGAAGAAATCTCACTGGTAACAATGTCTTCCTCATTAATTCATGTGTGAATTGCTTCCATAACCAGATGGAACAGGTAAATATGCCAGGACAGCGACTACACCTGAACAGGTGGAATCATCGAGCAAAGAAGTATTACCACCACCCAAAGAAGCCTTTATGCTGGCCCCAATCTCCGTAGTTCAATTAGTGTCTCCCATGTCTAATCAATTCGCTGCTGCTGACCAGAGCCAAAGCAGAGGCCACCTCGCCCGGATTTGCAGCGGTGTCTACGTCTGGAAACCAACCAGTCAGTGAAGTTGGACAAAGTGCTCCCACCACACCAGTAAAAGCTACGGAATCTGTGGATTCCAGTCCAACAGTTCACTTTCCTGGGCCAAGTTCTCCACAGAATGAGCAGGCTGATACACCCAGTCCTAAAGAAGCAGCTGTTGAAGCTATTTCTCCAGAGCTTACTGTTGAGCCTAGTTCTCAAGACTGGTCTGAACCTACCCCTCCAGAACCTCTGTTGAGCCTAGTTCTCAAGAACCAGCTGTTGAACCTGCTGCTGCAGAACCTGCTGTTGAAGTTTGTCCTCAAACCCAGCTGTTGAATCTAGTCCCCAGAACCAGCTGTTGAATCTGGTCCCCCAGAACCAGCTGTTGAATCTAGTCCCCCAGAACCAGCTGTTGAATCTAGTCCCCCAGAACCAGCTGTTGAATCTAGTCCCCCAGAACCAGCTGTTGAATCTAGTCCCCCAGAACCAGCTGTTGAATCTAGTCCCCAGAACCAGCTGCTGGAGTCAGCCTCTGAACATGCTGTTGAGTCTAGCCCCTCAGAACCAGCTGTTGAATCTAGCCCCTTAGAACTAGCTGTTGAATCTATTCCTCCTGAAACTGTTGTTGAACCCTGTTCCCCAGAACCGGCCATGGAGTCTTCTCCTCCACAACCTGTTGTTGAATCTAGTCCCCCAGAGCCAGCTGTTGGGTCTAGTTCATCAGAACCAGTTGAGTCTAGCCCTTCAGAGCCAGCTGTTGAGTCTAGCCCTTCAGAGCCAGCTGTTGACTCATCGCTTCAGAGCCAGCTGTTGACTCTATCGCTTCAGAGCCAGCTGTTGAGTCTAGCCCTTCAGAGCCAGCTGTTGAGTCTAGCCCTTCAGAGCCAGCTGTTGAGTCTAGCCCTTCAGAGCCAGCTGTTGAGTCTAGCCCTTCAGAGCCAGCTGTTGAGTCTAGCCCTTCAGAGCCAGCTGTTGAGTCTAGCCCTTCAGAGCCAGCTGTTGAGTCTAGCCTTCAGGAGCCAGCTGTTGAGTCTCAGTCCTTCAGAGCCAGCTGTTGAGCTGTCCTTGAGCTGTTGAGTCTAGCCCTTCAGAGCCAGCTGTTGAGTCTAGCCCTTCAGAGCCAGCTGTTGAGTCTAGTCCTTCAGAGCCAGCTGTTGAGCCTAGTCCCACAGAACCAGCTGCTGAGCCTAGCCCATCAGAGCCAGCTGTTGAGTCTAGTCCACAGAACCAATCATTGAACCTAGTCCTGCACAACCAACTGATGAGTCCACTCCTCCACAACCTGTTGTTGAATCTAGTCCTCAGAATCTACTGTTGATTCTAGTGCCTCAGAACCAGCTATTGATTCTAGTACCCCAGAACCAGATGTTCACGCTAATCTGTCAGAACCAGTGGCTGAACCCAGTCCTCAAGAATCAACTGTAAAACAGAGCTCTCCACAACCAGATGTTCAACCTACTCCTCCAGAACCAGCTGTCGAATCTAGTCTTGAAGGACCAGTTGTTGAATCCATTCCTGCACAACCAGTTGTTGAATCTACTACAGAACCAGCTGTTGAGTCTAGTCTCCCAGAACCAGCTGTTGAAACTAGTCCCCCAGAGGCTGCTGTAGAAATGAGTCATCCAGAACCAGCTGTTGAATCTAGTTCTCGGAGCCAGCTGTTGAATCTACTCCTATAGAACAAGTTATTGAACCTACTCCCCCAATTTCAGCGTTAGAATCAAGTCCTCCAAAACCAGTTGTTGACCCTACTCCTCCAGAACCAGCTGTTGAATCTACTCTGCCAAAACCAGATGTTGAACCTACTCTGCCGAAAGCAGCTGCAGAAGCTAGTTCTCCCAAAATCAGAGGAAAAAGCCAGTGCTTTAGTTTTGTCTAAGAAACCCAGTCCTCCAGAACCTTCTGACAAAACCAGTCCATCAAAACCCTCTGACAAACCCAGTCCACCAAAACCGGTTGAGAAAACCTTTCCTCCGAAACCGGTTGAGAAACCCAGTTCTCCAGAACCAGTCGAGAAGCCCAGTCTCAAAAACTCTGAGAAACTCAGTCCATTTAAACCAATTGACAAACCAGAGCCTTCTCCCTCATCTCTCAAGCCTGGTATGAAACCAACCTGGCAAACCAGAGGTGAAACCAACTCCTGGCAAACCGGAGGTGAAACCAACTCCTGGCAAACCAGAGGTAAAACCAACTCCCCTGGCAAAACCAGAGGTGAAACCAACTTCCTGGCAAGCCAGAGGTGAAACCAACTCCTGGCAAATCAGAGGTGAAACCAACTCCTGGCAAACCAGAGGCAGACAAAACGGATAAACCAAGTCCGCTGTCTGCTCAGGCTGAGGAGAAAGAAGCAGCAGCCAAAAGTATATCATCGGCCTTTGGCTTTTTGGAACAAGGGGAAAAATCCAGCACAGGGTCCACAAAGCAGGTGTTGGTAAAGCTCAGAACCCAAACAGCCACCATGGGCATCCAAAGCAGCTCCCAAGCCTGCAGGCCCTTCTTCTGATGGAAACGGAAAATCCTCATCGATAGCAGCCAAATTCAAGGCCAAGCTCCCAGTGCCAGCGGCTCCAAAGGGACCGGCGACTCGGGTGCCACTCCCGCCAAGTTGCCAGCAGCTGCTGCGTGCAGTGGAACCTTCTGCCACCCCTAAGCAACAACCGGCGCCTGCCTCTACGTGTCGCTGCTGCGCCCCCAAGCCAAAGAGTTCCTTTGGTAATTTGGCATCCAGATTCGGGACGCCCGTAGGTGCCAAGGGCTCTTCCTCCACCCCTTCCTCCTCCTCATCACCGGGCTCCGGCCCCAAGCCCCCTGCTCCAGCCAGTGCCAATCCCACGCCGGCCACACCAAAGTCTGACCCTGCTCCCAAGTCTGGTTCCAACAGAGAAGACATGTTCAAACGCTTTTGAGTCACGTACCCTCTTCCAGAAATAGGGGCATAGATTTTAGCTGTAGTCTCGCTGTTGCCTGACATTCTTTTTCTTTCGTTTTAAAATTTTATTTTATTATCATTGGCACAGAATTGCAGTTTTCACAATCACACCAATTATTCATTTTGCATTTGAATTTTGTTACGTAGACAAGTTTTAGGGGTGAGTTTGTCACAGTTTGTGTCTTTGTGGTCCTTTTTTTTTGGTTTTGTTCTTTCATATATATTCAAATCATCTTTTCTCATGCATGCATAATGTAGAAAGTTGAGGATGGCTTTTTATATAATATGAAATATGCATCTTCCAAATAAGATGATTAAGTTGTTGTGAGTGATTTTTATGTTTATTTTTTGTAGATCACTTTATTTACTGAATGATGTAGAGATTATTTGAACATGTTTTTGACAAGCTTGAATAATCGACCCTACAGAAAGAAATGGCCTATTGTTTTAGAACTTTGACTTTTTTTCTCCATTTTCTATTTAGTTCTTATTTTCTTTTCTTAAAAAGAATAAAGTTATTCATTTATGGCTTGCTCTAGATTTGCTGCTAATTATTCTAGCCTGTGTGAATTCTTATAAGAGTGTATTACTAATGATCGTTTACACATCAAACTTCATTGGTAAGTCCCTGTATACTCAGCGTATAAATTATGTACATCTTGCCATGTCTCAGATATACGATCTGAAGTCGTCTTGTTTTGTCAGCATTGAAATGCTTTAAAGCTGTTGTCGGCTGCAGCCGTGATACTTGGATGTCGAGGAGTGGCCGGCTGTCTTGTTTGTTGTCATCGCTATTATGATTCAGATTTTAAACAATTTTAAGACTTTATATTTTCTCTTCACTAAATCTCTGTTTTTTACTTAATATTGTGTTTTAAAACGCCTTTGAGTTATAAGTATATGTACTGTTTGACTGTTTTTGTGACTAACATTCAAGATGAATTTGGTTTGTGCTCTCTATCTTGTTTGTAAGGAACCAGTGGAAAAAATAACATAGAAAACAAGACAAAAAATGACTGACTGCCTTTCTTCTTCTTCTTTTATTTTGCCAGACGTCAGAGTAACCCAAACTGACCGCTAAATGCATGTTCTTGTGAATGGAGTGTTGACTACGAGACTCACCTGCTAAGGATTACCCCCAACACACAAATCGGCTTTTACACCCCATTTCTGATGGGGGGATGTTTACCTACAATGCAATGCACAGTTTGGCTGGCTTCAGGTTATAACTAGAGGCCTTTCCAGCAAATGTTGTTGCTGTGGTAGCCGCTGCTGATTTTGATGATGATGAGGATGATCAACTTGCTTGTTTTTTTTTGTTTTTCTCTTTTTTTTTTGTTGTCAATGCCTCATGTGTGGTTCTCATCCCATCCCTTTTTTTGTTTTTTGTTTTTGTTTTCTTTCTTTTTCTCCGATTTCCCTCTCCCTTTTATTTAGACGATGTGTTTCAGCATGGTCGTGTTTAGGAGTAACTAGTAGCATACAGATCTTTGCATGGGGTTTGAGTCTGTTTGATGACATAGACGAGGAATGAGAACGTGTGTGAATTGCTCAGATTGTATGGGATTTATTGTCAATGTCCATGGCATTATTGTTTATTGCCATCCTTAAAACGGATTAAGAAATATTGTTTAAAAATAGGTTTTCATCCTGTTGAGTCCTTGTCTGTCAAATGAGTAACAAGTCAGAAAATTTTAGTTTATACGATCTGTTTAAGACTTTTTTGTTGTTTTCTAAATGACCAGGGTTGGACTAGAGCAAATCTTAACAATAAGCAAAACAAGGAGTATCGCCCAAAATTTCACTGGGCTGTCAGAGGACATGGAAGCGAGGGCTATTCCTACCACCGATTGGCTAGGCTGTAAGGCTTTGGCGTGAGTGTGTGGAGATTCATAGACGTTTACGATATATATTAGAGGGGATCCTTTTCTCTTTTATCACATTAATGGACTGAAATCCGTCTTCAGAATTGACTGCTCTCTGACATGTTACTCACTTGATTTGAAATTGTATTTTTTTGTCATCAATAAGTTTTTCCTTTATTGTTTATTTCAAGTATTTAAACAAAATGCCGGTAAGGTTTTGTTCCCGTAAGTCCTAAATGAGAAAACTCATCTCAAAAAATGCATCCTATGAAAATAACGGTCCTCTTTTAAAGGTCTGATACAAAAGTTTTATGTTAAATTGGGGTTTACACCAAAGCACAAACAAAGAAGCCTTTAACTTTCTTTTTTTAATTTTGATTAAAACTCTCATATATATATCCTTCACAAGCGACATCCAAAGATTGAATGTCATTGATCCAAACATATTTCCACATGATGGGTTTGGTAGGTTTTGAGGTGTTTTTTGTTTCATCCAAAACGTCATCCAATCCATGATTTTAGTTATGAGTCATAATGTTAAGACAGTGTTTGTCAGTCTTTTTTTCATGCATGTCAAAATCGAAGAAGCATTTCGCAACCGTTCTGGTGAACAGACATATACGTTTAATTTTTTAATTTGATTTTTTTGTCGTAAAATAGACACATAGGTAGACAATCACCTAATATTAAAAGGATGAAAATGTCATGGTTGACACAACCAGATTTCTAGAAGTGAGATAAGTTTTCTTTAAAGATTTCAAGAAATTCTGATCACTGCTGTGAATCTGAGAAAATCACTTTTTTAAAACTGTCCTGTTAAATTTGATGTATGGCGCCATTATATGTGTTTTCATCAGAAGGTTAGCGACATACTAGAAGGAATGGTCCCACTCTGATTATGTCTCCAGTTTGTCCTCGAACCATGGATTCTTGGTGTGTAGACAAACGTGTTTTCCTCACGTGTTTGCCTTACAATAAGCTCACATGGATTGTCCCTGACAGGCACACTTGATGATAGCATACGCATTTTATAGCAAACACAGACTGACAATTGCTGTTGTTAGTGTTTCTTCTCCCGAGAAGCTAAGAACCAATGTTCAAAGCAAAGAAGAGTATTCAGGAGTCAGTGTTAGTTTCTTTTTTCTTCCCTTCTATGGGCTCATTATTTTATGATTGAAATGAGAGAAAGAAAAAACAGATGTGTTTCGTTATTGGTTCTTGTCTTTGATTTCAAATGAATTTTTTCTCTTGGCATTGAACCGTGTGCACAAGTGAATGTTAAATTTGTTATCAGATAAATTTGGCTTGGGATGCAATGAAACCATCTGGCCTGTATTCCCTTTTCATAGGTTTATGAACTGTGTTATTTCTCATTCATCCGTTTTTTCCCCTCTCTGCTTTAGCATTATTATTTATTATTATTATTATTATTATTATTATTATTATTATTATTTATTATTATTACCATTATTATTATTATTATTATTGTTATTATTATTATTATTATTGTTATTATTATTATTATTATTATTATTATTATTAGTTAGTAGTAGTAGTAGTAGTAGTAGTAGTAGTAGTAGTAGTAGTAGTAGTAGTAGTAGTAGTAGTAGTAGTAGTAGTGGTAGTAGTAGTGGTAGTGGTAGTGGTAGTAGTAGTAGTAGAAGTAGTGGTAGTGGTAGTAGTAGTAGTAGTAGTAGTAGTGTTGGTGGTAGTAGTAGTAGTAGTAGTAGTAGTAGTATTAGTATTAGTATCATTGTTATTATTATTATTATTATTATTATTATTATTATTATTATTATTATCATTATTATTATTATGATGATGATAATGAGACGATGACAAAATAAGCCTTGGAGTCTTTAATATTGTACTTTCTTTTTTTATGTTCCCACTTGTGGTGACAGACTGAATGTTTCTGCGTGTTTTTTTATTTTTATGGAGTATGTGTGGGTACCATCATGTGGTTCTGTTTAAGACTCTTCTTTGCTTGTCTTAATTTCTGCATTTTTTTTCAATATGAATATCATAGGACCGCCATTTTATCAAATTGTTTAAATTTGTTTCTTTACAATGAGAAGAATTGCCTATTTATCAACGTGTACTTAAAGAAAAAAAGGAGGAATGTAATATCCTGTTTGTTGTCTTCCAGTTGCAATTTCACAAAGGTTGATCAATTCATTTGCATTTAACCATCAAATCTGCCACTTTTATTGTTTTCAGTTGCCATATTTTAATTTTGAAATAAAGGCATGTCAAATGCTATCAATTGTAAGGGTTTTAATACCTGACAAAAAAAAAGGGGGAGAAATATGGCCTGCTTTTTCAATACCTAATGCGTCACATGCTTAGCATAAAATATATTCTGTATTCAAGCTTATTTGACATTGAGGGCCTTTATCATTATTGGCAGTATGTATGCAGTGAACTGCGACCCTGTCCCACATACAAGACATAAGATAAATTTATTGTCTCCATAGAGGAAATACGCTATGAATAGGACGAGTAGCCTTTCAGTCTTTTGAAGCTGAGGTCACAGTATATAGGAAATGGATGTTGTCCATGAACAGTATATAGGAAATGGATGTTGTCCATGAGATTTGTTCCCTGACGAAAACCGTTAATGTGGCTCTATTGGCCCACAAACCCCATCAGCCGTCATTGTTATCCAAGCTGAGGATCCCGGATTACACCTCGTTTTTTATACATTTTACTGATTAAAGTTGAGCTCATAATAACGATACTCATGACTTTTGAAGAAAAGTCCCTCCTAGGACAGTGATTGTCAACTCCTAATTTTTTTTTCAGTTTTGTTTAGTAGACTGTTTATTTATTACGATCCCAGTTCTTGGGTATTTAGAACAAATGAGTGCAAACACGAACAAAATGCATGTCTGTTTTGGTCATGGTTGGATGAAAGTTGCGTTTTTGTGAGGATTGAAGCAGCTGATCTGTCAATAGGCTCATTATTGAAACTGTGTATTTGTTGGTCACAACTCAAAGTGCGCTTGTCTTTAGAATGAGCATCAAACTCTGTGGGTTTCCGTGAGTATTGACTTTGTAATCCGATCAACTTTGGCTGATACGCAGGATTAGATTTTTTGCTTGATGGCCTCACAGAGGTTGAGTTTGGTGCCTCTTCATGGCTGAGTAGCAAATTCTCTTCACACAAAGCTCAGAACATCCTGCACAAGCAAGGCAAGCAAGCAAAAGACGAGAATGCAAAGCCTACACTGTTGTATTCACTGTGTTTGTTGAATCTCTTTGGCGACACTCTGGTAGGCTGACCGACTGACCGACTCATCTGTTTCATCTAGATGTAGGTTTTGCATGGTCCATCCAGGCACCTGCATTGAAAGTATTCTTGTTCTCTCAATTCTTTGCTGTTCATGCAAACCAAACGTTTCCATGCGATGGAAGCTTTTGTCCTTCAATTTCATCTGACATGTAAATAGACGAATTTCTCCCTCTTCCTCATGTAAATAGATGATGGTTATATTAAGACATACTTGAAAAAATCATGTAAAAAAGGCTTTCAGATTATCAGCTTTGGTGTAAGACTTCTTTTTGATGGTTATTTGAAATAAATTTGGATAAAGAAACGATAAATCCTGGGTCATTTTGGATCAGTCAAGAAGAAAAAAAAACCTTCTTTTAAAAAATGTAATCGTTTGGGTCGTTAAACTTGTAAATTACACGGTTTCTCAATTTGCCAAGAATGACGGAGCTATAAACCTTTACTGTGGGAATGGATTATTTCACATAAAAAATTAAAAAGATGCAGGGTGAAGAGGTAGGAGGTGGGGTGATTCTTTTGCAGGCTGCTCACATTGGAGGTTTTTTTTTTGCCTTCTCTTTCCCGAGTTAATCTCAGTAATATTTACGAGGGAGATTCCCCCCCACCCCCTTGCATAATCTCATGCTACAAATCTTGAGTATTATCTTTGCACCTGGACCCATGGTAGGCCAGATTTATCTTTTCTTATCTTTTATATGTTGTGACAGCATCTGAGATTTATTGATTGTTGCTGATACCGATTAGAATTACATTTTCATTTAAGTAAATGTTTTTTTCAGTGAAAACTCTACGCAATTTATCTTGATACAAATCAGGAAGTCTCCAAAAGTCAGTGAAATGTCCTATAATATAGTGTTTCCGAAAATCTGTTTTATCATTTTATCATTCTCACAGGCGAAGGAGTGATAGCTTCCTGGCCCATTTGCATAACACATGACATAAGGAAGCACTTGTCAGATTTCATCATACCATCTTATAGGAAAGCTCTTGTCACCAAAACCTTTTAAGCTTACGTGTAACACCCCTGGTCATGTCTTGTACACAGTGCTTTAAGTTTGATGATCAAATGTCAATTGTAAGCCAATAAGAAAGATAACCAATAGAAAAGGGTCTGTTTGATACATCGATTGCATTTAATCGACCAGTTTTTCATGTTTGATTGCAATCATGATTTCAGTTACACCTGATGATTTGTTTGGTTGCCGTCAGTGTCAAAACATAATACTGTCTGACACTCAAAAACCGTGAATCTCTTCTGTAAGTTGATTGTTATTGTGCGTGCGTGTTTGGCTGGCCCTCTATGGTAGGTTACCACGATTTTGCTCCTTGCTTTAAACTATATGATACTGATAGAAGCTAGTGATTGAAGTCTTTATTCGCACACGCATCCTAACTTGTGCTTACACATGCAGGGATAGCAGCGGAGGTGTTCCCTGGAATTGTGAACCCGTCTTCGCGTGAACATGGTGGGTGTGTAGATCAACAGGAAAATCAATCGTTTTGGTGATGTCTTGAGTCTCTCTTGTGTTTGCAGCTCTTTATGTTTTAGCCCTTACGGAATGGTTTATCATACACTCATGGATAAGCGTAAAATGGAGTCTTTGTAGGTCTAAGTATTGAAATTTGTCATGGTTTTCTTTCCAGGTATGTCACCCGCAATGTGTATTGCAATACTGAGAGACAAGAATAAATTATTATTATTAGTATTATTATTATTATTAGTTTATTATTACTACTATCATTGATTTGACGCGACGAACTAGGAATTATATAGTATTAAAAATATATAATATATATATATATATATATATATATATATATATATATATATATATATATATACATATATATATATATATATATGTATATTTATAGTATATATATATATATATATATATATATATATATATATATATATATATATATATATATATATATATATATATATATATATATATTAAAAGCTACCCATTTGCTTACAAATCTTTCTCTATTACTCCGTGATAATAATGATCCTTTTATGTATTGGCCACAAAATGTTTAATCAAGAGATAAAGTCAGGCTTTAAACACTTTATTTATAAAATGACTTGAAAATGTTGAATTGCCTCCCATTATCCCGATATGGTTGTGAATTCAATGCAAATGGTGTCTCTCCTTTTTTGTGTTCTCAAGTCGCACGTCCAGATCTAGAAAGTGATAAAACATAGGGCCCTTTTGTGTTTGTTTGTTTGGACTGTAATTTGATAGAATTTTTTGTGTGCGAAGATTTGACTTGATAGACCTGAATCTGAGTAACCAAAACTGATGTGTGTGATTCAGTAAAGGGTTTGTTTGTTTGTTTATTTGTTTGCTATATTACTGTTTCCTAATTGTAACAACACTGTTTAGTGTGATAGCACCCCATATGATATTACCAGTATTATTATTATTATTATTATTATTATTATTATTATTATTTTCAGTGTTATTGTCTTGTTATTGTTGGTATTATTGTTTTAACTTAATATTAATGTCATGACGGCTGTGCGTGATGTTGTTTTCTTATTTAGTTCTATTAATGGTGTGACCATAGCTTGTAGAGTTGTAACTGCACCACTTGTACACTTGGCAACATTAACTTCCAGGTGTTCTCTACTGTTATTAAAAGAGATGTTGTAGTGTAATTTATGTTATCCAGAAGCATGCAGTTTGACTTCCACTTTTAAACAAAATTTATTTATTTACATATGCGTGTTTGGCAAAAAGTAAGCTATTGTTATTGAAAACTTCTTTTTGTTCTGTTCTGTCAGCTGTGTGGTTTTAACTTGATTTGGCAGTAGATGAGTTAGATTTAGGTAATTGTTACTGTAAAACTCTCAGGGGAGAAGATACTGGTGTGTATATTATACTGAAATTCTTTCCAGAACCATTTGCTGTTGTTTTATAGTCCATTTTCGTGATGGCGCATTTACTATATGACTACCGTTTTGATGAAATCAGGACGTATACCCCACTAACCAGATTTGACAGGAGAGTTCTAAAAAAACCCAATGTTCTTCTTAAATGCTGAGCAATAAAACGTGTTTGAAAATTGTAGTATAAAAATAATATTACAATTAAAAAATTTTTTTATAACCAACATTGACATTTTGATCGTACTTTGTTTATTAGGTGACTCTATCGATTTATGCAAAGCAAAGGAAATGGAAAATGGTGGATATATGTGTGGTCATCAGAACGGTAGGGGTTTTTAATTTAAAAATCAAATCAAATATGCTAATTACTGGTATAAAGGATTGTTTGTTCAGCAGAACTTTGTGGAAACTGTTTCTATCTTCCTCCACCACTCTGTGTTTCAGTTTTGATCTTGGAGGTAGAATACTTTATGTCATGTAGAAATAGTCAACCGTCTTTCCTTATTTGATCTATGTGTGCACATAAATGTGTCTCCTGCACATATATATATGTGTATATATATATATATATATATATATGTATGTATGTATATATATATATATATATATATATATATATATATATATATATATATATATATATATATATATATATATATATATAATATAATATAATTATGTAAACATTTACTATTGTTTAGTTGGGTTTTTTTCACAAAGGCTATGCAAAAGTTCAATAGCAAAGTAGTTAATATGTTGAATTAATTGGGTTTAAGTTTAAGAAAAAAATCATTCAAAATCTGTGAAGTAACATGTTAACATAATAATTTAATTTCCATACATGTGAAGGTGTGTCACTTTTTTCTCTCTCTATCTGTTACAAATTCTGTAGTTTATTGCTCGTGAGCTAATGACAAGTGTATGGTGGTCCCAACTTGAATTGATTTAAATTTGATTTCAAAAGAAATAGAAATGTACATTTAATTGTTGTGGGAAAGCAATGGAAATCTCTTTTTTTGTTTCTTATGATTATAAATATATAAAGTTATGCTATGGGATGGAATTGTAGTTTCAGGGTTTGTTTCGTTCTGATGTGTTCATTAGAGGAGCATCCTCTCTCGTGGTTGTATTACTATTATGTTATTTTTTATCAGTTAAAGAGTTAGGCATGTAATTGAATTTTTGTTTGTTTTTGTATAAACGAGAAAGCCAAAAAGAGTAACCACTAGCTAACGCATTTTCTTTTATTGTTTTTTTTTCTTGTGGTTTTATTTATTGTTTTTTCTTTGTTTTTAAAAACATTATTATGACTGGCATTATTATTTTTTTGTTTCTTCTTTTTTTCTTCTTCTTTGTTCATTTCATATTTTCCCTCATGTAGGTTTTGGTGCCATGGCTTAACTTGGCCTCTGAATTTTGTGTGTTGTTAATGAAACAATAGCTGATAGCGGCTTTCTATGAAAGACACAACAATAATAAAATGTTGAGAAAGTGAAGAAAAAAAAGTTGATGTGTTCTTTGTTTTACAAAGTCGGTTGATTTTATGTGTCAGTTTTGTCCTGTGTTTAAGTTTTGGCATGTGGCTGGTTGGTGGGTGCTGGTGGTAGGTCCTACAGCTTTTCCTCTCACTCTTTTGCATGGTTTTCAACCTGATCTTTCATCCTGTTAGTGAATGGTTAGAGGGGGTGCTGGTAGGTTATAGTTTTCATTCACTTTCACTCCTTCAGTTGTTTTTCATCTTGCTGTTTTTTTCTTAATTCACTTCTTTGATCATCCCATACGGTGGATTTGGCAAATTTTCATGGAAAAAAACCCTCATCTGAAATCCTTCTCATAATTGACCCTGAACTTACAGCTTAATATTACTGTGGAATGAGTACATTTCAATGACAAAAAGTGGTTTTGAGATTTATGGTTTCATTGGTCCTGCTGTTCAACTTTTCAACTCTCGACTCGTACAAGCATCAAACTCAAACAGTACGGATGGAAACAATCAAAAACCATTAGTGGATAACATTAATAAAATCAAACACCAAAGACAATTTGAAAAATTTAAATGAAAAATTTGAAAACTTGAATCTGTAATGAATATATATATATATATATACACACACGCACACACAAAATGTCGTTTATTTATATACTAATTGAAGTTTGCGTGACAAAATAATACAAATCAGTGTTGTACAATCTTGAAAACAAAACAAATAATACAAGATGTAGCATTATTAAAAACCATACCAAAATTTCCTTATGGGAATATTCCAATTAATGTTTCTTTTTTTTCTTCTAAATCTCAGAATACATCAATCTGATTTCTTGTTTTTGTAAATTCGTAATCGAAGCCAACCAGAGAACATGGAAGAAAAGGCGAGAAACGTGATGGAGCAATGTTATGAAATGTTAGGGTAAACGTTCAATGTTTAGCTGCTCATAGCTTTTTCATTCCTTCCTTGAAGGCCCTTTTAGCCGATAGAGCCAGAGCTTTTCCTGGTTTCTATAGCGTAAAATGGAACAGGTGATACATGTAGCAATAACCCTAAACAGGATGTTTAACTGATGCAGGGTTTTACTCACAAGCTAGTGCTCGTACCTATTTTCGCCTTGGTTGAAAGGTGAAAATGGGCTTGTTAAATGTCTTTCTCAAGGAACACAACGTCGGACCTAGCTTTGCAAGGATTCGAACCTATGACCTTATGATCCCCACAGTCCGAAAACTCGGCCACCAACACTTTTTCATTCAAACTCGACAATATTAGCCTCAATTTCTTAACCTTAGTAGGATGTTCGCAGGAGTTACTGGGTGGGAGGTACTGCTTGCTCCCTTGCACTATTTCAGATGTCTTGTATTTTGCTGTTTGGTCTTAATTCACTCTAAACTCTAAGGTCACAGCTGTATGATATGGTAGACGGGTAAGTTTACCATAGACCTTGTACTCACATGCACTTATTTGCTCTCTCTCTCTCTCTCTCTCTCTCTCTCTCTCTCTCTCTCTCTCTCTCTCTCTCTCTCTCTCTCTCTCTCTCTCTCTCTCTCTCTCTCTCTCTCTCTCTCTCTCTCTCTCTCTCTCTCTCTCTCTCTCTCTCTCTCTCTCTCTCTCTCTCCTCTCTCTCTCTCTCTCTCTCTCTCTCTCTCTCTCCCCCTCTCTCTCTCATATCTCTCTCTCTCTCTCTCTCTCTCTCTCTCTCTCTCTCTCTCTCTCTCTCTCTCACACACACACACACACACACACACACACACACACATACACCAGGATACTAAGGGCAAGGGTTGTTCTCTGACAAAGCTCTCACTACTCAGAACTAAAAGTTTTCTGACAAAATAGTTTTGTCAAGTGGTCACCTCTTGTCAGTGTTTGAGATCTCTAGTCTTTCATTACTTTCAAAACTGGCTTGGTTGTTTTTCTTATATTGTCTGGATTTTTTGGTACATTTTGGTTGTTTTTGTTATATTGTCTGGATTTTTTGTACATCTTGGTTGTTTTTGTTATATTGTCTGGCTATTAATAATAGTATTATATACATTGTATCATTCTTCTCTTATAATTACAGTATTTTACATTAAATTACAAAATTAGTCAATTGCATTATATTTTTTGGAAATAACACCAAAGGCTTATCCTCTCAAAATAGGGAAAGGGGGGGTAAATTTATGAAAATATCGAGTGATCAAACAAACACACCAGTGGACAATACAATCCTGCTTCCATGAATAGCGAGCGCCATCATAGACAAAATTCGTGATATAGGACTCATGCAAACTAATGGAGCGCCGACAAAGGCAATATAACTATAAAGGTCCTTGATTTATTCGTTACAAATAGACCCAGCCTTGTCACCCGGTCATTTACAATACCTGGCCTGAGTGACCATTCCATCGTTATAATCACCGACAGCAAACCAAGTCAGAACAGAATCAAACCAACTCCCCGTGTAGCCATCCCATAGACAAAATCAAACGAACTCCCTGTGTAGCCATCCCATAGACAAAATTAAACCAACTCCCCGTGTAGCCATCCCATAGACAAAAATCAAACCAACTACCCGTGTAGCCATCCCATAGACAAAATTAAACCAACTAAACCATAGACAAAATTAAACCAACTCCCCGTGTAGCCATCCCATAGACAAATCAAACCAACTCCCCGTGTAGCCATCCAATAGACAAAATCAAACCAACTCCCCGTGTAGCCATAGACAAAATCCAACTAGTGTAGCCATCCCAAAATCAAACCAACTAGACAAAAATCAAACCCTAGCCCCGTGTAGCCATCCCATAGACAAAATTAAACCAACTCCCCGTGTAGCCATCCCATAGACAAAATTAAACCAACTCCCCGTGTAGCCATCCCATAGACAAAATCAAACCAACTCCCTGTGTAGCCATCCCATAGACAAAATCAAACCAACTACCCGTGTAGCCATCCCATAGACACAAATTAAACCAACTCCCCGTGTAGCCATCCCATAGAAAAAATTACCTGTGTAGCCATCCCAACTTAAACCAACCCCTGTGTAGCCATCCCATAGACAAAATTAAACCAACTCCCTGTGTAGCCATCCCATAGACAAAATTAAACCAACTCCCCGTGTAGCCATCCCATAGACAAAATTAAACCAACTCCCTGTGTAGCCATCCTGTGTAGCCATCCCATAGACAAAATTAAACCAACTCCCCGTGTAGCCATCCCATAGACAAAATTAAACCAACTACCATAGCCATCCCATAGACAAAATTAAACCAACTCCCTGTGTAGCCATCCCATAGACAAAATCAAACATCAACGCAAAGAAAACAGAGACAGTTAACTTCAGTGCAAATATAATGTCGAGGGAAAACCAACATCCAGAAGAAACGCAGACTGTCATCCATTAACCACTGAATAAACAGACTGAAAACCAAACATGTACGGCACATGTACTCACAAAATCTGATCCACAACACTAACACGCCACCTGTCGTGGATCAACACCAATCTGAAAAGACTTAGCAAGAAGGAACACCAGAGCATGGACGAGACGAAAGCTAAACGTTCTCGCTTGCCAGAAAACTGGGAAAGCTACAAAGTACTCAAGAGATAAACGAGACGTGAAAATAGAAGAAAAAAAAAGATATCAGAACCACGTCAAAGAACTGACCAAAGAGGACTCCAGCAAACACATATGGAACCCCCCTCCCCCCCCCCCAAGAAATGCAACGAAAGGGCTTTCGAACACTCACAAAAGAGCAGAGGACATAGTATATTCCATGCGCTAATTGAAAACAACATTAAAATTTATTCAGTTATTCACTGATCTACACCTTAGTTTGAAGCAATCCCTTATTAGATCTAGTTGACCGTGTTACTGTGCTTTAAGGTCTTGTTAATTTCTTTGATGGCTGTTGGTGTAGAGGTTGATCTACATCTATTAGTTCTGCATTTCATCTCGAACTATCTTCAACCAGATGGGAGGAGCCTAAAATGGTCTAAATTTTGGATTTCACTTTTAGATATGGGATGTTTTATCAGCGAAATGATCTAAAATTTGGATTTCAGGTTTGGAGATTGGAAGTTTGTGAGCGAAATGATCTAAAATTTGGTGGGATGTTTGCTTTGCTTTTGCTAAAAAAAAAAAGGTCCAAAATTTGTATTTCAGTTTAGGAGGTCGAACCCTTTGCCAGCAAAACGGCCCAAAAGTTGGAGTCCAATTTCACTTTGATGGTCATGGTCTTGTTCATTGTACGAATGTCTACCACGTCGTTCTCATTAAGTTGTGTGACTCCTGCACAGGGAAGAAAAAGAAAATGGAAATAACTTTATTTCTAGCTTGGAAAGTAAAACTGGTTTCCTATGTTGTGCTTAGTACACTTGGATGGATTATCATCCGATACGCACTCTTCCGTGAAGTTGACAGGAAGTGACGTCCTGAACAACACCAAAGCCAACTTCTACTAAATTGGCTGCTTTTAAAATAATTTTGTCTGCGTACATGCCTACTTGTTAGATTTCTTTCTTCATCAGTTCCCATTCTACATTTTACGGTGTATGGGTTTAGATGTGATTCTTTCTTTCTTTATCAATTCCCATTCTACCTTCCGGTGTATGGGATTAGATGCCCGAAATAAGTTTATTTTATCGATTCCCATTCTACCTTCCGGTGTGGGTTTAGATGCCTGAAATAATTTTTCTTTCCTGATTAGTTACCATTTTACCTTCCGGTGTATGGGTTTAGATGCCCGAAATAATTGTTCTTTATCAGTTCCCATTTTACCTTCCGGTGTATGGGTTTAGATGCCCGAAATAATTGTTCTTTATCAGTTATCATTTTACCTTCCGGCGTATGGGTTTAGATGCCCGAAAATTGTTTCTTTATCAATTCCCATTCTACCTTCCGGTGTATAGGTTTTAGATGACAGAAATAATTTTTCTTTCTTTATCAGTTCCCATTCTACCTTCCGGTGTATGGGTTTAGATGACAGAAATATTTTTTCTTCCTTTATCAGTTACCATTTTACCTTCCGGTGTATAGGTTTAGATGCCCGAAATAATATTCTTTATCAGTTCCAATTCTACCTTCCGGTGTATGGGTTTAGGTCCCCGAAATAATGTTTCTTTCTTTATCACTTACCATTTTACCTTCCGGTGTATGGGTTTAAATGCCCGAAATATTTGTTCTTTATCAGTTCCCATTCTACCTTCCAGTGTATAGGTTTAGATGACAGAAATAATTTTTCTTTATCAGTTCCCATTCTACCTTCCGGTGTATAGGTTTAGATGACAGATATAATTTTTCTTTATCAGTTCCCATTCTACCTTCCGGTGTATGGGTTTAGATGACATAAATAATTTTTCTTTATAAGTTTCCATTCTACCTTCCCGTGGATGGGTTTAGGTGCCGAAATATTTTTTCTTCAGGCTGTGATGTCCTGATATTTTCTGTTTCCTTCTATGAATGTTACATTTCTTTGCTTTAGTGCCTTTTTAAAATTATATTCGTCCCACTTTCTACGAGGTCTGCCTCTTTGGCTTTTAACTTGGGTTTTAGCATTGCATACTGATCTAGCTATTCTGTTTTCATTCATTCTGTTTTACATGCATCTGAGTTGGTTTATTTTATATCTTATTTTTATCCCATCTGCTTTGGTTTGATCTCTTATTGTTGTGTTTCTGATTTTGTCTCTTTAAAAACCCCCAAAAGTTTTCCCAACTACTCTTCTGACATTTTTCATTTCAGCTGCCTGTACTCTACTGTATTCCTTACTGTTAAAGACCCAAGTTTCACTTGACTACTATTGGTGCCATGGAAAAACAGACAGTTGCATGTGGAAAATCAAATCCAGTTATATGTTTGACATAATTCACATTATTAAAGACAACAATTTTTCATGTAAACATGCACATAAAAAACAAAGACGGACCCTAGCATTTAGCGATAAAATATATTTGACCAAATGGTAGACCATTCCCACCAGACATGTGTCAAGGAACGTAACAATGAGGCTAGCCTGTAGTCTGATGGCTCACCCTATTCACTTTATAATCATTTGAGGCGTTGGCTGGAACTACAAATCAAATCCAATCCAGCTTTTGAAAATTAGCGATTATTACCACCATTGTAACTTTAATTCCAAAAATGTATTTATTTACTTTTCCCTTTATCTATATTTTATTAAACTCTTACACTTGTAGATCTGTACTTCTTTTAAATCTTCAGAAAACTTAAAGAATTGTTTATCTATATTTATGGTGTTCTGTTTTTTGGATATTGTCGCAAGGATATACAATTCCAGTATCAAATTAATAATATCACTGAACATAAACTGCGCCTAAGCTGTCTCATCCTAATATTCTCTACGACAATGATTTTTAACTTTTGCTCTTATTGACATGAATGTTTTATTATACTATCTTACACCAAATTCTTATTCAAACTATCTTGCTTGAACAATCTTACTTAAACAATCTTACTTAAACAATCTTACTAAACAACAATTTTACTTAAACAATCTTACTTAAACAATCTTACTCAAACTATCTTACTTAAACAATCTTACTCAAACAATCTTACTTAAACAATCTTACTTAAACAATCTTACTCAAACAATCTTACTTAAACAATCTTACTCAAACAATCTTACTTAAACAATCTTACTCAAACCATCTTACTTACTCAAACCATCTTACTCAAACCATCTTACTTACTTCAAACCATCTTACTCAAACCATCTTACTCAAACAATTTAAACCTACTCAAACCATGTTACTCAAACCATCTTACTTACTTAAACCATCTTACTCAAACCATCTTACTTACTTAAACCATCTTACTCAAACCATCTTACTTCAAACCATTTAAACCATCTTACTCAAACCATCTTACTCAAACAATCTTACTTACTTAAACCAACTTACTCAAACCATCTTACTCAAACAATCTTACTCAAACAATCTTACTTACTTAAACCATCTTACTCAAACAATCTTACTTACTCTTAAACCATCTTACTCAAACAATCTTACTTACTTAAACCATCTTACTCAAACAACCTTACTTACTTAAACTATCTTACTCAAACAATCTTACTTACTCAAACCATCTTACTCCAACAATCTTACTTACTTAAACCATCTTACTAAAACCATCGTACTCAAACAATCTTATTCAAACATCTTACATACTTAAACCATCTTACTCAAACAATCTTACTCAAATAATCTTACTTACTTAAAAAATCTTACTCAAACAATCTTACTCAAACAATCTTACTCAAATAATCTTACTCAAACCATCGTACTCAAACAATCTTACTCAAACCATCTTACTTACTTAAACCATCTTACTCAAACCATCTTACTCAAACCATCTTACTTACTTAAACCATCTTACTCAAACCATCTTACTCAAACAATCTTACTCAAACCATCTTACTTAAACAATCTTACTCAAACAATCTTACTCAAACCATCTTACGCAAACCATCTTACTCAAACCATCTTACTTAAACAATCTTACTCAAACAATCTTACTCAAACCATCTTACTCAAACAATCTTACTCAAACCATCTTACTTAAACAATCTTACTCAAACAATCTTACTCAAACAATCTTACTCAAACCATCTTACTCAAACCATCTTACTCAAACCATCTTACCCAAGCCATCTTACTCAAACCATCTTACTCAAACCATCTTACTCAAACCATCTTACTCAAACAATCTTACTCAAACCATCTTACTCAAACAATCTTACTCAAACCATCTTACTCAAACCATCTTACCCAAACCATCTTACCCAAACCATCTTAACAAACCATCTTACTCAAACCATCTTAACAAACCATCTTACTCAAACCATCTTACCCAAACCATCTTAACAAACCATCTTAACAAACCATCTTACTCAAACCATCTTACTCAAACCATCTTATCTTACTCAAACCATCTTACTCAAACCATCTTAACAAACCATCTTAACAAACCATCTTAACAAACCATCTTAACAAACCATCTTAACAAACCATCTTAACAAACCATCTTGACAAACCATCTTAACAAACCATCTTACCCAAACCATCTTACTCAAACCATCTTAACAAACCATCTTAACAAACCATCTTACTCAAACCATCTTACTCAAACCATCTTAACAAACCATCTTACTAACAAACCATCTTACCCAAACCATCTTACTCAAACCATCTTACTCAAACCATCTTAACAAACCATCTTACTCAAACCATCTTACTCAAACCATCTTAACAAACCATCTTGACAAACCATCTTACCCAAACCATCTTAACAAACCATCTTAACAAACCATCTTAACAAATCATCTTAACAAACCATCTTAACAAACCATCTTACAAACCATCTTAACAAACCATCTTACTCAAACCATCTTATCTTACTCCAAACCATCTTAACAAACCATCTTGACAAACCATCTTACCCAAACCATCTTACTCAAACCATCTTACTCAAACCATCTTAACAAACCATCTTACTCAAACCATCTTACTCAAACCATCTTAACAAACCATCTTAACAAACCATCTTACTCAAACAAACTATCTTACTCAAACCATCTTAACAAACCATCTTACTCAAACCATCTTAACAAACCATCTTAACAAACCATCTTAACAAACCATCTTAACAAACAATCTTACTCAAACCATCTTAACAAACCATCTTAACAAACCATCTTAACAAACCATCTTCTTAACAAACCATCTTAACAAACCATCTTAACAAACCATCTTAACAAACCATCTTAACAAACCATCTTACTCAAACCATCTTAACTCAAACCATCTTAACAAACCATCTTAACAAACCATCTTAACAAACCATCTTAACAAACCATCATTACTCAAACCATCTTAACAAACCATCTTAACAAACCATTTTAACAAACCATCTTAACAAACCATCTTACTCAAACCATCTTAACAAACCATCTTCTTAACAAACCATCTTACTCAAACCATCTTAACTCAAACCATCTTAACAAACCATCTTAACAAACCATCTTAACAAACCATCTTACTCAAACCATCTTAACAAACCATCTTACCCAAACCATCTTACTCAAACCATCTTACTCAAACCATCTTACTCAAACCATCTTACTCAAACCATCTTACTCAAATCATCTTACTCAAACCATCTTACCCAAACCATCTTACTCAAACCATCTTACTCAAACCATCTTAACAAACCATCTTACTCAAACCATCTTAACAAACCATCTTAACAAACCATCTTTTAACAAACCATCTTACTCAAACCATCTTACATCAAACCATCTTAACAAACCATCTTAACAAACCATCTTACTCAAACCAAACCATCTTACTCAAACCATCTTAACAAACCATCTTAACAAACCATCTTAACAAACCATCTTACTCAAACCATCTTAACAAACCATCTTAACAAACCATCTTAACAAACCATCTTAACAAACCATCTTAACAAACCATCTTACTCAAACCATCTTAACAAACCATCTTACTCAAACCATCTTAACAAACCATCTTACTCAAACCATCTTTCTCAAACCATCTTAAGAAACCACATCTTAACAAACCATCTTAACAAACCATCTTACCCAAACCATCTTACTCAAACCATCTTAACAAACCATCTTACTCAAACCATCTTAACAAACCATCTTACTCAAACCATCTTACTCAAACCATCTTACTCAAACCATCTTAACAAACCATCTTAACAAACCATCTTACTCAAACCATCTTAACAAACCATCTTAACAAACCATCTTACTCAAACCATCTTACTCAAACCATCTTATCAAACCATCTTAACAAACCATCTTACTCAAACCATCTTAACAAACCATCTTCAAACCATCTTTGCCAAACCATCTTAACAAACCATCTTAACAAACCATCTTACTCAAACAATCTTACTCAAACCATCTTACTCAAACCATCTTACTCAAACCATCTTACTCAAACCATCTTACTCAAACCATCTTACTCAAACCATCTTACTCAAACCATCTTAACAAACCATCTTACTCAAACCATCTTACTCAAACCATCTTAACAAACCATCTTACTCAAACCATCTTACTCAAACCATCTTACTCAAACCATCTTACTCAAACCATCTTACTCAAACCATCTTAACAAACCATCTTACTCAAACCATCTTAACAAACCATCTTAACAAACCATCTTACTCAAACCATCTTAACAAACCATCTTACTCAAACCATCTTAACAAACCATCTTACTCAAACCATCTTTCTCAAACCATCTTACTCAAACCATCTTACTCAAACAATCTTACTCAAACCATCTTACTCAAATAATCTTAACAAACCATCTTAACAAACCATCTTAACAAACCATCTTACTCAAACAATCTTAACAAACCATCTTACTCAAACAATCTTAACAAACCATCTTACTCAAACCATCTTAACAAACCATCTTACTCAAACCATCTTAACAAACCATCTTACTCAAACAATCTTAACAAACCATCTTACTCAAACAATCTTAACAAACCATCTTACTCAAACAATCTTAACAAACCATCTTACTCAAACCATCTTACTCAAACCATCTTACTCAAACCATCTTAACAAACCATCTTACTCAAACCATCTTAACAAACCATCTTACTCAAACAATCTTAACAAACCATCTTACTCAAACAATCTTACTCAAACCATCTTACTCAAACCATCTTAACAAACCATCTTACTCAAACAATCTTAACAAACCATCTTACTCAAATAATCTTACTCAAAAAATCTTACTCAAACAATCTTTCAAACAAACCATCTTACTCAAACAATCTTACTCAAACCATCTTACTCAAACAAATCTCTTACTCAAACCATCTTACTCAAAACCATCTTACTCAAACCATCTTACTCAAACCATCTTACTCAAACCATCTTACTCAAACCATCTTACTCAAACCATCTTTCAGACAATCTTACTCAAACCATCTTACTCAAACCATCTTACTCAAACCATCTTACCTCAAACAATCTTACTCAAACCATCTTACTCAAACCATCTTACTCAAACAATCTTACTCAAACCATCTTACTCAAACCATCTTACTCAAACAATCTTACTCAAACCATCTTACTCAAACCATCTTCATCAAACAATCTTACTCAAACCATCTTACTCAAACCATCTTACTCAAACCATCTTACTCAAACCATCTTACTTCAAACCATCTTACTCAAACCATTTTACTCAAACCATCTTACTCAAACCATCTTACTCAAACCATCTTACTCAAACCATCTTACTCAAACCATCTTACAAACCATCTTACTCAAACCATCTTACTCAAATAATCTTACTCAAACCATCTTACTCAAACCATCTTACTCAAACCATCTTACTCAAACCATCTTACTCAAACAATCTTACTCAAACAATCTTACTCTTAAAAAAATCTTACAATCTTACTCAAACCATCTTACTCAAACCATCTTACTCAAACCATCTTACTCAAACCATCTTACTCAAAGAATCTTACTCAAACAATCTTACTCAAACAATCTTACTCAAACCATCTTACTCAAACCATCTTACTCAAACCATCTTACTCAAACCATCTTACTCAAACCATCTTACTCAAAGAATCTTACACAAACAATCTTACTCAAACAATCTTACTCAAACCATCTTACTCAAACCATCTTACTCAAACCATCTTACTCAAACCATCTTACTCAAACCATCTTACTCAAAACCATCTTACTCAAACCATCTTACTCAAAGAATCTTACACAAACAATCTTACTCAAACAATCTTACTCAAACAGTCTTACTCAAACCATCTTACTCAAACCATCTTACCCAAACCATCTTGCTCAAACTATCAGAGGCCAAATGCCACCATCTCCCTTACCAAAAGGTAGTCGGTTTAAATTCCGCCACTGGTTAAAAAAAAGTTCTCGAGTCTTTTTGAGTAGAATGGTGAATCGACACCTAGTCCCTCAGGAGAGGTAAGATCAAAAAGGAGGCCCTCGTACTGCAAGTCACAACTTTCTGTCGTTAAAGATCCATCGTTAAAGATCCATTGGCTGTTTACAGAACAATCCGGGTAAACTAATCTAACTATCCCACCAATATCCCACCAATATCCTACCAACATCCCACCACTATCCTACCAATATCCTACACGAATATCCCACCAATATCCTACCAACATCCTATCAACATCCCACCAATATCCTACCAATATCCTATCAACATCCTGCCAATATCCTACCAATATCCCACCAATATCCCACCAATATCCCATCAATATTCTACCAACATCCTACCAATATCCTACCAACATCCTACCTACATCCTACCAAGATCCCACCAATATCCTACAAACATGCAACCAAGATCCTACCAATATCCTACCAATATCCTACGAACATGCAACATCTTAAGATCCTACCAAGATCCTACTAATATCCTACGAACATGCAAACCAACATCAACAATCTTACCAATCTTATCCTACCAATATCATACCAACATCCTACCAATATCCTACTAATATCCTACCAACATCCTACCAATATCCTACCAACATCCTACTAATATCCTACAAACATCCTACCAATATCTTACCAACATCCTACCAACATCCTACCAACATCCCACCAATATCCACCAATATCCCATCAACATCCTACCAATATCCCACAAGTATCATACCAACATTCTACCAATATCCTACCAACATCCTACCAATATCCTACCAACATCTTACCAATATCATACCAACATCATACCAATATCCTACCCTTATCCTACCAATATCCTACCAATATCATACCAATATCCTACCAATATCCTACCAACATCCAACCAATATCCTACCAACATCCTACCAATATCCTACCAATATCCTACCAATATCCTACCATCATCCTACCAATATCCTACCAATATCTTACCAATATCCTACCAATATCCTACCATCATCCTACCAATATCCTACCAATATCCTACCAATATCCATACCAATATCCTACCAATATCCTACCAATATCCTACCAATATCCTACCAATATCCTACCAATATCCTACCAATATCCTACCAATATCCTACCAATATCATACCAATATCCTACCATCATCCTACCAATATCCTACCAATATCCTACCAATATCCTACCAATATCCTACCAATATCCTACCAATATCCTACCAATATCCTACCAATATCCTACCAATATCCTACCAATATCCTACCAATATCCTACCAATATCCTACCAATATCCTACCAATATCCTACCAATATCATACCAATATCCTACCAATACATACCAATATACTACCAATATCCAATACCAATATACTACCAATATCCTACCAATATCCTACCAACATCCCATACCAACATACCATACCAACATCCTACCAATATATCCTACCAACATACCAATATCCTACCAAACATCCTACCAATATCCTACCAATATCCTACCAACATCCTACCAATATCCTACCAATATCCTACCAACACTACCAATATCCTACCCACCAATATCCTACCAATATCATACCAATATCCTACCAATATCCTACCAATATCCTACCAATATCCTATCCAACATCCTACCAATATCCTACCAACATCCTACCAATATCCTACCAATATCCTACCAATATCCTACCAATATCCTACCAATGTCCTACCAATATCCTACCAATATCCTACCAATATTCAACCAATATCCTACCAACATCCTACCAACATCCTACCAACATCCTACCAATATCCTACCAATATCTTACCAATATCCTACCAATATCCTACCAATATCCTACCAATATCCTACCAATATCCTACCAATATCCTACCAATATCCTACCAATATCCTACCAATATCCTACAAATATCCTATCAACATTCCACCAATATCCTACCAATATCATACCAATATCCTACCAACATCCTACCAATATCCTACCAATATCCTACCAACATCCTACCAAATCCTATCAACATCCTACCAACATCTCACCGAAATATCCTATCAACATACCACCAATATCCTATCAACATCCTACCAACATCCTACCAACATCCTACCAATATCCTACCAATATCCTACCAATATCCTACCAACATCCAATATCCTACCAATATCCTACCAAACCAATCCTACCAATATCCCACCAATATCCTACCAACATCCTACCAACCAATATCTACCAACATCCTACCAATATCCTACCAATATCCTACCAATATTCTACAAATATCCTCTATCTAATATCCTACCAACATCCTACCAACATCCTACCAATATCCTACCAATATCCTACCAATATCCTACCAATATCCTACAAACATCCTACCAATATCCTACCAATATCCTACCAATATCCTACCAATATCCTACAAACATCCTACCAATATCCTACCAATATCATACCAATATCCTACCAATATCCTACCAACATCCCACCAATATCGTACCAATATCCTATTAACATACTACCAATATCCTACCAACATACCACCAATATCCTATCAATATCCTGCCAATATCCTACCAACATATCAACATCCTACCAATATCCTATCAACATCCTACCAATATTCTACCAACATTCTACCAATATCCTACCAATATCCTACCAACATCCTACCAATATCCTACCAACATCCTACCAATATCCTACCAACATCCTACCAATATCCTACCAATATCCTACCAATATCCTACCAATATCCTACCAATATCATACCAACATCCTACCAATATCCTACCAATATCCTACCAACATCCTAGCAACATCCTACCAATATCCTACCAATATCCTATCAATATCCTACCAATATCCTACCAATATCCTACCAATATCCTACCAATATCCTATCAATATCCTACCAATATCCTACTAATATCCTACCAATATCCTACCAATATCCTGCAAAATATCCTACCAATATCATACCAACATCCTACCAATATCCTACCAACATCCTAGCAATATCCTACCAATATCCTACCAATATCCTACCAACATCTACCAATATCCTACCAATATCCTACCAACATCCTACCAATATCCTACCAACATCCTACCAATATCCTACCAATATCCTACCAATATCCTACCAATATCCTACCAATATCCTACCAATATCCTACCAACATCCTACCAATATCCTACCAAATATCCTACCAATATCCTACCAACATCCTACCAATATCCTACCAATATCCTACCAATATCATACCTTACCAATATCCTACCAATATCCTACCAACATCCTACCAATATCCTACCAACATCCTACCAATATCCTACCAATATCCTACCAATATCCTACCAACATCCTACCAATATCCTACCAATATATCTACCAATATCCTACCAACATCCTACCAATATCCTACCCATATCCTACCAACATCCTACCAATATCATACCAACATCCTACCAATATCCTACCAACATCCTACCAATATCCTACCAACATCCTACCAATATCCTACCAACATCCTACCAATATCCTACCAAATACCAATATCCTATCAATATCCTACCAACATCCTACCAATATCCTACCAAATATCCTAGCAATATCCTACCAATATCCTACCAATATCCTACTAATATCCTACCAATATCCTATCCTAATATACAAATATCAACATCCTACCAATATCCTACCAATATCCTACCAATATCCTACCAACATCCTACCAATATCCCACCAATACTACCAACATCCTACCAATATCCTACCAATATCCTACCAATATCCTATCAATATCCTACCAATATCCTACCAATATCCTACCAATATCCTACCAACATCCTACCAATATCCTACCAATATCCTACCAATATCCTACCAATATCCTACCAACATCCTACCAATATTCTACCAATATCTTACCAATCCTATCCTACCAATATCCTACCAATATCCTACCAACATCCTACCAACATCACCAATATCCTACCAATATCCTACCAACATCATACCAACATCCTACCAATATCCTACCAATATCCTACCAATATCCTACCAATATCCTACCAATATCCTACCAACATCCTACCAATATCCTACCAACATCCTACCAATATCCTACCAATATCCTACCAACAATATCCTACCAACATACCAATATCCTACCAACATCCTACCAATATCCTACCAATATCCTACCAACATCCTACCAATATCCTACCAATATCCTACCAACATCCAATACCAATATCCTACCAATATCCTACCAATATCCTACCAACATCCTACCAATATCCTACCAACATCCTACCAATATCCTACCAATATCCTACCAACATCCTACCAATATCCTACCAATATCCAATATCCCTAACATCCTACCAATATCCTACCAACATCCTACCAATATCCTACCAACATCCTACCAATATCCTACCAACATATCAATATCCTACCAACATCCTCCAATATCCTACCAACATCCTACCAATATCCTACCAATATCCTACCAATATCCTACCAACATCCTACCAATATCCTATCAATATCCTACCAATATCCTACCAACATCCTATCAATATCCTACCAATATCCTACCAATATCCTACCAATATCCTATCAATATCCTACCAACATCCTACCAATATCCTACCAATATCCTACCAATATCCTACCAATATATCCTACCAATATCCTACCAATATCCTACCAATATCCTACCAACATCCTACCAATATCCTACAAACATCCTATCAATATCCTACCAAACATCCTACCAATATCCTACCAATATCCTACCAACATCCTACCAATATCCTACCAACATCCTACCAATATATCAACATCCAACCAATATCCTACCAATATCCTACCAATATCCTACCAATATCCTACCAATATCCTACCAACATCCTACCAACATCATACCAATATCCTACCAATATCCTACCAATATCCTACCAACATCCTACCAATATCCTACCAATATCCTACCAACATCCTACCAATATCCTACCAATATCCTACCAATATCCTACCAATATCATACCAATATCCTACCAACATTCAACCAATATCCTACCAATATCATACCAATATCCTACCAATATCATACCAATATCCTACCAATATCATACCAATATCATACCAATATCCTACCAATATCATACCAATATCCTACCAATATCCTACCAATATCCTACCAATATCCTACCATTCAACCAATATCCTACCAATATCATACCAATATCATACCAATATCCTACCAATATCCTACCAACATTCCAACCAATATCCTACCAATATCCTACCAACATATCAACCAATATCATACCAATATCATACCAATATCATACCAATATCATACCAATATCATATCAATATCATACCAACATTCAACCAATATCCTACCAATATCCTACCAACATTCAACCAATATCATACCAATATCATACCAATATCATACCAATATCATACCAATATCATACCAATATCATACCAATATCATACCAACATTCAACCAATATCCTACCAATATCCTACCAATATTCAACCAATATCCTACCAATATCATACCAATATCATACCAATATCATACCAATATCATACCAATATCCATACCAATACCAATATACCAATATCAATATTCCTACCAATATCATACCAATATCCTACCAATATTCAACCAATATCCTACCAATATCCTACCAATATCCTACCAATATCCTACCAACATTCAACCAATATCATACCAATAATCATACCAATATTCAAACCAATATCATACCAATATCATACCAATATTCAACCAATATCATATCAACCAATTCAACCAATATCATACCAACATTCAACCAATATCATACCAACATTCAACCAATATCATACCAACATTCAACCAATATCATACCAACATTCAACCAATATCATACCAACATTCAACCAATATCATACCAACATTCAACCAATATCATACAAATATCATACCAACATCAACCAATATCTACCAACATTCAACCAATATCCTACCAACATTCAACCAATATCATACCAATATTCCAACAATATCATACCAATATCATACCAATATCATACCAATATCATACCAATATCATACCAACAACCAATATCATACCAATATCATACCAACATTCAACCAATATCATACCAATATTCAACCAATATCATACCAATATCATACCAATATCATACCAATATCATACCAATATCATACCAATATCATACCAATATCATACCAATATCATACCAATATACCAATATCATACCAACATCATACCAATATCATACCAACATTCAACCAATATCATACCAACATTCAACCAATATCATACCAACATCATACCAATATCATACCAACATTCAACCAATATCATACCAACATTCAACCAATATCATACCAATATCATACCAATATCATACCAATATCATACCAATATCATACCAATATCATACCAATATCATACCAATATCATACCAATATCATACCAACATTCAACCAATATCATACCAACATTCAACCAATATCATACCAACATTCAACCAATATCATACCAACATTCAACCAATATCATACCAATATCATACCAATATCATACCAACATTCAACCAATATCATACCAATATCCAATATACCAATACCAATATCATACCAATATCCTACCAATATCATACCAATATCATACCAACATTCAACCAATATCATACCAACATTCAACCAATATCCTACCAATATCATACCAATATCCTACCAATATCATACCAATATCATACCAACATTGAACCAATATCATACCAATATCATACCAATATACCAATATTCAACCAATATCATACCAATATCAACCAATATCCTACCAATATCAACCAATATCATACCAATATCCTACCAATATCAGACCAATATCATACCAATATCATACCAATATCATACCAATATCATACCAATATCATACCAATATCATACCAATATCATACCAATATTCAACCAATATCATACCAACATTCAACCAATATCATACCAATATCATACCAATATCATACCAATATCATACCAATATCATACCAATATCATACCAATATCATACCAATATCATACCAACATTCAACCAATATCATACCAATATCCTACCAATTCAACCAAATCCAATCAATACCAACATCCTACCAATATCATACCAACATTCAACCAATATCCTACCAACATCCTACCAATATCCTACCAATATCATACCAATATCCTACCAATATCCTACCAATATCCTACCAATATTCTACCAATATCCTACCAACATCATACCAATATCATACCAATATCCTACCAATATCCTACCAATATCCTACCAATATCATACCAATATCATACCAATATCATACCAATATCATACCAACATCATACCAATATCATACCAATATCCTACCAATATCATACCAATATCATACCAATATCATACCAACATCATACCAATATCCTACCAATATCATACCAATATCATACCAATATCATACCAACATCCAACCAATATCCTACCAATATCCTACCAACATCCAACCAATATCATACCAACATCCTACCAATATCCTACCAATATCCTACCAATATCATACCAATATCATACCAATATCCTACCAATATCCTACCAATATCCTACCAATATCATACCAATATCATACCAATATCATACCAAATATCAATACCAACCAATATCATACCAATATCATACCAATATCATACCAATATCCTACCAACATTCAACCAATATCCTACCAATATCATACCAATATCATACCAACATTCATACCAATATCATACCAATATCATACCAATATCATACCAATATCATACCAATATCATACCAATATCATACCAATATCATACCAATATCATACCAATATCATACCAATATCATACCAATATCATACCAATATCATACCAATATCTTACCAATATCATACCAATATCAACCAATATCATACCAATATCATACCAATATCATACCAATATCATACCAATATCATACCAACATATCAATATCCTACCAATATCATACCAATATCATACCAATATCATACCAACATTCAACCAATATCATACCAATATCCTACCAACATTCAACCAATATCATACCAATATCATACCAATATCATACCAATATCATACCAATATCATACCAATATCAACCAATATCATACCAACCAATATCATACCAACATTCATACCAATATCATACCAACATTCAACCAATATCAATATTCAACCAATATCATACCAATATCAACCAATATCAACCAACATCAACCAATATCATACCAACATTCAACCAATATCATACCAACATTCAACCAAATATCATACCAACCAATCAACCAATATCCAACCAATATCAACCAATATCCTACCAACATTCAACCAATATCATACCAATATCATACCAATATTCAACCAATATCATACCAATATCATACCAACATTCAACCAATATCATACCAACATTCAACCAATATCATACCAATATCATACCAATTCAACCAATATCATACCAACATCAACAAATATCATACCAATATCATACCAATATCATACCAACATTCAACCAATATCATACCAATATCATACCAATATCATACCAATATCATACCTATCATACCAATATCATACCAATATCAACCAATATCATACCAACATTCAACCAATATCATACCAACATCATACCAATATCATACCAACATTCAACCAATATCATACCAACATTCAACCAATATCATACCAATATCACCAATATCATACCAACATCATACCAATATCATACCAATATCATACCAATATCATACCAATATCATACCAATATCATACCAATATCATACCAACATTCATACCAATATCATACCAACATTCAACCAATATCATACCAACATCATACCAATATCATACCAACATCCAACCAATATCATACCAACATTCAACCAATATCCTACCAACATTCTACCAATATCCTACCAATATCCAACCAATATCCTACCAACATTCAACCAATATCATACCAACATTCAACCAATATCCTACCAATATCCTACCAATATCCTACCAATATCCTACCAACATCATACCAATATCATACCAATATCATACCAATATCATACCAATATCATACCAATATCATACCAATATCATACCAATATCATACCAATATCATACCAACATCATACCAATATCATACCAACATCCTACCAATATCATACCAACATCATACCAATATCATACCAACATCAACCAATATCCTAGCAATATCCTACCAACATCAACCAATATCATACCAACATCAACCAATATCCTACCAATATCCTACCAACATCCAACCAATATCATACCAACATTACCAATATCCTACCAATATCATACCAATATCATACCAATATCATACCAATATCCTACCAATATCATACCAATATCATACCAATATCATACCAATATCATACCAATATCATACCAACATCAACCAATATCATACCAATATCATACCAATATCCTACCAACATTCAACCAATATCCTACCAATATCTTACCAACATTCAACCAATATCATACCAATATCATACCAATATCATACCAATATCATACCAATATCATACAAATATCAATATCCATACCAATATCATACCAATATCATACCAATATATACCAATATCAACAATATCATACCAATATCATACCAATCCTATCATACCAATATCCTACCAATATCCTACCAATTCATTCAATCCACCAATATCTACCAACATCCTGCAATATCATACCAATATCATACCAATATCAACCAATATCATACCAATATCATACCAACATTCAACCAATATCATACCAATATCATACCAACATATCAACCAATATCATACCAATATCATACCAACATTCAATATCATACCAATATCATACCAATATCATACCAACATTCAACCAATATCATACCAATATCATCATCATACCAATATCCTACCAATATCCTACCAATATCATACCAACATTCAACCAATATCCTACCAATATCAATATCCAACATTCAACCAATATCCTACCAATATCATACCAATATCATACCAATATCATACCAATATCATACCAATATCATACCAATATCATACCAATATCAATATCATACCAATATCATACCAATATCATACCAATATCATACCAATATCATACCAATATCATACCAATATCCTACCAATATCATACCAATATCAACCAATATCATACCAATATCATACCAACATTCTACCAATATCATACCAATATCATACCAATATCATACCAATATCATACCAATATCATACCAATATCATACCAATATCATACCAATAATACCAATATCAACCAATATCATACCAATATCATACCAATATCATACCAATATCATACCAATATCATACCAATATCATACCAAATCATACCAATATCATACCAATATCATACCAATATCATACCAATATCATACCAATATCATACCAATATCATACCAATATCATACCAATATCATACCAATATCATACCAATATCATACCAACATCAACCAATATCATACCAATATCATACCAATATCATACCAATATCATACCAATATCCTACCAATATCATACCAATATCATACCAATATCATACCAATATCATACAATATCATACCAACATCATACCAATATCATACCAATATCATACCAATATCATACCAATATCCTACCAATATCATACCAATATCATACCAATATCATACCAATATCATACCAATATCATACCAATATCATACCAATATCATACCAATATCCTACCAATATCATACCAATATCCTACCAATATCATACCAATATCCTACCAATATATCATCCTACCAATATCATACCAATATCATACCAATATCATACCAATATCCTACCAATATCCTACCAATATCATACCAATATCATACCAATATCATACCAATATCATACCAATATCATACCAATATCATACCAATATCATACCAATATCCTACCAATATCATACCAATATCATACCAATATCCTACCAATATCATACCAATATCCTACCAATATCATACCAATATCCTACCAATATCATACCAATATCCTACCAATATCTACCAATATCCTACCAATATCATACCAACATTCTACCAATATCCTACCAATATCCTACCACCAATACCAATCAATATACCAATATCATACCAATATCCTACCAATATCCTACCAATATCATACCAATATCATACCAATATCATACCAATATCATACCAATATCATACCAATACTACCAATATACCAATATCTACCAATATCATACCAATATCCTACCAATATCATACCAATATCCTACCAATATCATACCAATATCCTACCAATATCATACCAATATCATACCAATATCATACCAATATCCTACCAATATCATCCTACCAATATCCTACCAATATCCTACCAATATCATACCAATATCCTACCAATATCATACCAACATCCTACCAATATCCTACCAATATCATACCAATATCATACCAATATCTACCAATATCCTACCAATATCCTACCAATATCATACCAATATCATACCAATATCATACCAATATCAATATCAATATCCTACCAATATCATACCAATATCCTACCAATATCATACCAATATCCTACCAATATCATACCAATATCCTACCAATATCATACCAATATCTACCAATATCATACCAATATACCAATATCCTACCAAATATACCAATATCATACCAATATCCATACCAATATCCTACCAATATCCTACCAATATCATACCAATATCCTACCAATATCATACCAATATCATACCAATATCCTACCAATATCATACCAATATCATACCAATATCCTACCAATATACCAATATCCTACCAATATCCTACCAATATCATACCAATATCTACCAATATCCTACCAATATCCTACCAATATCCTACCAATATCCTACCAATATCATACCAATATCCTACCAATATCCTACCAATATCATACCAATATCATACCAATATCCTACCAATATCATACCAATATCATATCCTACCAATATCATACCAATATCATACCAATATCATACCAATATCCTACCAATATCATACCAATATCATACCAATATCATACCAATATCCTACCAATATCCTACCAATATCATACCAATATCCTACCAATATCCTACC
This sequence comes from Doris montereyensis, assembly GCA_037039925.1. NCBI lineage: Eukaryota > Metazoa > Mollusca > Gastropoda > Nudibranchia > Dorididae > Doris > Doris montereyensis. Next base: position 123,740 of record JAXRKP010001032.1, read on the forward strand.
AATATCCTACCAATATCTACCAATATATACCAATATCATACCAATATCATACCAATATCATACCAATATCATACCAATATCCTACCAATATCATACCAATATCATACCAATATCCTACCAATATCATACCAATATCCTACCAATATCATACCAATATCCTACCAATATCCTACCAATATCCTACCAATATCATACCAATATCCTACCAATATCCTACCAATATCCTACCAATATCATACCAATATCCTACCAATATCATACCAATATCATACCAATATCATACCAATATCCTACCAATATCCTACCAATATCCTACCAATATCATACCAATATCCTACCAATATCCTACCAATATCATACCAATATCATACCAATATCCTACCAATATCCTACCAATATCATACCAACATCCTACCAATATCATACCAATATCAGACCAACATCATACCAATATCCTACCAACATCCTACCAATATCCTACCAATATCCTACCAATATCATACCAATATCCTACCAATATCCTACCAATATCCTACCAATATCATACCAATATCCTACCAATATCATACCAATATCCTACCAATATCCTACCAATATCCTACCAATATATACCAATATCCTACCAATATCATACCAATATCCTACCAATATCCTACCAATATCCTACCAATATCCTACCAATATCTACCAATATCCTACCAATATCTACCAATATCCTACCAATATCATACCAATATCAATACCAATATATCTACCAATATCCTACCAATATCATACCAATATCCTACCAATATCCTACCAATATCCTACCAATATCCTACCAATATCTACCAACATCCTACCAATATCCTACCAATATCCTACCAATATCATACCAATATCCTACCAATATCCTACCAATATCATACCAATATCATACCAATATCATACCAATATCATACCAATATCATACCAATATCCTACCAATATCATACCAATATCCTACCAATATCCTACCAATATCATACCAATATCATACCAATATCCTACCAATATCCTACCAATATCATACCAATATCCTACCAATATCCTACCAATATCCTACCAATATCATACCAATATCCTACCAATATCATACCAATATCCTACCAATATCATACCAATATCTACCAATATCCTACCAATATCCTACCAATATCCTACCAATATCATACCAATATCCTACCAATATCCTACCAATATCCTACCAATATCCTACCAATATCATACCAATATCCTACCAATATCCTACCAATATCCTACCAATATCCTACCAATATCCTACCAATATCATACCAATATCAATATACCAATATCCTACCAATATCCTACCAATATCCTACCAATATCTACCAATATCATACCAATATCCTACCAATATCCTACCAATATCCTACCAATATCATACCAATATCCTACCAACATCCAATATCATACCAACATCCTACCAATATCCTACCAATATCATACCAATATCATACCAATATCCTACCAATATCATACCAATATCCTACCAATATCATACCAATATCCTACCAATATTCTACCAATATCCTACCAATATCATACCAATATCCTACCAATATCATACCAATATCCTACCAATATCATACCAATATCCTACCAATATCATACCAATATCCTACCAATATCCTACCAATATCCTACCAATATCCTACCAATATCTACCAATATCATACCAATATCCTACCAATATCCTACCAATATCATACCAATATCATACCAATATCCTACCAATATCCTACCAATATATACCAATATCCTACCAATATCCTACCAATATCATACCAATATCATACCAATATCCTACCAATATCATACCAATATCCTACCAATATCATACCAATATCATACCAATATCCTACCAATATCCTACCAACATCCTACCAATATCATACCAATATCCTACCAATATCCTACCAATATCCTACCAATATCCTACCAATATCCTACCAATATCATACCAATATCCTACCAATATCATACCAATATCCTACCAATATCCTACCAATATCATACCAATATCCTACCAATATCCTACCAATATCCTACAATATCCTACCAATATCCTACCAATATCCTACCAATATCCTACCAATATCCTACCAATATCCTACCAATATAATACCAATATTCTACCAATATCATACCAATATCCTACCAATATCATACCAATATCCTACCAATATCATACCAATATCCTACCAATATCCTACCAATATCCTACCAATATCCTACCAATATCCTACCAATATCATACCAATATCCTACCAATATCCAATATCTACCAATATCCTACCAATATCATACCAATATCCTACCAATATCCTACCAATATCCTACCAATATCCTACCAATATTCTACCAATATCCTACCAATATCCTACCAATATCATACCAATATCCTACCAATATCCTACCAATATCCTACCAATATCCTACCAATATCCTACCAATATCCTACCAATATCTACCAATATCCTACCAATATCCTACCAATATCCTACCAATATCCTACCAATATCCTACCAATATCCTACCAATATCATACCAATATCCTACCAATATCCTACCAATATCCTACCAATATCATACCAATATCCTAATATCCTACCAATATCCTACCAATATCCTACCAATATCCTACCAATATCCTACCAATATCCTACCAATATCCTACCAATATCCCTACCAATATCCTACCAATATCCTACCAATATCATACCAATATCCTACCAATATCATACCAATATCATACCAATATCCTACCAATATCCTACCAATATCCTACCAATATCCTACCAATATCCTACCAAATATACCATCATCTACCAATATCCTACCAATATCTACCAATATCCTACCAATATCCTACCAATATCATACCAATATCCTACCAATATCCTACCAATATCTACCAATATCCTACCAATATCCACCAATATCATCCTACCAATATCCTACCAATATCATACCAATATCATACCAATATCATACCAATATCATACCAATATCCTACCAATATCATACCAATATCCTACCAATATCCTACCAATATCCTACCAATATCCAATACCAATATCCTACCAATATCATACCAATATCATACCAATATCCTACCAATATCATACCAATATCCTACCAATATCATACCAATATCCTACCAATATCATACCAATATCATACCAATATCATACCAATATCCTACCAATATCCTACCAATATCCTACCAATATCCTACCAATATCCTACCAATATCCTACCAAATCCTATCATACCAATATCCTACCAATATCTACCAATATCCTACCAATATCATACCAATATCCTACCAATATCATACCAATATCCTACCAATATCCTACCAATATCCTACCAATATCATACCAATATCCTACCAATATCCTACCAATATCCTACCAATATCTACCAATATCCTACCAATATCCTACCAATATCATACCAATATCCTACCAATATCCTACCAATATCATACCAATATCCTACCAATATCCTACCAATATCCTACCAATATCCTACCAATATCCACCAATATCCTACCAATATCCTACCAATATCCTACCAATATCCTACCAATATCATACCAATATCCTACCAATATCCTACCAATATCCTACCAATATCCCACCAATATCCTACCAATATCATACCAATATCCTACCAATATCCTACCAATATCATACCAATATCCTACCAATATCATACCAATATCCTACCAATATCCTACCAATATCCTACCAATATCCTACCAATATCCTACCAATATCATACCAATATCATACCAATATCCTACCAATATCCTACCAATATCCTACCAATATCCTACCAATATCCTACCAATATCCTACCAATATCATACCAATATCCTACCAATATCCTACCAATATCCTACCAATATCCTACCAATATCATACCAATATCCTACCAATATCCTACCAATATCATACCAATATCCTACCAATATCCTACCAATATCCTACCAATATCATACCAATATCCTACCAATATCATACCAATATCCTACCAATATCATACCAATATCCTACCAATATCATACCAATATCCTACCAATATCCTACCAATATCCTACCAATATCCTACCAATATCCTACCAATATCCTACCAATATACTACCAATATCCTACCAATATCCTACCAATATCATACCAATATCCTACCAATATCCTACCAATATCCTACCAATATCATACCAATATCCTACCAATATCCTACCAATATACTACCAATATCATACCAATATCCTACCAATATCATACCAATATCCTACCAATATCCTACCAATATCCTACCAATATCATACCAATATCATACCAATATACTACCAATATCCTACAATAATACCAATATCCTACCAATATCATACCAATATCCTACCAATATCTACCAATATCCTACCAATATCATACCAATATCATACCAATATCCTACCAATATCATACCAATATCCTACCAATATCATACCAATATCTACCAATATCCTACCAATATCCTACCAATATCCTACCAATATCATACCAATATCTACCAATATCCTACCAATATCCTACCAATATCCTACCAATATCATACCAATATCATACCAATATCCTACCAATATCCTACCAATATCATACCAATATCCTACCAATATCATACCAATATCATACCAATATCCTACCAATATCCTACCAATATCATACCAATATACCAATATCCAATATCCTACCAATATATCCAATATCATACCAATATCCTACCAATATCATACCAATATCCTACCAATATCATACCAATATCCTACCAATATCATACCAATATCCTACCAATATCATACCAATATACCAATATCCTACCAATATCCTACCAATATCATACCAATATCATACCAATATCCTACCAATATCATACCAATATCCTACCAATATCATACCAATATCATACCAATATCCTACCAATATCCTACCAATATCATACCAATATCCTACCAATATCATACCAATATCATACCAATATCCTACCAATATCATACCAATATACCAATATCATACCAATATCATACCAATATCATACCAATATCCTACCAATATCATACCAATATCATACCAATATCATACCAATATCAATACCAATATCATACCAATATCATACCAATATCCTACCAATATCATACCAATATCATACCAATATCCTACCAATATCATACCAATATCATACCAATATCATACCAATATCATACCAATATCCTACCAATATCCTACCAATATCATACCAATATCATACCAATATCCTACCAATATCCTACCAATATCCTACCAATATCCTACCAATATCCTACCAATATCCTACCAATATCATACCAATATCCTACCAATATCCTACCAATATCCTACCAATATCCTACCAATATCCTACCAATATCATACCAATATCATACCAATATCCTACCAATATCCTACCAATATTCTACCAATATCCTACCAATATCCTACCAATATCCTACCAATATTCTACCAATATCCTACCAATATCCTACCAATATCCTACCAATATCATACCAATATCATACCAACATCCTACCAATATCCTACCAATATCCTACCAATATCCTACCAATATCATACCAATATCCTACCAATATCCTACCAATATCATACCAATATCATACCAATATCATACCAATATCTACCAATATCCTACCAATATCCTACCAATATCCTACCAATATCCTACCAATATCCTACCAATATCCTACCAATATTCTACCAATATCCTACCAATATTCTACCAATATTCTACCAATATCCTACCAATATTCTACCAATATCCTACCAATATCCTACCAATATCCTACCAATATCCTACCAATATCCTACCAACATCCTACCAAGATCCTACCAATATCCTACCAATATCCTACCAATATCCTACCAATATCCTACCAATATCCTACCAATATCCTACCAACATCCTACCAATATCCTACCAATATCCTACCAATATCCTACCAACATCATACCAATATCCTACCAATATCCTACCAATATCCTAAAACCAAAAACCCTGAGATCACCGTGTATATGTAAACAAATCAAATTAAAAACCAAAACTGTCTTACTGAAAATGTCTAACTGAAACTATCTTACTGAAACTGTCTTACTGAAACTGGCTTACTGAAACTGTCTAATTGAAAATGTCTTACTG
>JAXRKP010001032.1:135000-147500 GCA_037039925.1 Doris montereyensis
GTCTTAAAACAGTTTTATACAGTGTAAAAAATCCCAGTTTACATCCATATTAGCATGTAAAATCGAGTCGATAATGTTGTGAATCTGATGCGCCTCCTGCCCTCACACAGTGAGCAATCGACCTGAACTTTTTTGTATTGAAATACTCAAAAGGCTTGAACTATGACCTTTCAGTTTGAGATCTCTTTAACTACATTTAATTATCGTGTTATTCATCAACTCAATACGCTATGAAGGTAAAACGATGGATTAACAATCAATATCTGTGCACAAGTGCAGGCTCATCGACTATACATCATTTATTCCCTAGCAGGCCATTTCATTCAAAGTCCTTCTCAACTCCAGGGTGAGCATATAGCACACAAGTCTGTAAGATTTTTCGTACAAACATCCTGACACGATCTTGCCCTATCTATAGGTGAGTCAAATGAGAAAAGTAAGATAAAGTACCTTTCCTAAGGGTACAACGTTGTAAACAACAAAAAACCCGCTCTACCTGCTTCAACCGAGGGGCTTGAACCAGTGTCGCCGTGATTACTAGCTCACATACACCAAGACAAACAGTCAGGCAAGGGGCATGTCAGAAGAGAAGGTCATGAAACAAGATAATATGAAAGCCCCATAGGAACAAAGAGGAGACAAATACAATTCTATACCTTTATACTTTCTTATTATACTTCTATACTTCTATGCTTCTATACTTCTATACTTCTATACCTTTATACCTTCTATAATTCTATACCTTTATAACTTTATAAATTCTATACTTCTATACTTCTAAACCTTCTATAATTCTATACTTCTATACTTCTATACTTCAATACCTCTATACTTCTATTCTTCTATAATTCTATAATTCTATACTTCTACACTTTTATACTTCTATACCTCTATACTTCTATACTTCTATGATTTTATACTTCAATACCTCTATGTTTCTATACTTCTATACTTCTATACTTCTATACTTTTATACTTCTATATCTCTATACTTCTATACCTCTATACTTTTATGCTTCTATACTTCTTTACTTCTATACTTATATACTTATATACTTCTATACTTCTATACCTTTGTACTTCTATACCTCTTTACTTCAATACTTCTATACTTCTATAATTTTAAACTTCTATAGTTCTTTACCTCTATACATCTGTACTTATATACTTCTTTACTTCTATACTTCTATACTTTTATACTTCGATGCTTCCATACCTTTGTAATTCTATACTTCTTTACTTTTATTATACCTTTGCCCTTCTATACTTCTATACATCTATACTTCTATACTTCTATAACTCTAAACTTCTTTACTTCTATACTTCTATAGTTCCATACTTCTATACTTCTATAACTTTATACTTCTATACTTTTATACCTTTATACTTTTATGTTTCTATAGCTCTATACTTCTCTACCTTTATACGTCTATATATGTATACTTCTATACTTCTTTATTTCTATATTTCTTTACCTTTATACTTCTATACTTCTATACTTCTATACTTCCTTACTTCTATACTTGACTTCTATACTTCTATACTTCTGTACTTATGTACTTCAATACCACTATACTTCTATACTTCTATATTTCTATAATTCTATATTTCTAAACTGCTATGATTCTATATTTGAATACCTCTATGCTTCTATACCTCTATACTTCTATACTTCTATACCTCTATACTTCTATACTTCTATAATTCTATAATTCTCTACTTCTATACTTCTATAATTCTATACCTCTATACTTCTATACTTCTATACTTCTATGATTTTATACTTCAATAACTCTATACTTCTATACATCTATGATTTTATACTTCAATACCTCTATACTACTATACTTCTATACTTCTATAACTCTATATTGCTATACCTCTATACTTCTATAGCTCTATACTTTTATGCTTTTATACTTTTTTACATTTATATTTTTATACTTCTATACCTCTATACCTCTATACTTCTATACTTCTATGCCTTCTATACTTCTATACTTCTATGCCTTCTATTCTTCTATACTTCTATACCTTTGTACTTCTATACCCCTAGAGTTCTATAATGCTATACACTTCTATACTTCTATATTTCTATACTTCTATACCTTTGTAATTCTATACTTCCATACTTCTATACCTTTATAGTTCTATACTTCTATACGTTTGTAATTCTATACTTCTATACTTCTATATTTCTACACTTCTATACCTCTATACTTCTAAAATTTTATACTTCTATACTTCCATACTTTCCTAATTCTATACTTCTATACTTTTATTATAAATTTGTACTTCTATACTTCGATACTTCTTTACTTCTCTACCTCTATACTTCTATAGCTCTATAATTCTATACTTCTATACTTCTATACCTTTACAATTCTTTATTTCTATACTTCTATACTTCTATATTTCTATAATTTTATTCTTCTATACTTCTATACCTTTATACTTCTATACTGCTATACTTCTATGATTCTATAATTCTATACTTCTATACCTTTATACTCCTATACTTGTATACTTCTACAATTCTCTAATTCTATACTTCTCTACCTTTATGCTTCTATACTTCTTTACTTCTATGATTCTATACTTCTATACCTTCTATACTTCTATACTTATACACTTCTCTACTTCTCTACCTTTATACTTCTATATTTCTATACTTCAATACTTCTTTACTTCTATTCTTCTATAATTCTATACTTATATACTTCTATACTTCTATACTCTATACTTCTATACTTCTATACTTCTATACTTCTCTACCTTTGTACTTCTATATTTCTATACTTTTATGTTCGTTTACTTCTATACTTTTCTATGCTTCTATACTTCTATACCTCTATACTTCTATACTTCTATACTTCTATACTTCTATACCTTCTATACTTCTATACTTCTATACCTCTATACTTCTATACTTCTATACGTCTATACTTCAATACTTCTATACCTTTACAATCTATATATGTATACTTCTATACTTCTACAATTCTATACTTCTATACCTCTATACATCTATACTTCTATCCCCTGATAATTCTATACTTCTATATCTTTATACTTCTATATTTCTATACTTCTATACCTTGTATACGTCTATACTTCTATACTTCTATACTTCTACACCTTTATAATTCTATATTTCTATAATTCTCTACTTCTATACTTCTATACCTTCTATACTTCTATACTTCTATAGATCTATACTTCTATACTTCTATACTTCTATACCTCTATACTTCTATATTTCTATACGTCTATACGTCTATACCTCTATACTTCTATACATCTATATTTCTATACTTCTATACTTTTATACTTCTATACTTCTATACTTCTATACTTCTATACTTCTATACCTCTGTACTTCTATACTTCTATACCTTTATACATCTATACTTCTATACGTCTATTCTTCTATACCTTTATATTATATATATTTATAGTTCTATACTTATACAATTCTATACATCTATACTTCTATCCCCTGATAATTCTATACTTCTATACCTTTACACCTTCTCTACCTCTATACCTTGATACTTCTATACTTCTATATTTCTATACTTCTACACTTCTACACTTTTATACTTCTATACCTTCTATACCTTTATACTTCTATACTTCGATACTTCTATACATCTATACCTCTATACTTCTATATTCTATTCTTCTATACTTCTATACGTCTATACCTCTATACTTCTATACTTCTATATTTCTATACGTCTATACTTCTATACGTCTATACTTCTATACTTCTATACTTCTATACGTCTATACTTCTATACTTCTATACGTCTATACTTCTATACGTCTATACTTCTATACTTCTATATTTCTATACTTCTATACTTCTATACGTCTATACTTCTATACGTCTATACTTCTATACTTCTATACTTCTATACTTCCATACTTCCATACTTCTATACTTCCATACATTCTATACTCTTTATGCCTTCTATACTGCTATACGTCTATAGGTCTATACTTCTATATGTCAATACTTATATACTTACATACTTCTATACTTCTAAACTTCTATACGTCTATAGGCCTATACATCTATACTTCTATAGGTCTATACTTCCATACTTATATACTTCCATACTTCTACACTTCTATACTTCTGTACTTCCATATTTTCATACTTCTATACTTCTATACTTCCATACTTTCATACTTCTATACTTTATATACCTTCTATACCTTCTATACCTTCTATACTTCTATTCTTTCTATACTTTTATACTTCTATAATTATGCAGTTCTCTACTTCTCTACTTTTATACTTCTATATTTCTATACTTTAATGCTTCTTTACTTCTATACTTCTATACCTCTATACTTCTATACTTATATACTTCTATACCCTCTATACTTTTATACGTGTATACTTCTATACTTCTATAGTTCTCTACCTTGATATTTTTATATTTCTATACTTCTATACTTGTTTACTACTATAATTCTATACCTCTATACTTCTCTACCTTTATACTTCTATATTTCTGTACTTCTATACTTCTATACTTCTATAGCTTCTATACTTCTATACTTTTATACTTCTATACTTCTATACTTATATACTTATATACCTTTGTAATTCTATACTTCTATACTTCTATTCTTCTATACTTCTATACCTCTATACTTCTATATGTCTATACTTCCTATAGTTCTATACTTCTAGTTGTACACTTTCATACTTCTACATTTCTATACTGCTATACCTTTGTAATTCTATACTTCTATATTTCTATACTTCTATACCTCCATACTTCTATAACTTCTTTACTTCCATACCTTTGTAATTTATACTTCTATACTTTTATTATACCTTTGCACGTCTATACTTCTTCACTTCTTTACTTCTATACGTCTTTACTTCTATACTTCTATACCTCTATACTTCTTTATTTCTATACTTCTATACTTCTATACCTCTATACTTCTTTATTTCTATACTTCTATACTTCTATACCTCTATACTTCTTTATTTCTATATTTCTATACTTCTATACTTCTTTACTTCCATACTTCTATGCTTCAATACTTCTATAGCTTCTATAGCTTCTATACTTTAAACTTCTAAACTTCTAAACTTCTATACTTCTATACTTGTATACTTCTATACGTCTATAGTTCTATACTTCTATACTCCTATACTTATATATTTCAATACTTCTATTATTCTCTATTCCTGTAATTCTATACTTCTATACTTCTATACTCCTAAACTTCTAAACACTTTATACTTCTATACCTTCTACACTTCTATATTTCTATACTTCTATATTTCTATAATTCTATACTTTTATACTTCTATACCTCTATTCGTCTAAACTTCTATACTTCTATGCCTTCTATACTTTCTATACTTCTATACTTCTATAGTTCTATAGTCCTATACTTTCTATACTTCTATACTTCTATAGTTCTATAGTTCTATACTTTCTATACTTCTATACCTTTATACTTCTTTAGTTCTATAGTTCTATACTTTCTATACTTCTATACTTTTATACTTCTTTACTTCTATACTTCTATAGTTCTATTCTTCCATATTTCTATACCTTTTATACTTCTATATTTCTATGCTTCTACACTTCTATGCCTTTGTACCTTTGTTAGTGTATAAAATAGACTGACTCCGGCATGTTTTTGGGTTGCCTGGTAGGTTAATGTTTAGTCCACAATGTCCTGCTGGAAAAAAAAGGAAAAAAAAACAAAGAAGGGAACAAAAGTGTTAGTAGTTAAAACAAATTTTCTTCTTGTTGTTGTTGTTGTTGTTGTTGTTGTTGTTGTTGTTGTTGTTGTTGTTGTTGTTGTTCTTCTTCTTCTTCTTCTTCTTCTTCTTCTTCTTCTTCTTCTTCTTCTTCTTCTTCTTCTTCTTCTTCTTCTTCTTCTTCTTCTTCTTCTTCTTCTTCTCTTTTCTTCTGATTTTCTGATCTTCTTCTCTCTGCTCCCTCTCGTCTTTCTCCTTCTCCTCCTCCTCCTCCTCCTCCTCCTTCTCCTCCTCCTTTTCCTCTTCCTCCTCCTCCTCCTCCTTCTCCTGCTCCTTCTCCTCGTCCTCCCCCTCATCTCTGTTTTTGCATTTTTCTTTTTCTCTTCCTCCCATCCTTCTCCTCCATTTTCTTCTTCACTCAGTAACGTGAATAAGTGATTTGTAAGGTGTATAACAATCTGTGCCCATGAGTTAGTAAAATAAATTTCAAGTAAGCCAATCCTTTATGTTAATTTGAAGACCGTCAATACTTGCTGTCACATTGACAAACATGTAGTTAAGGTTAGGTCACTGTTTCCAACCTGTAGTTAAGATTAGGTCACTGTTTCCAACATTAGTTAAGGTTAGGTCACTGTTTCCAACCTGTAGTTAAGGTAAAGGTCCTGTTTCCTCCTGTAGTTAAGGTAAGGTCACTGTTTCCAACCTGTAGTTAGGTATGGTCCTGTTTCCAACCTGTAGTTAATCTGTCACTGTTTCCAACATGTAGTTAAGGTAAGGTCTGTTTCCAACCTGTAGTTAGGTTAGGTCACTGTTTCCAACCAGTTTAAGTCACTGTTTCAAACATGTAGTTAAAATTAATTGTTTCCAACCTGTGAATAGGTCACTGTTTCAAACATCTAGTTAAGGTAAGGTCACTGTTTCCAACCTGTAGTTAAGGTAAGGTCACTGTTTCCAACCTGTAGTTAAGATTAGGTCACTGTTTCCAACCTGTAGTTAAGGTAAGGTCACTGTTTCCAACCTGTAGTTAAGATTAGGTCACTGTTTCAAACCTGTAGTTAAGATTAGGTCACTGTTTCCAACCTGTAGTTAAGGTAGGTCACTGTTTCCAACCTGTAGTTAAGATTAGGTCACTGTTTCCAACCTGTAGTTAAGATTAGGTCACTGTTTCAAACCTGTAGTTAAGGTTAGGTCACTGTTTCAAACCTGTAGTTAAGGTAAGGTCACTGTTTCCAACCTGTAGTTAAGGTAAGGTCACTGTTTCAAACCTTTAGTTAAGGTTAGGTCACTGTTTCAAACATGTAGTTAAGATTAGGTCACTGTTTCAAACATGTAGTTAAGATTAGGTCACTGTTTCAAACATGTAGTTAAGGTTAGGTCACTGTTTCAAACATGTAGTTAAGGTTAGGTCACTGTTTCAAACCTGTAGTTAAGGTAAGGTGACTGTTTCCAACCTGTAGTTAGGTAAGGTCACTGTTTCCAACCTGTAGTTAAGGTATGGTCACTGTTTCCAACCTGTAGTTAAGGTAAGGTCACTGTTTCCAACCTGTAGTTAAGGTAAGGTCACTGTTTCCAACCTGTAGTTAAGGTTAGGTCACTGTTTCCAACCTGTAGTTAAGGTAAGGTCACTGTTTCAAACATGTAGTTAAAATTAGGTCATTGTTTCCAACCTGTAGTTAAGGTTAGGTCACTGTTTCAAACATCTAGTTAAGGTAAGGTCACTGTTTCCAACCTGTAGTTAAGATTAGGTCACTGTTTCAAACCTGTAGTTAAGATTAGGTCACTGTTTCAAACCTGTAGTTAAGGTAAGGTCACTGTTTCCAACCTGTAGTTAAGATTAGGTCACTGTTTCAAACCTGTAGTTAAGATTAGGTCACTGTTTCAAACCTGTAGTTAAGATAAGGTCACTGTTTCAAACATGTAGTTAAGATTAGGTCACTGTTTCCAACCTGTAGTTAAGATTAGGTCACTGTTTCAAACCTGTAGTTAAGGTTAGGTCACTGTTTCAAACCTGTAGTTAAGGTAAGGTCACTGTTTCCAACCTGTAGTTAAGGTAAGGTCACTGTTTCAAACCTTTAGTTAAGGTTAGGTCACATGTAGTTCAATTAGGTCACTGTTTCAAACATGTAGTTAAGGTAAGGTCACTGTTTCAAACATGTAGTTAAGGTTAGGTCACTGTTTCCAACCTGTAGTTAAGGTTAGGTCACTGTTTCAAACATGTAGTTAAGGTAAGGTCACTGTTTCAAACCTGTAGTTAAGGTAAGGTCACTGTTTCAAACCTTTAGTTAAGGTTAGGTCACTGTTTCAAACCTGTAGGTAAGGTAAGGTGACTGTTTCCAACCTGTAGTTAAGGTTAGGTCACTGTTTCCAACCTGTAGTTAAGGTAAGGTCACTGTTTCAAACCTGTAGTTAGGTTAGGTCACTGTTTCAAACCTGCTGATGACACCCATGTTTCTCGTGCATTTTCATTTGAATGTGTCTCGTCTTTGTATAGTCTATTAGTGGGGGATACTGGTAGGTCCTTTCTACTTTTTTTCCTTTCATCCTTTTACTTATCTTTTCCTCTTGCAGTTTCTTATCTTAAGTCGCCCTGATATCACTGCAAATGATGGACGAGGTAAATGCCAATTAAACAAGCAAAAGTATATATTTTGAGTCCATAGGTTGGCTTAGAGCAAGTGTGGGCCATCCCACAATAATGTGATTTTGAGGATAGAAAATATATATAGGTCAAATGTTCTAAAAATTACTCTATACAATAGCCTCTGGGATTGATAGATAGGAAAGTTTCTCTTTTTGCAAGTGCTGAAAATAACACGTCCGTGAAGTGCAAGCGTGGTCCATCCCTCTATCAAAGTTACTGAAAATTAAATTTAAGATTTAGCCGACATGCGTAGAATGGACTATTTAAAAAAAAATCTACAACCCCCAACCCCCATATTCTCAAAATAGACAACTACTTGTGGAATGGCCCACTCTTGCTCTACGCCGAGCATTGACGCTGTCCTTGGAAAACTTTCACATACTTGTAGGAGGGTTGAATTTTGCCGACCAAGTACCAACGTAAAGCTCGAATGGGAGCTGGAGAAGAAACGAACGAAACTGAACAGAAATGATAGTTAAACAAATCAATAAGTAATTAAATAAATGACTAAACAAACACATAAACAAATGAGTGAATACATAAATAAATAAGTAAATAAATACATACATGAACAAATAAATACATAAATAAATAAATAAATAAATTCATAAATAAATAAATAAATAAATATATAAATAAATTAAAAAATACATGAATAAATACGTAAATACATAAATAAATGAATAAATAGATAAGTGAATAAATATGCATATAACGAAATATATAAATAAATGAATAAATAGATAAGTGAATAAATATGCATATAACGAAATATATAAATAAATGAATAAATAGATAAGTGAATAAATATGCTTATAACGAAATACATAAATAAATGAATAAATAGATAAGTGAATAAATATGCATATAACGAAATATATAAATAAATGAAAAAATAAATAATAAATAAATAAATAAATAAGAAAAGCAAAATGATAATAGTGTTCATATTTTCATGAAATATTATGAGACATATCACAACATTTTTAGTAATAACAGTACTACACTAAACTGTCAAGTTTAATGTGTTCTTTTCATAAATCGATAGAACATCCCAGAATATACATACATACATACATACATACATACATACATACATACATACATACATAAAGACGTACATACATACATACATACATACATACATACATACATACATACATACATACATACATACATACATAAATACATACATACATACATACATACATACATACATACATACATACATACAGACATACATACATACATACATACATACATACATACATACATACATACATACATACATACATTAAGACATACATACATACATACATACATACAAACATACATACATACATACATACATAAAGACATAAAGACATACATACATACATACACACATACATACATACATACATACATACATACATACATACATACATACATACATACATACATACATACATACATACATAAAGACATACATACATACACACACACATACATACATACATACATACATAAATACATAAATACATACATACATACATACATAATAAATAAATACATACATACATACATACATACATACATACATACATACATAATGTATATAATTCCAATGTCAGGTTTGACCAAATCTATAATGAGTATAATATAATACTAATGAGTGGCGTTTATTTAGCGCATACCCACAGTGAGTGGTGCTCTGTCTGTTTCACAATTGTAATTGGCAAACACTACGTCTACATGTACATATGCTACACATTATATAGGTCATTTCGTAACAAACATAACAAAAACATAGCGGTTTAAAACGAGTCAAATGAATATTAACATTGATGTACATAGTAAGAATTTCAAGATAGATAAGCTATGCAACAAAAAAGCCACAAAAAAAGAAGAAAAGAAGTTATGATAAAGTTTTCTTTTAAAATAGTCCAGTGGAGTTTCTTCCCTAATTTCCTTCGACAGCTTATTCATATAACGATAATGTCCCAGACAGCTTATTCATTCAACGATACTGTCCCAGACAGCCTATTCATTCAACGATAATCTCTCAGACAGCTTTTTCATTCAACGATAATGTCCCATACAGCTTATTCATTCAACAATAATGTCCCAGAGTATGAAAAAGAACTTATTCATTCAACGATAATGTCAGAGTATGAAAAATAACTTATTCATTCAACGATAATGTCCCAGACAGCTTATTCATTCAATGATAAAGTATGAAAAAGAACTTATTCATTCAACGATAATGTCCAGAGTATGAAAACAGAACTTATTCATTCAATGATAATGTCCCAGAGTAGAACTTATTCATTCAATGATAATGTCCCAGAGTATGAAAAAGAACTTATTCATTCAACGATAATGTCCCAGAGTATGAAAAAGAACTTATTCATTCAATGATAATGTTCCAGAGTATGAAAAAGAACTTATTCATTCAACGATAATGTTCCAGAGTACAGCTTTTTCATTCAACAATAATATTCCCAGACAGCTTTTTCATTCAACGATAATGTCCCAGACAGCTTATTCATTCAACGATAATGTTAATGTCTCAGACAGCTTATTCAACGATAATGTCCCAGACAGCTTTTTCATTCAACTGCAATGTCCCAGACAGCTTATTCATTCAACGATAATGTCTCAGACAGCTTATTCACTCAACGATAATGTCCCAGACAGCTTTTTCATTCAAAGATAATGTCCCAGCTTATTCATTCAACGATAATGTCCCAGACAGCCTATTCATTCAACGACAATGTCCCAGACAGCTTATTCATTGAACTATAATGTCCCAGACAGCTTGGTTGTTCAACGATAATGTCCCAGACAGCTTATTCATTCAACGATAATGTCCCAGAGTATGAAAAAGAACTTATTCATTCAACTATAATGTCCCAGACAGCTTGGTTGTTCAACGATAATGTCCCAGACAGCTTATTCATTCAACGATAATGTCCCAGAGTATGAAAAAGAACTTATTCATTCAACGATAATGTCCCAGAGTATGAAAAAGAACTTATTCATTTTTTATCGATAATGTCCCAGAGTATGAAAAAGAACTTATTCATTCAACAATAAGTATGAAAAAGAACTTATTCATTCAACAATAATGTCGCAGAGTATGAAAAAGAACTCATCCATTGAACGATAATGTCTTCTTCTTCTTCTTCTTCTTCTTCTTCTTCTTCTTCTTCTTCTTCTTCTTCTTCTTCTTCTTCTTCTTCTTCTTCTTCTTCTTCTTCTTCTTCTTCTTCTTCTTCTTCTTCTTCTTCTTCTTCTTCTTCTTCTTCTTCTTCTTCTTCTTCTTCTTCTTCTTCTTCTTCTTCTTCTTCTTTTTCTTTTCTTCTTCTTCTTCTTCTTCTTCTTCTTCTATTTCTTTTTTTTTCTTCTTCTACATGTGTGCCAAATATAATACAAATCGTTGGGTAAATGGCGGAGGACATGGAATTGTAGTTTGGAAAAACAACATTTCGAGAAAACTGCAAGTACAAAATCAACAGAAAATAACACAAAATATACGCTTCAGACGGGTTTCCCTTTTTGTAGCAGCCCGCTTACTCTTTCGACAGTATCTGGCATTGTTCTTTACGTAAAGAGGATTCTAAATCTGGGTTGCGATGTGCACTGTTGTGAAAACAGACGTTGCAATGAACAGTTCTGTTTTGTGTTTTTTCCTCTATATCCTATGCTTGTGCGAGTGTTTACATACACACTGACACGCAATGCGTCTTGTATCACACAGCGATGGGCAGACGCGTTGATCGGTGACGGCAGAAACTAGGTCAAGGTCGGTGTTGCCACATTTGGCGATTAACCGCCAATATACGGATATTTACTGCCACTTTCTCAGTCAGTTTAAGGGTAATTTACGTCAAAATTTTGCTTGTGTTTACGTACCCTCGCCTATAACATATTGTGTTAAAAAAAAACAATTATACGTCATATGGACATTTGTCTGCCATGAACTTGTAGATAAATGATCGTTATACCCGAATATGCAAAGAACAGAAAATCAATCTTTTGGTTCAAAACTCGCCAGTCCAGGTGCCGCCCCCCCCCCCCCCCCTAAAATGTCCTTGACCCTTTGGCTACCCATTGTGTCCGTGACTGATTGTC
>JAXRKP010001032.1:155000-157500 GCA_037039925.1 Doris montereyensis
AAAAGAATAGAACATCAGATTGAAGAGCATTAGAGTGGATTCAGACCAGGAAGAAGTGTACAAGACCACATTTACAATTAGACAAATAATAGAAAACAATTCATTGAGAGAAACATTGACTTGCACTTGTTTTTATTGGCTTAGAAATGGCATTTGACAATATGAGGAGGGACGAACTATGGCATTGCTTTAAAGAACACTATGTAGCGGAAAATTTAATGGAATCCATTAAAAGTTTTTACAATAAACCAACATGTGCAGTGAGAGTAGCTGGACACATATCTGCAGAATTTAATGTAGATATAAGAGTAAGACAGGGTTGTATCCTAAGTCCTCTTTTGTTTATCACATTTATGGATTCAGTCGCAAAGGCATCCTCAAAAAGGAAGAAACAACTGAATGTAGGTATGTGGAAGCTCAAACCAGTAAATGTATCAGTGCCTTCATTTGCCGATTACAATTACAAGAAAATTACAAAATTACAAGAAAAGCTCACGTGCGTTTCATGGAACCAGAAGGAGACACACCCGTAACACTACAAAGGAACGCCCTTCACGTGACAAACAGATGATAACAAAGCATATAACTAAAGGTCAATTTCATTGTCAGAGATCAGATCTCGTCTCTGGGAATTCAAAAATGTTTGGAAATAACAAAGAACTATCTTTGTCAAGGCTTAGATCTAAAGTTTTGATGTAAACTCCTAAACTCGCTGGCTGTGTGTGCGTGTCTACGTTACTGTAAGTTAGGCGTTGTTGCAGAACCGTGCTGTTGTCAGCTTGCACAAACAACGGCACTGGTTCAAGACCCTTTGCTGGAACAGGTGGATTGATTTTTGACAACGTTGTACTCTTAGGAAAGGTACTTCACTCTAATTTCCTCACTTGACTCAGGTGTGAATGAGTAGCCAGCTACAGATTGAGAAAGATCTTGTTACAGTGTAAGTACGAAAAGCGTAACAGGCTGGTGTACTGTTACATGCTCCCTCGGGAGTTGAGAAGGACTTTGAAAATGAAATGGTCTGCCGGGGGATACATGATGTAGAGTTCGTGAGCCTGCATTTGTGTGGGGATACGGATTATATAGTTGTCTTTATCTGTAACTTTAATTCTTACTGTTACTGTAACTTTAAATATAACTGTATTTGGTACTGTTACCGTAACTTTAAATATAACTGTAATTGTTACTGTTACTGTAACTTTAAATATGACTGTAATTGGTACTGTTACCTAACTTTAAATATAACTGTAATTGTAACTGTTACCGTAACTTTAAATATAACTGTAATGCTACTGTTACTGTAACTTTAAATATAAATGTAACTGTTACTGTAACTTTAAATATAAATGTAACTGTTACTGTAACTTTAAATATAAATGTAACTGTTACTGTAACTTGAAATATAAATGTACATGTTACTGTAACTTGAAATACAAATGTACATGTTACTGTTACTGTCACTGTACTTTTGAATATAACTGTAACTGTAACTCATTTCTTTCTGTGATGACTTGTGGGATCTCATATCGTCTGCCAGCCAGCTTCAGATTGTTAACCTCGCACTTCAACAGCCAGACGTCGATTAAGGCAGCCATTATCAGGAAGTATAGGACCATGATGCAGACGATAATGAGTTTGATGTGATATCGGCTGACGTCGTTGGTTTCAGTCAATTTTTGATCACGGAAGTCGTTCATAGTCACAGCGTTTGGTTGACCGTCTCCAGCGTACTTCATGGCCTTAGACCTTTGATTGATGGCGTCTTCAGCCATTTTGATGGAAGGTAGCTGTTTCTTTGAGAGTTCAACGACATTTCCGGTTTAACGCGTCCTTTTCTTTTCTTTTTTTTTTTAATTCTGGGAAATTTGGTCAGTAGCTTGAGGAACTGTTCGCCTTATATTCTCTGGTGTTGTCAAATTGATTGACACTGACACCTGATACTATTATGCTAAAACACAGGCTGAATTGAAATAATTTCACAATTGTCTAGTTTCGCTCGGTGTTGATTAATGACTGCAAAGCAAAATAAGAACCCTCGGAAATCTGGTCCTCAGTTGAAATTCATCTTCTTTTTAGTTTTTCTGCATTGCCAATTGAAACAAAAAACACTTCTGATACTATTATGCTAAAACACAGGCTGAAGAACAACTTCATTCAGGTATTTTTCTTTGAAGAAATAATTTCACAATTGTCTAGTTTCGCTCGGTGTTGACAATCTGGTCGTGAATGCAAAATTTGAACGTCGTGAACGCAGCCAAGTTCTTGAAATTCACGTCTTCGTTATTTAACAACCTTCTGAATTGAACGCATCTGGTTTGGAACTGAATTTCCACACAGTTGAAAATTCATCTACGTCGTGAACGCAGCCAATTTAATTCTGCATTGACAGTGTTAGGCATTGCTTACCGGTGCAAAGGAAACAACAACCTTCAGTGAACGTCGTGAACGCAGCCAAGTTCTTTGCTTTGGAACTTTCCAAAAGGGAGAGACTATTTGGAAC
>JAXRKP010001032.1:165000-177084 GCA_037039925.1 Doris montereyensis
ATGCATGGTGTCAATGATCATAAGAATGATACATGTATCGGGGCTCTATCAGTATAAAGACTTCACATGCATGGTGTCAATGATCATAAGAATGATACACATCTAGGGGCTCTATCAGTATAAAGACTTCACATGCATGGTGTCAATGATCATAAGAATGATACACATCTAGGGGTTCTATCAGTATAAAGACTTCACATGCATGGTGTCAATGATCATAAGAATGATACATGTATCGGGGCTCTATCAGTATAAAGACTTTACATGCATGGTGTCAATGATCATAAGAATGATACACGTCTAGGGCTGTATCAGTATAAAGATTTCACATGCATGGTGTCAATGATCATAAGAATGATACACGTCTAGGGGCTGTATCAGTATAAAGATTTCACATGCATGGTGTCAATGATCATAAGAATGATACACGTCTAGGGGCTGTATCAGTATAAAGATTTCACATGCATGGTATCAATGATCATAAGAATGATACACGTCTAGAGGCTGTATCAGTATAAAGATTTCACATGCATGGTGTCAATGATCATAAGAATGATACACATCTAGGGGTTCTATCAGTATAAAGACTTCACATGCATGGTGTCAATGATCATAAGAATGATACACATCTAGGGTTCTATCAGTATAAAGACTTCACATGCATGGTGTCAATGATCATAAAAATGATACAAGTAAAGGGCTCTATCAGTAAAAGACTTCACATGCACGGTGTCAATGATCATAAGAATGATACAAGTAGAAGGGCTCTATTAGTTTTAAGACTTCACATGCATGGTGTCAATGATCATAAGAATGATACATGTATCGGGCTCTATCAGTATAAAGACTTCACATGCATGGTGTCAATGATCATAAGAATGACACACATCTAGGGGCTCTATCAGTATAAAGACTTCACATGCATGGTGTCAATGATCATAAGAATGATACACATCTAGGGGCTCTATCAGTATAAAGACTTCACATGCACGGTGTCAATGATCATAAGAATGATACAAGTAAAGGGCTCTATTAGTATAAAGACTTCACATGCACGGTGTCAATGATCATAAGAATGATACAAGTAAAGGGCTCTATCAGTATAAAGACTTCACATGCATGGTGTCAATGATCATAAGAATGATACAAGTAGAAGGACTCTATTAGTAAAAAGACTTCACATGCATGGTGTCCATGATCATAAGAATGATACACGTCTAGGGGCTGTATCAGTATAAAGATTTCACATGCATGGTGTCAATGATCATAAGAATGATACACGTCTAGGGGCTGTATCAGTATAAAGATTTCACATGCATGGTGTCAATGATCATAAGAATGATACACGTCTAGGGGCTGTATCAGTATAAAGATTTCACATGCATGGTGTCAATGATCATAAGAATGATACACATCTAGGGGTTCTATCAGTATAAAGACTTCACATGCATGGTGTCAATGATCATAAGAATGATACACATCTAGGGGTTCTATCAGTATAAAGACTTCACATGCATGGTGTCAATGATCATAAGAATGATACAAGTAGAAGGGCTCTATTAGTATACAGACTTCACATGCACGGTGTCAATGATCATAAGAATGATACAAGTAGAAGGGCTCTATTAGTAGAAAGACTTCACATGCATGGTGTCAATGATCATAAAAATGATACAAGTAGAAGGACTCTATTAGTAGAAAGACTTCACATGCACGGTGTCAATGATCATAAAAATGATACAAGTAGAAGGACTCTATTAGTAGAAAGACTTCACATGCACGGTGTCAATGATCATAAAAATGATACAAGTAGAAGGACTCTATTAGTATAAAGACTTCACATGCACGGTGTCAATGATCATAAAAATGATACAAGTAGAAGGACTCTATCAGTATAAAGACTTCACATGCACGGTGTCAATGATCATAAGAATGATACATGTATCGGGGCTCTATCAGTACAAAGACTTCACATGCACGGTGTCAATGATCATAAGAATGATACATGTATTGGGGCTCTATCAGTATAAAGACTTCACATGCACGGTGTCCATGATCATAAGAATGATACACATCTAGGGGCTCTATCAGTATAAAGACTTGACATGCACGGTGTCTATGATCATAAGAATGATACAAGTAGAAGGGCTCTATTAGTATAAATACTTCACATGCATGGTGTCAATGATCATAAAAATGATACAAGTAGAAGGGTTCTATTAGTATAAATACTTCACATGCACGGTGTCAAGGATCATAAGAATGATACAAGTAGAAGGGCTCTATAAGTATAAAAACTTGACATGCATGTCGTCCTTGATCATATGAATGATACACGTCGAGCTGCCCTATTAGTATAAATATTATACGTGCATGGAGTCCATGATCAAAGTGATAACACACGTATAGGGGCCCAACGATTATGTAAACTCCATGTGCAGGGAATCCATGATCACATGAATGATACACGTATTGATAGAATCATTTGATCAAATTGAACCTGTTCTAAAAAAGTTTCACCGGCTTTCAATAAAAATTTGCGTTGATTATTATGTTTGCCGTGTACATAAAGAATTAATAACTGCCTGACACCAGGCTGTGCCTAAAGTCATCCAAAGGCCATGCCGTAAAACAGTGCCAATGTCTTCTAATCTAATTGTATATAATTTTCAACCTCTTCCCGACCCCTAACGAACAACGCCAGTTTCAAAACAGGAACAGCTCTTCCTATGACATTTTTAAACGCAGTCATAAAACTCAAATATTTACACACGCTTTGAAAAGTAAATTAGCCCTTGTATTATAGTATGCCTTCTTTATTTGTAAAATTGTAATCGTAACATTTTAGTATACAAAGTTCTTATTGTCATTCCCTATTGTAAAACGGCCTAAGTACCGAACTGTCGAAGCGGGCGCTATATAAATCAACTATTATAGGGGCTTCACGAGCACAAAAACTCACAACCATAATGACACCGAGGTCATTGGGGCCCTGTAACTATTACGTGTATGTGAATCTACAAGCACAAAAACCTCGATATCATTGGGGCCCTGTAACTATTACGTGTATGTGAATCTATGATCACAAAAGCCCTGATATCATTTGGGGCCATGTGGGTATTATGCGTGTGTGTGGATATATGAGCGCAAAAGCCCTGATATCATTAGGGCTCTATGAGTATTACGTGTGTGTGAAACTATGAACACAAAAGCCTTGATATCATGAGGGCTCTATGAGTATTACGTGTATGTGAAACTATGAGCACAAAAGCCCCGATATCATTAGGGCTCTGTGAGTACTACATGCATGTAAATATATGAGCACAAAAGCCCCGATATCATTGGGGCTCTGGAGTATTACGTGTATGTTAATCTACGAGCATAAAAGTCTCGATATCATTGGGGCTCTGTGAGTTTTACGTGTATGTTAATCTACGAGCATAAAAGTCTCGATATCATTGGGGCTCTGTGAGTATTACGTGTATGTTAATCTACGAGCATAAAAAGTCTCGATATCATTGGGGCTCTGTGAGTATTGCTTGTATGTAGATATATGAGCACAAAGTCCTGATATCATTGTGGTCCTGGGATCAAGGTGGATATAGTCCATATCCCAACAAACGTGCAGGCTTACCAAATGTGCTCATCTACCACGCAGCACCAAATGTGCTCGTCTATCACCCAGCACTAAATGTGCTCATCTATCACCCAGCACCAAATGTGCTCATCTATCACCCAGCACCAAATGTGCTCATCTATCACCTAGCACCAAATGTGCTGATCTGTCATCCAGCACCAAATGTGCTTATGTACCACCCAGCACCAAATGTGCTCGTCACTACCGCCCAGCACCAAATGTGCTCATCTATCACCCAGCACCAAATGTGCTCATCTATCATCCAGTACCAAATATGCTCATCTATCATCCAGCACCAAATGCTATCACCCAGCACCAAATGTGCATCTATCACCCAGCACCAAATGTGCTCATCTATCATCCAGCACCAAATGCTCATCTATCATCCAGCACCAAATGTGCTCATCTATCACCCAGCACCAAATGTGCTCGTCTACCACCCAGCACCAAATGTGCTGTCTATCACCCAGCAGGGCATTTCATTCCTAGTCCTTCTCAAATCCCGGGGGGGGGTGATGGAGCATACAGTACATAAACCTCTCTATCTATGGCTGAGTACTCATTCACACCTGCGTCAAGTGAGGAAATTACTATGCCTTAGAGTACAACGTTGTGAATATAACCACCCCCCTTCGCCCCTTGTGTCAACCATGGGGTTGAATCAATGACGCTGTGATTATCAGCTCACTACAATACGGTTCAGCTGCAACGCCTGGTGTGTGGATCTACGACAACAAAAGCTCCGATATCATTGGGGGCCCTGTAAGCATTATGTAACTTTACGAACTGAAATACCCCGGGTATTATGAGCATCTACCAGCACCTAAGCTCTTGGATCACTTGCGGCACTGTGAGTATAATGTATGAGAATCTGCGATAACAAAGCCCAGAGATTATTGGGGCTCTTACATGTATGTAAATCTATAAGCACAAAATCCTCGAGATCATTGGGGCCTTGTGAATATTACTGTGTGTGGATCTATAAGCACAAAATCTCTGAGATCACTGGAAGCCCTGTGAGTATTATATTGATCTACGAGCACAAAAGCCTCGATGTCATTGGGGCCCTGTCTACAATAGCATTGGTGAGTCCAAATTTGAATAAATATTATCTAAAAATAACAAAATAGCATCATCAACCCCTCTGTAGGCAAACTGAAAGCATGAAATGTTACTGTGCATTCTTTTAGGGTGCCTAACATTATTCTTTCTAGACATTTCATGACAAGTGACGTGAGTGCTACAGATCTTAAGTCATTCATCACTTGCCATTGATTCTTTTTCAGAACTGAAATCTGCTCTGCGTGAGCACATAACCTCTAATATCACTGGGTCTTGTGAGTATTACATGTATATGCATTCTACGAGTACAGCAGCCCTAAGATCACTGGGGCCTTGTGAGTATTACATGTATATGGATCTACGAGTACAAAAAGCCCTAAGATCACTGGGGCCTTGTAAGTATTATATGGATATCCAAGCACAAAAGCCATAAAATCACCAGGGCCTTGTGAGTGTTACATGTATATGGATATCCAAGCACAAAAGCACTAAGATCATGGGGCCTTGTGAGTATTATATGGATATCCAAGCACAAAAGCCCTAAGATCACTGGGGCCTTGTGAGTATTACATGTATATGGATCTACGAGTACAAAAGCCCTAAGATCATTGGGGCCTTGTAAGTATTATATGAATATCAAAGCACAAAAGCCCTAAGATCACTGGGGCCTTGTGAGTATTACATGTATATGGATATCCAACCACAAAACCTTTAAGATCATGGGGCTTTGTAGTATTATATGCATATCCAAGCACAAAGCCCTAAGATCACTGGGCCTTTGAGTATTACATGTATATGGATATCCAGTCACAAACGCCCTAAGATCACCGGGGGCCTTGTGAGGACACTTGTATATGGATATCCAAGCACAAAAGCCATAAGATCACTGGGGCCTTGTGAGTATTATATGAATATCCAACCACAAAAGCACTAAGATCACTGGGGCTGTGAGTATTACATGTATATGGATATCAAACCACAAAAGCCCTAAGATCACTGGGGCTTTTGAGTATTACATGCATATGGATATCCAAGCACAAAAACCTTAAGATCGCTGGGGCTTTGTGCGTATTATATGCATATCCAGCACAAAAGCCCTAAGATCACTGGGCTTTGTGAGTATTATATGCATATCCAAGCACAAAAGCCCTAAGATCACTGGGGCCTTGTGAGTATTATATGATATCCAAGCACAAAAGCCCTAAGATCACTGGGCCTTTATTGAGTATTATATGTATAGGGATATCCAAGCACAAAAGCCTAAGACCACCGGGGCCTTGTGAGTATTACATAAAGTATGGACCTACGAGTACAAAAGGCCTAAGATCACTGGGGCCTTGTGAGTATTTTTCATGCATATGGATGTCAAAGCACAAAAGCCCCAAGATCACTGGGGCTCAGAGCATTACATGTATATGGATATCCAAGCATAAAAAGCCCTAAGATCATGGAATTATTGGGAATATTACATGTATATGGATATTCACACATAAGCCCTAAGATCACTGGGCTCAGAGTGTATATATGTATATGGATATCCACTACAAAAGCCCAGATCATAGCCTTGTGGGTATTACATGTATATGGATATCCAAGCACAAAATCCCTAAGATAATAGGTCTTGTGAATATTATATGGATATCCAAGCACAGAAGCCCTAACACCATGGGGCCTTGTGAGTATTGCATGTATATAGATCTACGAGCACAAAAGCCCAACACCAGGGCCTTGTGAGTATTACATGTATATGGATATCCAAGCACAAAAGCTCTAACACCATGGGGCCTTGTGAGTATTACATGTATATGGATCTCGAGCACAAAAGCTCTAACCATGGGGCCTTTGTGTATGTATAGCAGGATTGAAACACAAAGCCCTATATGTGGATCTACGAGCACAAAGCCCTAACACCATGGAGCCTTGTGAGTATTACATGTATATGGATCTACGAGCACAAAAGCCCCGAGATCATTGGGGCCTGGCACTGTGAGTATAACATGAAAACCGGCTTTGTCCGGGGCCTATAGTGTCTAGACAATAGAAAGCTGTTAAGTCTCATCCTAGCTTTTGCATGGGGCCTATAAAGCTGCTAAGTCTATCCTAGCTTTGCCATGGGGCCTATAAAGTTATTAAGTCGACACTCGCTTTGTACAAGGGCCTATAAACTTATTAAGTCGACACTCGCTTTGTACAAGGGCTATAAAGTTATTAAGTCGACACTCGCTTTGTACAAGGGCCTATAAAGTTATTAAGTCGACACTCGCTTTGTACAAGGGCCTATAAAGTTATTACGTCGACACTCGCTTTGTACAAGGGCCTATAAAGTTATTAAGTCGACACTCGCTTTGTACAAGGGCCTATAAAGCTGTTAGATATATCCTCGCATTTTCCACAAATCTATAAACCTGTAGCCTGTTTTGGCTTTTTTGCAGGGGACAATAAATATGTTAAGTCTATTCGGGCTTTGTCTAGGGGCCTATAAATCTTTTAAGTCTGTTCTGGCTTTGTCTAGGGGCCTATACTTATGATAAATCTACTCTGGCTTTGTACAGGGCCTATAATTCTGTTAAATCTACTCTGGCTTTGTACAGGGGACTATAAATCTGTTAAATCTACTCTGGCTTTGTACAGGGGCCTATAAATCTGTTAAATCTACTCTGGCTTTGTTATAATTCTGTTAAATCTACTCTGGCTTTGTACAGGGGTCTATAAATCTGTTAAATCTACTCTGGCTTTGTACAGGGGCCTATAATTCTGTTAAATCTACTCTGGCTTTTTCCAGGGGCCTATAAATCTGTTAAATCTATTCTGGGCCAGGGTCTATAAATCTGTTAAATCTATTCTGACTTTGTCCAAGGCCTATAATTCTGTTAAATCTACTCTGGCTTTTTCCAGGGGCCTATAAATCTGTTAAATCTACTCTGGCTTTGTACAGGGGACTATACATCTGTTACATCTATCCTGGACTGTTTCCAGGGTCTTAAATCTGTTAAATCTACTCTGGCTTTGTCGACGGACCTATAAATCTGTTAAATCTATTCTGACTTTGTCCAGGGGCCTATAAATCTGTTAAATCTATTCTGGCTTTGTCCAGGGTCTATAAATCTGTTAAATCTATTCTGACTTTGTCCAAGGGCCTATCAATCTGTTAAATCTATTCTGACTTTGTCCAAGGGCCTCAATCTGTTAAATCTATCTATTCTGGCTTTGTCCAGGGGTCTATAAATCTGTTAAATCTATTCTGACTTTGTCCAAGGGACTATAAATCTGTTAAATCTATTCTGGCTTTGTCCAAGGGCCTATAAATCTGTTAAATCTATTCTGACTTTGTCCAAGGGCCTATAAATCTGTTAAATCTATTCTGGCTTTGTCCAGGGTCTATACTTTTCTGTTAAATATACTCTGGCTTTTTACAGGAGCTTATAATTCTGTTTAGTGTTGCTTTTGTAGACATCGCACTTATTGTTATTGTTAATAAAAGAAATGTGAAAGAATGAGAATGAGTAAAAGAATGCAGCCTGATTTGCAACGAATGGTTATAAAGACACTCTAGGAAATACCAAAACCAACATGAATCAATTGCAATGGATACTTTTAAAGAACATAGAGCCAGAAATAAAATTTATATTTTCTGTAAGGGGGCGGGGTGGGGGACACCTGGACTAGCGAGTTTTGGACCAAAAGGTTGATTTTCTATTTTTTGCATATTCGGGTAGAACAAGTTCTACATGTTCATGGCAGAAAAATGTCTATATGACTTACAAATTTATTTTTTTGTACAAAATGTTTTGTAGGTGAGGCTAGGTAAAAATAATACAAATGTTGACGTAAATTACCTCAAAAACCCGTATATTGGCGGTTAATCGTCAAATGTCTCAACACACGATTTGACTCGTTTTGTCGACACTGATGATCTGCGCTATCCCATCGCTGTGTGATATAAGAGGCGTTGCGCGTGTAAACATGCTAACACACACAGGATATAGAGGAAAATATTCAAAAAAACTGTTCACTTCGACGTCTGTTTTTTCAACAATGCACATCTAAACCTAGATTTATAATCCTATTTACATAGTAAGAAAGCCAGAGACTGTCGAATGCGTAAGGGGGCTGCTACAACAAGGGAAACCCGTCTGAAGCGTTTGTTTTGTGTTATTTTCTGTTGATTTCTTTACTTGCATTTTTCTCGCAATGTAGTTTTTCCACACTAAAATTCTTCTCCTCCGCCATTTACCGAACAATTTGTATTATATTTGGCACACAGGTTCCCTCTAGTCAATTCTAATAAAATGATGTCGATTTTTTTAATATATTGTTAACTTTTTGAGAAAAAATTTTTTTGGTAATATAAACGCTCGTTTTTGTACATTCACGACATATAGTATTTTCAAAATCATTAAAAGAAAACTATGCAAAATATCGAAAAAACCTGACGTCACTCTTTAGATATTGACTGATAAAGACGATCTGCATAAGTTTTGAGTGCTTTTATTCATAACTAAAGGAGAAGATGGATTTTGAAAATTGAGTAAAAAACCAAGATGGCGCCCATTTCTATGGCAACCAAGAACGCTACAAACTTTTCAATGATATAGGATGACCGTATTTTGACAGTTATTCATGCACATACTAAAAGCAAAAACCTAAACTCAGAAGCAAAAAAATCGCTTCAAAAGCCGCCCCCTTTTAAGTCTATTCTGGCTTTGTCTAGGGCCTATAATGCTGTTAAGCCTATTCTGCCGATATCCACTTTGGACGCCAGCTGTTTGGTGCCAATACAGGTTTTTTTACCAGTCTAAGGTCTTTATCATCTATTCCTATTGATTTAACATTTTGAAGCAGTGTGTGTGTGTGTGTGTGTGTGTGTGTGTGTGTTGTATATAGTTAAAGGCTTTGGAATAGTCGACAAAGAAAGGTGTATATTTTTGGGCCTTTATGATTATTTTTAACATGTAAAAATTGTGTTGACTGTCTTTTTGTCCTTTACAAATCCAAATTGTCCTTGACCCATTTTCGATATTATTTTATTACGTATTCTTTCCATTATAATACGAAATATGATCTTTAAGTTTGATTCATGATAGTAATGGTTTAATGTTGATCGTAAATATTGCACCATCGGAGGCGGACGATTAAAGGGAGGTCTCTCGTGTACAGATTCCAGCCTCTGAGCACGTGAAAGACCGCCTGTGAGCCACCTAATGTGACAACCCAATGTGACTACCCAATGTGACTACCCAATGACCAATGTGACTACCCAATGAGTGACAACCCAATGTGACTACCCAATGTGACAACCCAATGTGACAACCCAATGTGACAACCCAATGACTACCCCAATGTGACTACCCAATGTGACAACCTCCAATGACAACCCAATGTGACAACCCAATGTGACTATCCAATGTGACAACCCAATGTGACTACCCAATGTGACAACCCAATGTGACTACCCAATGCGACAACCCAATGTGACAACCCAATGTGACAACCCAATGACAACCCAATGTGACTACCCAATGTGACAACCCAATGTGACTACCCAATGTGACAACCCAATGTGACAACCCAATGTGACAACCAATGTGACAACCCAATGTGACAACCCAATGACAACCCAATGACTACCTAAATGTGACAACCCAATGTGACAACCCAATGACAAACCAATGACAACCCAATGACAACCCAATGACTACCCAATGACAACCCAATGACAACCCAATGTGACTACCCAATGACAACCCAATGTGACAACCCAATGACAACCCAATGCGACTACCCAATGTGACAACCCAATGACAACCTAATGTGACAAAATGTGACTATCCAATGACTATCCAATGACAACCCAATGCAGCCAACTGACTACTGACTACCCAATGTGACAACCCAATGATAACCCAATGTGACACGTGACAACCCAATGTGACAACCCAATGTGACAACCCAATGTGACAACAATGTGAACCCAATGTGACTATCCAATGCTTACACATGAGAAACGTATGAATCCTCTTTTCGTGTTGCGTCTGTCTGCGAGTGCACGGTCACGTGAGTTTGCTTTTTCAATGAACTGTAATCTCGTGCAGTGTTGCATTTTGATTTGCACTCAAAATAGTTATTATAATAACGATGTGTTGAATCATTACAGTAAACCACTTAACATATTTACCATAGACAGTGCTATTTATATATATATAGTTTCAAAACTTAACGACATTGTGTTTTCATCCAGTCAGAATAGGCTCTCAAACCGTTGAACAGATAATGCTCGAATTTTAACACCACTCTTGTGTATTACCTGTGCATGTTTTAATCATATTTTTTATTTGAAAACATTTTCTTTCTGAAACGGTGTTTTACCTCATTCATTTGCGATTGTTGTCGAACCGCACACGTTTCGACAAGCCACAAAGCCCGCGAAACTTCGACCGTCGCTGACCCATCCATGCCCATTGTCCCCACTCCACCGCTGAAAAAAATAGATAATGCTCAAGCTCTAATCTATATCTAGCTTAATATCTCTTTTTCTTTTTTTCTCAGCAGGTCAATCTCTCGACCCTTAATCACCGCACATTAAAGAGTATGCCTGACCCACTATGGAATCATTCCTCTTAGATCCTAGCTCTACATCTAGATCTAGGGATAGATCTAGAGCTGCTCTAGGTCTACTAAATATTGTTAACCCGGGCGGGCTCGGATTAAAAAAATGCCTTGCTCATTGAGTGGG
Organism: Doris montereyensis; assembly: GCA_037039925.1. Classification (NCBI taxonomy): domain Eukaryota; kingdom Metazoa; phylum Mollusca; class Gastropoda; order Nudibranchia; family Dorididae; genus Doris; species Doris montereyensis. The sequence continues at coordinate 176,433 of JAXRKP010001032.1, forward strand.
CCATGTCAGCTTTTCTATGCCTACATCGTCATATTTTAATAACAACCTGCTCATCGAGCAGGATTTCAGCTTGGTTTTTTTATATGGTGCGAAGAAGCAAAGTTTCAAAATGCACCAACTAAGATAATTCTTGAGGAAAAGAAAAACTGTCTAGGGTCATCACAATCTCAACGCTACGAGCAGTTTTAAGCGAACAAACCGATGCCACATTTTAGTACTTCGATACATCATTTTAGTACTAGTACCACATTTTAGTACTCGATACATCATTTTAGTACTCGATACATCATTTTAGTACTCGATACTTTATTTTAGTACTCGATACATTATTTTAGTACTCGATACATCATTCTAGTACTCGATACATCATTTAGTACTCGATACATCATTTTAGTACTGGATACATCATTTTAGTATTCGATACATTATTTTAGTACTCGATACATCATTTTAGTACTCGGTACTACACTTTTCAACATTCCTAGATCTAAAGCGTGAATTGTGCGTTGGTTTGAGTTTTGACTTGTTATTCGGAGTATGGAAAATATTTCCCACACGTCGTTCATAATGTAAGACGACAACTTCTTCCCCCTCTAATTTCCCCCTCTGCCCCCCCCCTAAAAAAAAATCAACAAATGCAAAACAAAAGAAG
>JAXRKP010001033.1:0-15000 GCA_037039925.1 Doris montereyensis
TAGATCTATCACCACATAAGTTGAGGCGGAAGCTGAATTGAAGTCACAGTACTCCGTTGTAATGTTTTGCAACATCTACACGCGTCGTATGTCAGGTCTTGTGTTTAATTACCTTCTTTTGATTGTCAGTCCCTAAACAGTCGGGGATAGAACGCAACAGCCAGGGAGTAGGCCATGCGTAACACACAGCATCGGCGGCAGGAATGTCAATCGGTTGGCCTGGCTGGTTGACCCACACGGACACACGCCAATGACTGCGTGGGGACTGACCGACCCACCAAAACCTGACCACAACTATGTACACTTACAGGTATATTGAATAAAACGGTGTCGGCGGCTTGGATGGGGAAAGGAGAGAGGGAGAGGGAGAGGGAGAGGAGAGAGGGGAGAGGGAGAGGGAGAGGGAGAGAGAGAGAGGGAGGGGAAGGGGAGGAGAGAGGAGGGGGAGAGAGGAGGGGGGGAGAGAGAGAGAGAGAAAGAGAGAGAAAGAAAGAGAGAGAGAGAGAAAGAAAGAGAGAGAGAAAGAAAGAAAGAAAGAGAGAGAGAGAGAGAGAGAGAGAGAGAGAGAGAGAGAGAGAGAGAGAGAGAGAGAGAGAGAGAGAGAGAGAGAGAGAGAGAGAGAGAGAGAGAGAGAGAGAGAGAAAGAGAGAGAGAGAGAGAGACTAGATAGAGTGCAAATTTTCCCAATCTATGTTGGAGGTCAAGAAAAGACAACAATAAAACACAAGCAGACAAAACAAAAAAATAACCTACACATACCATTTATATTATAATGAGAAAGACCCCACAGAAGTTCACGAGACAGTTCCAGTCAGTTTGCTTTGATTTTACCCATGTGCACAACCAATGTGATCTCGAGGGTTTTGGTAGGATTTTTAATTGTCCCACGACTCCCCTGTATAAAGCCAAGGGATCTTTAACATGCACAGAATGTTATGATGTGCAAACGGGACCTCTTTTTTATCGGCCCTCTCGATGGGAATAGGTGTCGACCCGTCTATCTGGACTAAGGAGTGGGGTTTACTCGAACAAAAATCGAGAACAATTTTTTCCTGCCGGGACTTGAATCCACGACATTTTGGTTGAGAGGGCAACACCTTGCCTCTGATCTCCCGAGGCCCCGTTCCAGTCAACGATCCATGGTGGACATGGGGGGGGGGGGAATAAACAAAGAAAGCTTTTTTTTTTTTAAAAGAAGAAAAAAAGAAGATAAAGATGGATTTGTATTATCCGTATCCCCGCACAAATGCAGGGGTTACCAATTGTACATCAAAACTTATCCCACGGCATTACCATCTCGTCGTCCTCAACTCGGTGAATAGCATGCAGTACATCAGCAGCCTGTTAGGCACATCGTACTAACACTCTGGTACGATATTGCTCTACTTACTGCTGGGTACCCATTCACACTTGAGTCAAGACTAGTGAGGAAAGCAGAGTGAAGTACGTTTCATGCATAGACGATAACGGTGTTGGGGAGGTTGGGGGGGGGGGGGGACCAAAAACATGGATCAGTCAGGATCTTGACCCAGTGTCGTCGTGATGGCAAACTCACAACATTACGGATAGCGTCAGAGCTCCCCAATATAATATAAACAAAGACAGACAAACAAACACACTAGCATACTCCTGTCGTCTATTCGTAAACTCTGGAGGTCTTTGAAAGGGAGGACGTCGCAGCTTGATTTGATTTTACCCACACCCACAACTAAATTGATCTAGCGGGGTTTTGGTACTGACTGTGACCGCCATGTAAACAAGAAGGAAACTTCAACATGCACAGAATGTTGTGATCTGCTGCACACGGGACCTCCTTTATATCGTCCGTCTCTGATGGGACTAGGTGTCGATTCACCTACCTGGACTGGGACGGGGGGGGGGTAAGTTTTATTCGAAAAAAAACCCGCGAGCAAACGTTTGAACCTGCCGGGGATAAAACCTTCGACCATCTGGTTGAGAGGTCGACACCTTGCTTTTAGACTCCCGAACGTCGCAGTAACGGCACAGAAAATTCCACACCCCCAACCCTACCCCACCCTAGACTTATGGTTGACACGATAGGTGGACGGATTAGGCAGTCCAGATTAGTTCACTTCCGTGCCACACCACGTTGTACTATAGTAGCAACAACTCGAATATTCCGGCATGTAAAGAATTTGGAAAACTATGCTCGGCATGTCGGGGTGGAGGGGTGTTGGTATGGGGAAGAATTTGTTTGATTGAAACTTACCCCACCCCACCCACCATATTCGATGATCTCAGGGTGAATCTTAAAAGGAAACAGCCAGATGAAAGATAAAGTAAAAGAGTACAAGAAAAAGAAGCAGGACCTACCAGTAGCGCCCGCCAACCACCCACGCCGGGAAGGAAGTGATGGGTACGACCCAGTGAAAGAAAGGGGCGGTAATTCTGACATTGCACACCGCCACCTAACCTTGAGGTCGTTTCGGTAAGAGACCGTTTTCTTCCTCTTCTTTGTCCCTTTCCAACTTTCAACTAAATCTGATTTAAAATAGTAATGTTAATCGATTCAAGCTATCGTTTCACTTTCGACCAATGTTGGTTTTTTTTCCTTTTTGGACTGCTTCTGCGTTTTGCTGTGATCTCTGCCGCTGTCACCAGTTTCGATACTGCCAAAGTAATGAGATTTTGGGGGAGTGAGTTGGGTTCTTTATTTAATCTGGCAAGAAGAATATCCCCCTCCTACCCACCCCCACACCCTTTTTTCAAAGTCACCATCGAAGCGAGCGTTATGCAAATCACATTACCATGCGAACTGATGGCGTGTTTGTTTCTAGTTTAGTGGTTTTATTGCTAAAGTTATTGTTGGGGTTGTTTTATGGGGTTTTTTTGGTTGAGTTATTGTTGTATTTCCCTTTGCTTTGCTTCTTTTTTTTCCTTTGGAGAGAGCCAGACAGAGACAGTGAAGGACATATTAACATATAAACAAACAGACAGACTGACAGCCAGGGAGAAAGAGATAGACAGAGAGTAGTATATATATATATGTTATAGGTGTATGGTAAGCCATCCACACTAACCAATTCTCACAATAAACAAAACAAAACAACAGGTAGCCAAATCATGAACTCTTGTAACAACAAACAACGCTACGTGTGTAACTAAAGCTGTAGCGACGCTATTTGATCAAATTTATGGACAGAGACCACTGCGTGTAGAGCCAGATGGAAGGAAAATTAACCAAGAAAAAAATTGAAATTCATTTGCTGTAGAGATAACGAACCCATCGGTGAACTGATAAAAAGAGTGACAGTTTCTACCCATCCTCCGTCCTTTTCTTTTCAACTACGCCACTCCTTATATTTTTTAAAAGATAAAAATAGTATAATTTGAACTGTTTCGTACCAGAAGCCCGTGCAGGGCAGTCGCATTGGGACATCAGAGGCGTTTGAATGCTAAGGTCAATTTGACAGGATATTAACAGTTACCTACTTGAAAGGCTATTACTGAAGTGACTGGTACTTGCTGTGTTGACTTAAGGATTTGGGCAGGTCTTTTGGTGCGGCTTATCTTTTCTACGGACACACGCCCGGGAGCGCCGGGTTTTTTCCCCCACCTTCACTGTGCCTCTTTTCTATCTTTTTTTTTTTTTGTGTAAATTTAATGTATCTTTACGAGGATGATAACAAATTTCAGATACAAATAAAATGTATGGCCAGATATTCTACTACTATTCAAGTTCGGCCTTGTCGAAACAATTTAAATCCAGATCGAACAGTTGAAAATGTAAACAACGCAAACAATTATTCAAATAAACAAAAACGTAAATCAAATAGATTTAAGAAAGATCAACAAAAACAACCTTGAAAGAGAATCTGTAGAGAAAAAAACGTATTCTAAAGAGAAAAAAAACCCAAATCAAAACAGACCAGACCGTTGTGCCATTTAAATGGGATAAATAGGAATTTCTTTACAGTTCGTTTTTTTGTTTTTTGTTTTATTGAAGTTTCTCCGTCCTCTACATTATATATCTCAGGGCGAATGTTGCGCCTAGATATGTCGTAAGATGGGAGTGGGCGCAATAGAAATGAATTATACTATTATTATTATTATTAAGAGAAAACAGCAAGCTGAATTAAGACGAGTAAAAGAAAAGAAGAATAAACTGGTAGCGAAACCTGCCAACCGTCCACAGTTTCTGACAGCTGGAGACGGCTAACGTACACCGACATGGCAACGGTCACTAAACGAGAAGAAAGAGCAGCTAGAACAGTGATAAAGCAATGATTAAAAAAGACGAGAAACATTGTGGACAGCGAGCGTAAAAGTTTTTTTAAAACAGAAGGGGGAAAAAAGCATTTAAACAAGCATGGTATGACTATGAATGATGAGCATAAGAGTTTGTGTCTGTACGACCTGTGTGCTTGCTTGCGTACACGAAAAGTGAAAGGGGGAGGAGGAAGACGGCAAAAAATAAAATGGGGGAGGGAGGGGGTGGGGGGGGAGAATTAATAACGCGTGCCTGTATGAGAGTAAAATAAAAGCGTGCGTGTCTCTACTTCTAATGCAAGCAGCGCCCGTCAAGAGATGCGTGTTGAACTTGTGCACATGACCAGAAGGCCCACGTCCCTCACGTATTCTTCCCACCTGTATGAAAAACGGTTGGCCACGCTTTACCTGTGCAGTCCGTGGACGTCTCCGTTATGAACGAGGGCATTCACGGAGGACTGTCACCTTTCCTGACCTCCACCTCCATGTCCCCATCCACCAGTCGCCTTCACAAGGAGACTCGGTGGTCCAGTGGCAATGTGTCGGTAGTGGGTTCGTACCCGATAGGTTGAATTACTTTCTCGAGTCTTTTCGAAAACAACCCACTAGCCTGGCCCAGGTAGGTGTATCGAGACTTAGTCCTATCGGAGACGGATGATAAAAAGGAGACCTCATGTGCAGATCACAACGCTATGCGTACGTTAAAGATCTCTTGGTTGTTTACAAGGCAGTCTGGACATTTTGCTTTTTAAATCCTACCAACAACAAAAACTGAGATCACCTCAGTTGTGGATAAAATCAAATTTTGATAAGAAATAGAGTTGCCTTTATCCCCTTCGTATTATCAACAGTTTGGGCAGTCGTGCCCACCCCAGTTGGGAATCTGAATTAGCCGATGTTTCTTAAACAAAATATGAACCTTGGAGTGTCAAAGCTATTCGTGTACTCCAGCAACGGGCGTAGCATCAACGACGAAGGCCATTAACCACCGCGGACATGCATTCGTTTTGGTGATAAGGTCGCTTTTCCACGCTCGGAATTTTTTTATTATTAAAATTGTCAAAATACAGTATGAGGCTAGGGTGTATCAAGTTATGACTCCCTTCGTCCAAACGAGTTCAACCCACTCGAAATCTCACCTTAAGTGGCAGAAAATGAAGAAGAAGGCAGGGACATGACAATGGAGAGAAAAAAATATGACACAATGATGTGTGCGTCAATGTGTCGGTTCTATGTGTACGCGTGTGAGTGTCTTATTTATATATAAAATCAAAGCAACATTCCAACGGACTATAGAGTCCCAGCTCTGTCAATTGGACGGGGCCCCCTAAGGGAATCAATTAACGCGGTGGAGATACACACAGTGATTGCCGTCACGTGCATGTCATTGAGTGAATGGCTGACCGGAGCTCTCCTTTGATGGAGATAACAAAAGGCTCTCTCCGCCCTTAGTCGTGGTGATAAGAAGCCGGGGGGGGGGGAAGGGGGACTCTACCTTGTTCAGTGGGAGTGGCGCCCCGCCCTCTCTTCAATTGACTCAACTTGTTCTCAATGCCATGACGAGTTTACATGTCTCGATTTCGATTAGCCGATTATTGTAGTATTATAACCAAAAGCTGTTTACGTACTGTGTAAGCTTGAATACTGTACATATATATATATATATATATATATATATATATATATATATATATATATATATATATATATATATATATACACACACACACAGGGAACATCACATACTTATTTGTTTCCCTTTGGCTGTAACGAGAATGCTGCACTCACACGTCTGTGTACTCTAATATAAACATACTCCCTCTCCTCCTCTACGTCCATCCACATACGCGTAAATGTCAGTTTTGTTTACTTATTATTATTGGAGTATAACCGTTAATCGTTCAAACTACGTACCACTATAAAAGACCTACAAATGTAAATTATACAAACACTTACAATTATACCGAAGCCTAACCGACATCCCCTCTCCCCCTTCCATGGCGGGCGTTACTGTTGAGTCCTACTCCTTTTCTTTCACTATTACACATGATGTCATTCTTTCATCTTGCTGTTTCCTCTACTTAATAATGCACACTGAGATGACCGCACATGGTGGACGGCGAAAATTGCAAAGAAAGACCCAGACCCATACCCCCCCCCCCCACGCACTGCCCTTATGGTAAACATCTTCTTCTCCATCACACTATTCCCTCAATATTATTTAACTTTGGTTTGTTGTCTGGACATGATAGAACAAAAAGTTCCTTCAAGGCCTTAAATCGATCGACGCCACAGAAGATGATAGAAGAGACAGTAGCATCATTCCATTGATCGGAACATCTCTGTATGCGACAAATCGGTGGTTAGACCAAAACTAACTCTGGACTCCTTTACCATTTGAAAATATTAAAAAAAAACAACTACAACGGAAGAAAGACACAACAACAAAGTACACAGAACAATAGCAACCGGAAATGAATTGTTTCCCGGTTAAATGTCAGGAGCACCACCCCCTCCCCCACCCCCAATTGCCGGTCAAATTTCAAGGACACCACCCCACCTCACGCTTCTTCTCTTTGTTCTGTGTGGTATACGATGTAGCGTTATCTTTTTTTTCTTCTCTTTCTTTCATTCATGTGAAAAAGAAGTGCATCCAGAGGAAATTAATCAACCCGTGGAACAACATGAAAATACAACAAAACTAGAAACCGCTTTCAGATCTTTGCAAACAGAGAGAAACAGATGGTATCTATTACAGTCAGATGAAGGGAAAACAAAAACGCACACGGGTTATTGACCTATTGCACTTTAAAACGGCGCTCGTTATTTGTAATTGTGGCGTTCCTAAGAAACTTCTCTTAACGTCGGCGTTGTGGCCGTTGCTATTAACAACATGTGTATTGGATTTTTTGTCGTTATTCGTTTGTTTGGGGGGGGGGGGGGGTTTGCTTGATTAATCTTGTTTGTTTTAGGAAGATTTTTTTTTTTTAACACGTGGCGCATACGTTACCGACTGGCCATAGATTACATATAATATAATATATAATATAAATATATATATATATATATATATATACACGGACATTTATCCTCATCCATCTAACCATCCATCAAAGGATAGGAATACCGACAGGGATAGGCTGGAATAGGACCGAGACTGAAGTCGATGTGTGCGTGTGTGTGTGTGTGGTTTGTGATGACCAGAGAGGGGAATGATGAAGGAGTCCACGTATTTGCTCACACCCACCCAATCCCCCCCCTTTTTCGCTCAGACTCCTAACCCATTACATGATGGATGACCGTGTGGATATATGATCACCAGTGAATGAACGATTTGAAATATCTGGAGAACGAATGAAAAGGACAAAAAAGCACAACAACGGCAGCATACGAACAGTAATAAATATGTGAATGTATGGTTAAAGCAAAATCGAAGTAGCTAACAGTAACCCCAAAACTACCCCAGTCACTAACTGGGATTAATGCAGAGCGTTCAAACATAATTCTTCCAAAATGTCATTTTGTTCTTTTGATTTTGAGGGGCTTCAATTGAAATTTACCCAATTCATCACATGCAGTGATCTGAGGGTGAATTGGCAACTGGCCCCAAGCCACATGAGGCCGTAAGCAATGTCTCCGTTACAAGGGTTTTCTATAATAATAAAAAAACTCATAACGAACCACTCCTTAAAAGAAGAAAAAGAAGAGGGTGAATTAAGAGGAAACATCAAGATAGTAGATGTGATGAGGGAAAAGGCGAACGTAAAGAAGTAGGAGGGGAATGAAAAAGTTTATGTACACAATATTATCTTTATGCCCTGACCAACGCAGAAAGATAAAGAAATATATATAAACTTACTTCACAAAGGAGATGAACACACACAATCACAAAGGGTAAAAAATACAATGCCAAATAGGCAATCATACTCAGAAGTGTAAGTATTTTATACAAAACAATGACACAAAACATGCGTTTAATGGGTATGTGCATTTAGTGTATTGCCTCGTCACTAAACACAACCACACACCGGTTTTTTTTCTCTCACTTTTCTTACACTTCAGAAACATGTTACAACATTTAAGTCTCATACAACACCATGCTCAGCTTTGATCTTCAGTGCTTTTGACTGAATAGAAAAACGATTTACCCTGTCCTCCATATGCGGTGATTTCAGGGAGAAATAAGAGGAAGCAGCAAAATGAAAGATAAGTTGAAGAGTGAAAAGGAAAGAAGTAGAACCTACCATGAGTGCCCACCAACAAGAAAGAAAAGTGAAAATAAGGCCGCTGGGTGAAAAATACACTACAGATTGAGAAACAATGGTAATTTGACATTGACATACAAAAACACGATCCAAGCAATGATTGAGATAGTGAGGCAACACGCTTGGAGTCACTGACCCACAGTACAATAAGTAGTATACATGTACCATAAAGAAAAGAAAATGACATTGGGACTGTATGTGTACCAGGAAATCATACTTTGGCATTGACAAACCTCACATTATGCCTCTGTGTTAGATAGAGGCACAACTTATCAATATTATAACACAGGTTTATGGACAGGAAGCTGAAGAGATAATGGGTTGTACCATGATGGAATTACACAGGTACACACTTACACAGTAACATAGGTACACAATAAACAGGTATATAGTAACACACACTTGAAGTACTAAAGAACAGGGAGCTAGCTGCACAGCACAAATGTTCTCATTTGTAAGGAAAAGCGCTATAAATCACATTGTCTTTGAACAAAAATGATCTTTAATATATCTGCCTCTTATCCAGTGGGTGATTTTGCATTACTAGTTGTAACGTTGAACAGGAATGAGCTCTGGCCATATTGAGCCATGCCTGGAGGGAATTGTACCTTTCTTCATTAGCTATAGTATGATATATTATATTTATATACAGATTTAAAAAAAAAAAAAGAATTGTTTGTGTAAGAAAACTCCCATTTCTTTGACTTTGAGACAAGGAGGCGACTTACCGTCATCATCGCAATCCAAAGGCGCTTCCTTCTGTAAATGAGCCAATCTGGGATCCAGCCAATGAGTTGTCTCATTATTGTGACTGTCAACACAAAAACAAAGAAAATTTCAGACAGTATATATATATACCAGTCCATTTAATAATGTGAATTTTACCAGTTAAACATATAAGCACAATGTAATTCATTTCATCCTTAATGCACAGTGAAAAGCCGTCTCTATCTCTGATATTAGTGTTGTACTGAAACCTGTCACAAACAAATCATTCAACTGAAAAACTAGCAATTTAAGAAAGAAGACAAGGCAACACATTTCACTTGACAAAACACATTATATCATTGATGTGAACCAATGACTATTTTAATTTCTAGCATGCTTATAATATATATATATATATATATATATATATATATATATATATATATATATATATATATATATATAATATAATATATATAATATCTTAAATAAATGACTAGATTAAAATAAAAACATACAGCAGAAAGGAAAACACTACCATGCCTTGGAACATATTTGAGAGGTGAATTCTAAAAATGCAGCCAATAAAGAATTGTTCAGACTTGTTTGACATTTAAACATGATGCACATGACATAATTAAGATAAACATTTTGAAACACACTCCATCAACACACAGAGATGCAATGTTAATGTATAAAAGTTAATTACCACAAATCCAACATAAGCCTAGATAAAATGCAATAATATACATCAAGTGATATATGGGAGAAGGCACATTTTAAGCAAAATGAAAAAATCAATGACCTTGACAACAATGTGTATGGTATTCTTTACGATTTGTTAGCTTGTAAGAGTAAACTGATATACCGACAAGAAGCAATATTCACAATTGAAATGAAAGTAAAACTCACTTGATAAAATAAGGGTGACCGTCATCTGTATATGCCATTTCCCAGTTTGGAGGTAGGGGACCGAGGTCAGAGGTGTTGTGAGCCCTTTCAAGAGACTTCTTACGGACGAATGGGACAGGAGGGCGTCTTCCTCTGGTGCGTCATCTGGGTGCATTTCTGAATTGCTCCGCGTTCTTTTACGCCCGTCACTCCTAGGAGGCTGGGCCTGCCCACCTGGCAAACCCACCGATTGCGACCGTTTGACCAGCTGGTTTTGGGGATCTTTTGACGGTTTTGGCGTTCCATAGTAATTTCCTGAGATTGATATTTGTTGAAAAATATTGAGCTGTTGGTGATCATTAATTTTCGTGATCAAGATTTTGATAATAATAAAAATGACAAAAATGGTATCCTCCTCAACAAAAGTGGTTCTTCTTTACAATTATATGGTAAAGACAAATCAAGAAATCTAGATTTGAAACATTCAGATGGGGATGCTTTAAAAGTATCCCTAACTAACAGTAAAAACACAAAATGTTTACAATGATCCTAAAATCACCACTGGCAATTCTTATCGACTGCAAAGCTAAATTTCAAATTCAGCAACTGAACAAATGCAGTTTCATGCACTCATGGATTCAATTCTAAAATTAAAATTTTTAACAGCAATTCTACATTATATTGCTAAAAATGTTTGAGATAATTGATTTCAATGCAACAGCAACACAGATAAGAACTTTTTCTTTTGAAGGCATTGAGTTCATGGATAAAAAAAAATCAACTCACCATCAAATATTCCACTTTCTAACAATTCTCCTGTTTTTTCCAAGGCTTCAAAATCTTCAACTGACAAAAAGTGTAGTCTACACCATTTACTTCTCCTGGCCTCGGAGATCGTGTCGTACCTGGGCAAAAGCAGAACAGAAAGTGAAAACAAAACTTGAATTAAAATATATTCAAACAGTATTTTTTATAATAAATAAAGTATTGATGATACAGGAGGCTATTCTAAGGATGGGTTTTTGGTATCATTTTAGTTAGCTCTTCAGTGAATGCAAATTGTAGAGAAAAATGTTTGTCGATTGGAAATCTATTCTTCTTCCTTTGGTGTTCTTAAAGGTCATGAGTTTTGTTTAAATATATGTTGTGACTTACGAGTATCAATAAAGCCTCCTTGTTACTATTTTAAAATATTGTAGAATGATTTAGCAAAAAGAACAATTTTAATTAATAATAAGGCAATGATAATATGATGAAGAGCGACAATCAACAAGCCATGGTATAATTTAAGCAATTCAAGTAGTCTCTTAGAGAACGATTTTACATTTTAAAATGTTTACAAACTATGGTTTCAAATGAATGAAGTGTTATAACCACTTACAAGGCACTGTGCGCATATAAAGGTTGTCTCTAGTGATCTGCTGCAAATCATGATCAACCGATCCCTTCTGGAACCTTGTAATTAAGTATTCACTTAAATCCCTTGGTAAAGTCCCTGAAAAAAAACAAGTATTTCATTAATAAATTGTTAGGTGAAGAAAGTGAAATAAAAAACAAATTGCATAAAAATATATCTTAATTACATTTCCAACTTTTTCATAATATAATTGTAAGTAATCGTTAAAAATCTTGAGTACAAGTCTTCTCAATCTCAGTCACTAATTTAATGAAATTCATCTTTCAAATCATTAAAATTTCTAGGACAATTCGTTCTTGAATTATGATGGCATGCACTGGATGTCAGGTTGACATTCCTGTCTATATATATATATATACATGTATATATTATATAATCGTCACCAAAAGACACTTCCCTTTCTAAACTAAAACAAATACTGCATGTCCTTCTCAATTAAATATTATTTCAAAACACTACAAATAATGACAATAAACATGATAATATTGAACATTTCTATACTAAAATCCTATCACAGGAATAGGTCTTAATGTGCTTCACAGATAAAAAGAAAATGTTTTTGTTCAAAATTGAGACCACAAATGATTTAGAGGAGGGACAGAATATTATGCCTTTGTAGAATTAAAATTAAATCCGATGCCAGCGGTTAAAAGATGAATTAAAACTGGTGAATAAAAAATGTGCATCATGTCATCAAATAATGTATCAAAACATTGTTAATAAAAGATATTATAATCTGTTTAGATTTTTCTTTAAAATCTCAATAAAAAATGAGTTACCCTGAGCTTCACTGGCAGGCTGTTCAGAGAAGTCAGCCCGAAATGTTTAAAAGATCTGCCACTACCAGCTTTTGTTTTAAATTTTGGTATTTTGAAATTTGTTTTGTCTGCCAATGACCAAAGTTGGTGAGAAGGATTATTATGTAAATTCAACAGCTGAAATGCATCGTCTATGGTAATCTACAGTAGTGTAGTCGTAGTGTTATTCTCAGCCATGCTGTAGGACTTTCGCTTGCCTTTTAAAGAAGATTTGGACATACATTGTAATAAAAAAGAAACCGGTTGTTAACAAATTCTTTTTAGTATTCTTTTCCTGGTGTGATTCAGTTACTCAATAGTCCAACAATACGACTGACTCCATGTAATTGTAAATTGCCTCTGTGCTATAGTAGTTTATTTTTCAGACAACGGTCAGCCTCATTGGTCTGACATCATGAAAACTTAAACTGACCCATATGCCATGTAATAATAGAAGTTTAGTAAGTAGCTTTTGTATTTAATCTTTTTAGCCTACAGTCAGCCTTATAATCATCACAGACAGCTCTTTTCCTTTTATAGTTTTTTTTAATTTTGATGTGACTAGGCTGCTAACTATTGTGTTTTATCTCTGTTCATAAAAATGTGTATTATTATTGTCAACCATCTCTAATGATGTGAGTCAGCACCGAAGAATGTGAAATTGCCTACAGACTAAATGAAACCCCTCACCTGGGGACCATTAAGACACTAAGGAAAAAATAAACCAGGATCCAAAAAAAAGAAAATAAAGAGTGGTGTAACATCTTTTATAGTAACAAAAAAAAGAGTAAAATTTTAAAGTTGAGAGACTAAATAGATCTAGACCTAGATCTAAATCTAGATCTAATCTACACACGAAATATATTATATATATAGACCTATCTCTTTGTACATCTCATCTAAATGCATGCTTCCTCTCTCAATGACTAGATCTAGATCTACGCATTTTGACAAAATACTGACTACTGTGCCCTTTTTCATTTCACATTTTGTACAGTGTGAATTCAGTGTTTTGTCTCCTGATGTAGATCTTAGATCTAGTAAGTCCCAATCAAATTTCTTACTTTTGTACAGTAGTTACACACTAAGTCCTGAACCACTAAGTACTACTAAAAGAGGACAGTATGACACAAGAGACTTAATATAGTAAATGAGTCTAATTAGTACTAAAATCTATATCCAATGTTACCATTACTTGTCACTAGATTCTAGATCTAGAAATATATCTAAAATAGTGTGTAGTGTAGCTAGATCTAGAGATCTAGGAGTAAGACAAGATCTAGATAATTGTTGCTGCTGCCTGTAACTATACTGTTATTCACTTTTTCTCTTGAAACTAATTTGCCTAGGTGAAAAAAAAATAAGAACACATGAGGCACGCCCCTTCAAATCGTGATGATTACAACCAACAATCGTAATCAGTGAAGCATAACTATCTTACTTCTTACCTGAACCAGGGACTGTTTTGATCATCACAGGTGCCCCATTTTGACTGACTTGCTTGAGCCACAAACTTGCGTCACGCTGAGTGTAGCCTGACATTTTCTGACCCTGTATTTCCAAAATAATTTCCTGTATTGAGCCTTCCCCCATGATAATTAAGTCGATCAACTTTAATCACACCTATAAAACAAAATTTGCCATTCTCAGCACCTCCTTCGATTGAAATAGGCAAGTCGTCGTGAAATGCTGAGACAACGGTCTCGCGAATGTGTCTCGTCCAGTGCCATTCATAGTTTTCATCCGAAGGCGGTGGACCTTTCGGGGGTGGTAGTTGCTTGCCTCTTATCATATTGACAGGCTATCACATATTTGAAACATTTATATTGAAAGAGATGAGTGAGAAATAGAGGTGCCCTAGATATGGAACTAGACTAGATTTGGTTTAGGTGGCTGACCCAATGCTTGCAACTGTTGACACCTCCATAACCATAACGTGAGACAGGGGACACTACTTTTCAACTAAAGTTGAGAGTCTATGAATGGAAAACTTCATGAAAAGCTGCTGTAATCCAAAACAGTGAGAAAAACAGGTAGTATCCAAGAGAATTTTCAATTCACATTTAGAAAAAACGCACAATATTTCCAATAACTTCCGTGTTTACGTGAGTTTATCCGTGGGAATGTTGACCACTGTGTCATTTCAAACTGCTGCCATTCGTTACACACACTCCACGCATGCGCATTGTGCTGTGTTGTACTGTTTGGTCCCTTTCGGCCTAGCTGAGCCCTCTGCTTGAGGCCATGGGCCTACCTTTTGTAGGCCCGTATTTCAGTCATAGTTTACTGCATGAGAAAAGTTTGATTTGATCAGTAAAGTTTGTCTTCTCAAAACTTTTCGCCTGTATCATTTTATTGAACTGCTTATAGTCCACGCATATAAGCGCGACACTTTTTCCCTAATAATGTTTTCTTTTTCTATAATAATGAAATACAGAAAATGAAAGAAAATCATGAAATATCAAAATCGGTTAAAGAGATACAACTTCATCCCCCCCCTCCCTTTCTCAACCAAATCCCACCCTCACACATACGATAATATATCATGGAAGTGTGTCCTCTTAATTTTCTTTTTCATAATAGATGTTCTACTAAATTATTGAACATTACTGTCAACGCGCATGTTTTTATTTAAGCTCAAACGGTTAGTCCATTTGTTTTAAAATTATGTTTTTCAAGTCTTCAGTGCTAC
>JAXRKP010001033.1:20000-142500 GCA_037039925.1 Doris montereyensis
TCGAAGGGACTGGTTTACGTTCGACTTTCATTTTAGATAACCCTTGGAACGGAGACTCTTGCTTACGTTCATTCGATTTGGAGATCTACTAGAGGTTGTTGTAGATAATAAACATTATTTTTGCACAGTCAGTTTATCAATTTATTATGTATTACATGTACAGTACATGTTTTTTTTAGGGCCAAGATCAGATACGGTTATGCCATACGAAAGTTAGATTTAGATAGGAAACCATAATGATCACGAAACTGATTGAACCTGCCAGATTGTGAAACATGTTTGTTTGTTGTTCCCCTATGTGTAATCCATGAGTATGACCGTGAAAGGTTAAAAGTGTTTTAATCTCTCTGTTGTCTGCGCACTCAAATAATTTCGGTAATATGATTTTCTTGACCTTTTCACGAGAGTGTAATTATATTCAGCAGCAAACATTCTCAGACGAGTTTGAAACGATCTGCTCTTTCTTTTGTGATACATTTAAAAACAACAACCTTTAGAAAATAAGATCATAAATTAAAAAAACCAAGAGAAAAATAATCTATGGAAAGAAGAAACCACCATTCTCCGAGTGAGCCCTCTCCCCCCCCCACCTAATAAAAAAAACCCAACCCACCACAACACGCCGATAAAACAACAAATAAATCAAGGAAAACTGACCGTAGCGAGAGACTTTCACAGGGCACACTCCTTGATTTTAGTAGCAAAGAAGAACATGAAATAGATGCTGAAGCCTTTATAGAACAAGAAAAAAACGAAACGCGGCGAATACAAAGAAAAACGACAGAAAAAAAACAACTAGACGGAATCGCACCCGCGACCACCGCACTATCGCCTTGCCATGAAAAGAGAGCGCACTACGGAGCATATCAACTACGCTTCTTAACAAAATCTTTGTTGTGAATCCAATAGATTTAATACTATATTTTCTTTGTGCCCGTCAGCAAGACAGAAGAATTTAGCCTACTGAGTTAAGAAATAAAAGTATTTCAAATCTCATATAACACACTGGACACAGAGTACTAGAAATCGATTAGTATAAAGTTCACTTTTTTTCATTTTGTATAGATCTAACTGCGTTTGACCGTGTTGACAGGGCCACCTTATAGAAAATCATGAGGCACCATGGTATACCCCAGAAAATAGTCAACCTAACCAAAGAGATGTACAATGGCATTAATTGCAGTGTTTTACATGATGGACAACTTACGTACAGCTTTGAAATAAAAAGAACAGGTGTAAGACAAGGTTGCCTACTGCATATTGTATCACCATTCCTCTTTATTCTGGCAATTGATCGGCTCATGAAAGAAAGAAACAACAGCAGGAGAAGAAATGGCATTCAGTGGACACTATGGATCCATCTAGATGATCTTGATTTTGCAGATGACTTGGCACTTTTATCACACATCCACCAGCAGATGCAGAGTAAAATGATAACTCTTTCAGAATCATCCAATTCTATTGGCCCCAGAATACATCCCGAAAAATCAAAAATACTTTAAGTGAAAACAGCAAGCTCTGAACCAATCACCGTGGACAGTAGGTATCTGAAAGAAATAGACAAATTTCCTTATCTTAGCAGTGTAGTAGATAATGTAGGGGGAACAACAGTAGATATCAAGACAAAAATAGGAAAATCAAGAACAGCATTCAGGAATTTAAACAAGATCTGGAAGGACTGCACCATCACTACTAAAACAAATATTAGACATTTTAACTCCAATGTCAAATCGGTGTTGTTATATGGATGTGAGACCCGGAGCCCCTCTAAGATAATATGGAGTAAAAACTTCAGAGCTTTGTCAACATTTGCCGTAGGACAATACTATGGATTCAGTGGTCAGATAAAATCCAAAATGAAACACTCTTTGGGGGGGGGGGGGGGGGAGGGCAGCGCAGAAACCAAGAGCAGAAGAAATAGGACAGCGGAGATGGAGATGGATAGGACACACCCTCGGAAAACCTCAGAGAAGTACTACAAGACAAGCCCTTCAGTCGAATCCGCAGGGGAAGAGGGTTAAGGAAAGGTCACGACCTGGAGAAGGCTAGTGGAGGATGACTTGTAGTTGAAGAGATGGAGTCTTTTGTGGAGGGGCTTATCAAGAGTTTCTCAAGATAGGAATAAGTGAAAATCTATTGTTCGTGGTCTATACCCTCGTATAGGATGAAAAGGCAATGATGGTGGTGATGATGATAGATCTAGACGTAGAATCTACTTTTGTAATAATTTATTGCCTTTAAACACCAGATACATATTATTTTGTTGCTGTCCATGCTATGAATTCTCTGAACGAAGGGAGATAACTCACTAAAACTTTATATTCCTTGCTCCGGCACGACTTGTAAATCTACAGCTTTGAAAGCAAGTTGTGTGTAATCGGACCGGGACTCGGTAGTCCAGAGGCAAGGTGTTAGCCTCTCAACCTCAACCCAAAGGTTGTGAGTTTGTGCCGCGACGGTTGAAACATTTCCTCGTTCTTTTCGACTAAAATCTATCCCCAGGATCGACACCTAGTCCAATCGGAGACGGACGATAAATAGGGGTCCCGTGTGTAGATCACAACAACATGTGCACGTCGAAGATCCCTTGGCTGTTTTAAGTATGTTTACAGGGTAGTCAGGGCAAAATCTCAAAATCCTACCAAAACCCCGGAGGTCACTTTAGTTGTGGATGTGGGTAAAGTATAATCAAATTTAATCTAATTAAAGTGTTATTCATGTAGTATGTGAAGGAATGGCGATATTCATCGCTTTCTCGTCATCCCCCATGAATCTGTGATCAAATTTGCTTTGTTATGTTTTGTAAGTGTCAGAAAGGTTGAAGGTTGAACTTAAACGCTTATTAGTCAAGTAAAATTTCCTTCTTGGCCTTTACGGCCTATAAAACCAAGGCTTATCTCAGTTTGATGAGAACCGACATAGAATATATCATTACGCATAACAATAATACAGCTTTGGAGAAAAACAATCCAAAAAGACATAAGATAGATTTGAAAGCTCGATTTGCTGAAAAATGCTCCAAAGCCTGGATAAAGATTCTTTTGGGCATCTAAACACATACACTTCCGGGAGGTAAGATGGGAACTGATAAAGAAAGAAAGAAAGGAAAACAAGATGTAAGCAATATTTTGGAAAATTTTATTATTACATCTTGTTCGTATTGATTAGCATATGTGTTTCCTGTGAAATCATTTTCAAGAAAGTGTTGAATCGTTTACATCCTCTCTCTTCATCTAATTCGTTACCGCAGTTGATGAGGAGTCTCACCGATCCAATTTCAATGCATAGAATAATAATATCATAATGAGCACATGTACGTGTATGACTTACAAATCAAATACTTAAAGAGATGCACACGCTTACTAAACGCGTGTGGCTCCACACTAAACTTTACTACATGTATACTGTTCTGTATGCCTCTACACAATACAATCAAAATGAAATTTAATGTGCACATTGTACGTTGGTTCAAATGAAAAATTAGTCTTGAAACATTGGCCCCGAATTCAAACCAAACTAAAACTAAAAGCAACCCCCCCCCACACCCAATAACAAATGGAGAAACTATCAAGTATCACGTCATTTTTGTTTTGCCAAAGTCATTATTACATTTAGTTGTTTCTTTGTACAGGAGCGTAAAATTCTAAATCGAGCTAAAGTTGTTTTGTTTTGAAAAAATAGAGTTAAGTTCCTTCGAGTTCGAGGCCTTGGCACCCATAAAGCCAAAGCATATGCTGGTTTTTGTAGAGCTTGTGGAACAGAGGATGTGATAACTGACATTACAGTCATCACCTCCTGGACAGTACGTTAAATTAACGTCGAGTTTATCTCCCTAGCAATCGATGGGAGGCTTCTCACCTAGGTTTGACTGATCACCTAGGTTTGACTGATTGATTGATTGAATTTCACATTGTCCACCATATGCATTGAATTCAGGATGATAGAAATGGGGGAAACATTGAAAGAAAAGAAGTAGGACCTGCCAGTAGCGCCAGCCAAACGCTTACCTTACCGGGGTAAAATAATGAAAAACGGTAGTGTAAGGCGCGCACTTTAAGAACGCATCGTCGCGCCCATCTACACTGCATTTCGAGTCCTCAACTTTACAGTCTCAAATCTTTCTTTCTTTCTTTATCAGTTTCCATTCTACCTTTCGGTGTATGGATTCAGGTGCCCCAGATGATCTTTCTCCAGGATGCCCTGTCCTGGCATTTTCTGTTTCCTTCCAAAATGTTAAATTTCTATTCTTCAATGCCTCTTTTATATCTTCTTCTCACTTTCTCCGAGGTCTGCCTTGGGCTTTAGCACTGCATACTGATTCTATTGTCATTCATTCTGTTTACACGCTCAAACCATCTCAACTGATTTATTTCTATCTTAGTTTTTATGCCATCTGCTTTGGTTTGATCACTTATTGTTGTGTTTCTGATTTTTTTCTGGTTTTCCCTACTGCTCTTCTTAGATATTTCATTTCAGCTGCCTGTATTCTACTGTATTCTCTACTGTCTAAGGTCCAGATTTCGCTGCCTTAGAGGAGAGTAGGACAATAAACTGTTGTATACTGCCATTTTGGTTTTTGTTGATAATTTTTGTTTACCTACAAATGTCTTTCCTAGATGGTTATATATTGCACTTGCCTTTTTGATTCTCTGGCTGATTTCTTCTCTTAGTCTTACTTTTCCCCCTGAGTTAATCATTACTCCTAGGTAAATGTAGCTGTGAACTTGTTCTAAATTCTCCCTGCCCAATTTAAGATTTCGTGTTCTAGCTTCCCTAGTTACTAGCATTGTTTTGGTTTTCTTTGCATTTACTCTCATTCCTCTTTTATTTAGTTCATTGTTCATAATGTTGATATTCGACTGAAGGTCACTTTCTGATTTTCCAAACAGAACTAAATCATCGGCTATTGAAAGCATTGATATATTTACTGGTTTGAGCTTCCACATACCTACATTCATTTTCTTCGTTTTTGAGGATGGCTTTGCGACTAAATCCATAAATGTGATAAACAAAAGAGGACTTAGGACACAACCCTGTCTTACCCCTATATCTACATCAAATTCTGCAGATATGTTTCCAACTACTCTCACTGCACATGTTGGTTTATTGTAAAACTTTTAATGGCTTCTATTAAATTTTGCTCTACATTGTGTTCTTTTAAGGAATGCCATAGTTCGTCCCTCCTCACAGTATCAAATGCCTTTTCTAGATCTATAAAATACAGGTGCAAGTCAATGTTTCTCTCAAGGAATCTTTCTATTATTTGTCTAATTGTAAATATGTTGTCTTGTACACTTCTTCCTGGTCTAAATCCACTCTGATGCTCTTCAATCTGATCATCTACTCTTTTCCTTAGTCCCATTTCCAGTATCCTGGCATACACTTTTCCTCGTACGCTAAGTAGTGATGTCCCTATATAGTTTGAGAATTCCATAGTTAATCCTTTCTTATGTATTGGTACTACCGTTCTCTTTTTCCAGCCTGCAAGGCAACAGGTTGTTATTTTCTGTCAGGGTTAACCCCCTTAGCCTTTGGTCAGCCAAGACCGACCTGCAAGGCAGCAGGAGACTCGTAGAGGGCGGGATCATCTACTCCCCTACAGGTGCTTCCCTATCCACTGCCCGGTAGTCTCAAATCTGGGTGTCAAAAATGCTTAATCTTAGTGGGTGTGTTATCTCCCACTCACGTCTCAGTAAATAAGTAATTTTTACCATACAAATCACTAAAGCGCACGAAAGTGAAGGAAATGGCATCAGATAATATTAAAGCCATATAGGAACAAAGACAGCATAGCAAATACAAGGAATAGACCAAAAAATGGTTGTCTATCCCTTGTATTTGTTCTGTCTCTTTCGACATACCCCTTGCCTCACCGGTTGTCTTAACGACGCGCGTGAAGTAGCTGCTTCTTACTTCCGTCCGATGCCATCGGCCCCTCCCATCACGAAAGATCCGGGAGAAATCTAACTTAATCTAAGTCAGCGTTGCGCTAAATTTCCTACCGCCATCTGACAATATAGCTGGCTCAAGCAGGAGGGTTTTTTTTAAAGACAATAGCCTAGCCCCCCCCCCCCCACACACACACACACACATCCACTTTTGACTGCTGACAAATTTGGAGTCAAGCATTAAAAGTTACATCAGAAAAAAACAACTTACTACGCAATAATTGCATTGTAATGATTTATTTTTTTATATTGTTTCTTTCTTAAAAAATTATTATTGATTAATGGGCTGGGCACAGATCTAGTCTAAACTAATTTAGTAATTGCATGGCGCCAATTTGGTCTTGGCCTACGGCTTGTCTATGTGAATGGGATATGCAAAGCTAAATATAAATATCCCCTAGCCCTCCTTATAAGCGCGAAGAAATGAGAGAGAGAGAGAGAGAGAGAGAGAGAGAGAGAGAGAGAGAGAGAGAGAGAGAGAGAGAGAGAGAGAGAGAGAGAGAGAGAGAGAGAAAGGAGAGGGGGGGGGGAGCACTGTACTCCTGTTAACTGTTATCATCTCACCTTCGTTTCGCTTTCCACTTGAAATTTCCCGAGTAATGATAAACCCATCATAAGAGTACCACCATTGTCGTGTCACGAACAAGACGTTATTCAGGTAAATACAAAATGTACGCGTTCGTGTACATGTATTGCATTAACATACCCACGTGTCGATTTAAACTACTCAGGCTGTGAGTCGATCAGATTATTAGATTATAACTATAACTTAAATATAACTAAATTAACCATTGGTTCACGATATCAAACAACTTACATGTACTTGGCAGTCAATGGTAAATAGTAAAAATTTGTCAAGTTTGTAAATGAAAGCTTCCAATGGTTTCATCTTTTTAATAGTATAAATAGACTTCCTTATCATTTATGCCGCAATAAATTTAAAAAAAAGAAGAAAAAGAATGTTTAACACAACAACAAAAAAACCTAAAAAAGAAAGAAAAAAACAACAAACTCACGGAGCGAATCGTTTGACCCCATCAGCAGAAATTGATATCCTTAGAGCTAGAGTATACTCACTTTGATTGATTGAAATTTACCCCCTCCACTCAGTGATTTCAGGGTGAATTTAACGTAGAAGGAAACATCAAGATTAAGATGAAAGATAAGTGACAAGTGAAAAGAAAGAAGTAAAACCCACCAGAAGCAGCCACCAACAGGCCCATATAGCAAGAGCCTATCCCACATCCCAGTATCTATAATGTGAAGCAGGTGATAATAATCATCTCCTGGACCAGACTCTAGTTTGTCGCAGGTTTTTACTCCCAATCCCAAGTTAGTGCTTCTACCCTCTTGCATTTGCATCGAGTGGGAAAATATGTTAGTTAAGTGTCTTTCCCAAGGAACACAACGCTGGAATGGAACTAGCTTTGCTTCGATTCGAACTCAGGGCCTCATGATCCCAAGTCTGGAAGCCTAACTATAATCACTTGACGTCACAGTTGTTGATGCTGATGAGTGGATTGTTGATACTAATGATACATGTAGTTGCACTTGTCGTGGCATAAACATAAGACAAAAATAGTTTCACTACTTTCATCAGTAGACAACGCTCAAAAATTGGCACAAAGATATGTAACGGCTTTTAATGACATTTCATGATGGTGCCGACTAATGCGATTGGTATACCATGTAATGCGATGGCAATACATGCAATCTGTTGAAAGCTGAGAGGCTGAATTCTTAGGGCTATATTCAAATATGCGTAATCTGCAAATGTGACAAGATGGCTATTTGAAACGAAACGTAGTCCCTTTTTTTTACAGTCAATATCCTCTGTCAAAGTTTCATTATAAAATTAAAATAACGTCTACTCCTTTCACAATCATGACGCGTAGTATGTGTATTAGTGGGTTACCGCTTTTTTTTGCAACACGTAGTATGTGTATTATTGCTTTGCTTGTATTAATGTATAGCTACTTTCACTAAAATTTGACTTTTCAGGATCACAATCTATACATTTGTAGTGTGCATATCTTATCAAAGCTTTTAACTTTAAAGGGTTACAGAGTCATTGTTTCTCTTCAAACTCAAGCATGTACACTGTACATTCATGTACGAGTTCCTGCTTTTTCCTGCCACAAAATACCTATACATGTATAAATCAAAATTAATATATATGTTATATTATAACAAACTTACATAATAGTATATACCAGTAGCGCTAACACTAACATGCTTTTTCAAATTTAAACCAAGCTTGCAAATGTTTACACATTCATATTATCGTCTAAATTCTGTTGGTCAGTGGATGCATCGATAAGATAAGATCTCTATATTCATCCAAAATGAAATTTGCTCTTCAGTGGAGAGGTGGAAGTCCCTACCATTTGTACAAACAAAGCAATAATACACATACATGGTATTGCTATTACTATTACTTATTTAATTTTCCTCATTCTCTCTTTACCTTTAAATGAAATTTCATAAACCTAAAATGACAATGAAATGAAAGGTTTCAGGAAATGGAAAAGATGTGTAGTATAACTGTAACTCAGACGAGATTGCTTTCATCCCAATCTATTGCTATTGCAACCAAGCAAACATCAAACACACAGGATGATGACGACAAAAGTATGGAGTAAACTATTAATTTCAATTTCATATAGGTTTTTGTTTCAATATGTTGACGTGTGTTCATGACTAGATCTATATACATATAATTTAATTCTGCATTTAGGAATTTTGATGTCATTTTTTCTGTCCATTCCAACATGTAAGCATGACACACAAGTAATTGTTACATCTTCATTGAATGAAACTTGCAAACATTGTCCACCAGATCAGCAAAGTAGTAAATCATTTTTCTCTGTGATTTTTTAAAGTGTAAACATTTTTCCTCTAACTTGTGAATTATGAACTAGGCTGATTGGTTACCTCTTTCACCTCCTACCAAGTTGGGATAACTGTGGGATCACTGTCCATAATAATTTGTTTGTTTGTTATCTTGATGTGTGGTACATTTCTCCTCCATCTTCATTCTCATTGGACGTAACTAGTACAGACTGCCCAGTTTTTGCATTCAACACAACGCGAGTCTGCGACAGAGACCTTTGGGAAAGAACCTCCCAACTATCAGTCAAAGAGGACATAAAAAAGAGAAGATGACTGCGGTAGGTCACAGATTAAGAAAAGTGTTGATCTGGAATCCACAGGGGAAAAGAAAGAGAGGAAGACCTCCATCCAAACACACAGCGAAGGGACCTGGAGGCAGGAGTGAAAAAGAAGGGTTACATGCCTAATTGAAAACAGTGACAGCGTGAGTCTTGATTTCGCTATTTTTGGTCATCTTCAGCATATCTCCTCTCCTCTCTCTGGGAGAATTTTCCATTCAAAGTTGTATCCCAATTTCATTTTTGTCCAAACACATTTTTCAGAATAACTCGTCAAGACAAAACTTTTCACACAATATAGTTTAAAAACAGTTGCCACTGAGGCACATGTATTCATCTTCACATAATTGTAATGATAATTGATAGAAACATAATGCGAACAGACATAACCTGAAGACGAAGAAAGAACAAAATCTGATGATACTGTTATAGAGATTTATTCATTCTGAATGTACCACCCACTCTCTTAACCATACAGGTCATACAGTATCAACAAAGTAAAATGCAACACATCATATACACTCAAACCTAAGTTTACCATCTCCCGCTTTCCACCTTAGTACGGATCAGACAGTGTACAAAAAGCAATGAAATAACTCGTAGTACTGCCATCTGCAAATGATGTAGTGTTAACATTCAAATAACAATTGCAAAATACAATTCACTATACCACGACCGTTCATTACCACCCCTTCTCTGAAGTGATGCAAGCAAGTAGAATCTAGCTTGGCGTGATCAATCATTATGTTAAGTTTCATCCTTACACGCAATTCACCGTTCCTCTCTCGCTTTAGCCCTACGTAACCCTAAGCTAATGGGAACCAGGATGGATGTGTAGTCTGTTGTCAGGCTTACCTATTACTACTAACATTACTTTGTTTCATTAAAGTTTTCCTGTCCATCATATGCAGTGATCTAAGGGTTTTCAGAGGAAGCAGCAAGATGAAAGTATTGAAAGGTAAAGGGAAGAGTGAAAGGAAAGAAGTAGTACATATTAGCAGCTTTCCCCAACCGCCCACATTACAACTATCTTTACCACTACAAGTACTACAACTATATTAAATTACAGTCGCATTGTATTATCAAACTCAACTTTTCCCTTTTCTTGTAGATCTACATGCACTTTACATTGACATTGATTATCTCCCTTGTGGCAATACTACCTAGTTACTACATGTACTGACACAAGAGTTGGCAATATAACAAGGTTTGAGTGTATATATTCTTATCAGTCAAAACGCCACTTGCATTCCACATATAATTTCTAGGAGTTCATGGTTTTTTTCCGCAAAAGGAATGAGAACCCAACCATTCTTTGCCTCCTTAGTCCGCCACCATCTTCCCAATCGGTGTTCCTGGCCAATTGCAGCAACCACGAAGTCTCCGTTGCTTGAAAAACGTATGCTATTCACAAATCCTTTCTGTTGATAACAACAAATAAGTTCATTTTAATAAAAAATAAAACAGAAGTAAAAAAGCAGCCATAAGACTAAGCTTAATTGAAATAAAAATCCTTCGAAAAAGTGACACAACAAAATGATACTTTCTCTCTACTACATATTTCAAAACAATCATTATTTCAAAGGGAGACAAGAATACTAATGTCCTTTTTTTATGTGTTACTTTACCTCTTTAGCCTACCACAAAGCTGCTTTTTTGCGTGTAACAGATTTCCAAACCTCCACATATAAAAATCTCCATTTTGTGTATAATAGATTTCCCTCCACATATAAAAATCTCCATTTTGGGTATAATAGATTTCCCTCCCCATATAAAAATCTGCGTTTTGTGTGTAATAGATTTCCCTGTCTTTAACCTCCCCATATATAAAAGCTGTTTTTGTGTGTAATAGATTTACCTGTCTTTAACCTCTCCCATATATAAAAGCTGTTTTTGTGTGTAATAGATTTACCTGTCTTTAACCTCCCCACATATAAAAGCTGTTTTTGTGTATTAACAGATTTCCATGTCTTTAACCTCCCCATATATAAAAGATGTTTTTGTGTGTAATAGATTTCCCACTCTTTAACCTCCCCACATATAAAAGATACGTTTGTGTATTAACAGATTTCCATCTCTTAAATCTCCCCATATAAAAAGATGCGTTTTGTGTGTAACAGATTTCCCACTCTTAAACCTCCCCATATAAAAAGATGTTTTGAAAAGCTTAAGTCCAGCTAACAGATTGATAATGCTGTATTTTTCGGACTCAAAAAGAATTACACTGTGTTGTAAGCATAGAATCTCTGCTAGGCCCTACTGAACGAGTGTCACTCTCTTTAATGTTGACCCCCTCCCCCCTCAGAAAATATGATTGCAGTGAGGCATGAACAAACTAAACAATCCAATAAAGGCATGAAGCAATTTAAAAAAGAAATATTTTCTCTTTTCGAGGCGCCTACAAAAATAACCATATGCCGTAACAATATAAGATAAAACAAACAACAAAACAATCAAGAAGGTAAAAAACAAATCAAATAAATTTCTGTTTGTTTTGAAATGCTAAGATATGATTTTACCAAGACATAAGTCTATAATCACTAATGCTAGTAAATAAACAAAAGAATTCTCACCACTGGCACAGTGAATAAAGGTGTTATAGATCTCGTGTCAGGACGACATTTCCAAAATCTAACAAAGCCATCATTTGATCCTGTAGACACACACACACAAGAAAAATTTGGATTCTTAGTTTTTAAAAATTTAAGTTATTTAAAATAAAAAGATTAAAAAGTTGAAGAATAAACCCTCAAATAATCGTTTGTCAAATTTTCTAAAATTTCATTTCCATATGCAGACACATACTTTACAAATGCCTAACCTCTTTTCATAGATCTGTTACATTCTTTTCTCACTCAAAACTATACCAATTAGGGGTGGGAAGGTGGAGACATTCGACAACTAGATCTAGGAATGCATTTCTTTGTTAAAGTGTGTTGTTGGTTGACACGTGTGTCGAATAGAGTACAATCTCTGTGGGTAATAGTGACACCTACTGAGTCAGGGAAAAGGGGCGGAAAAGGGTGACCAGAGCCAAGACATCCAAGACCAGGTGCATAATTCTCGTCCACCGTATGAAATGTTAATGGTTAACATAAACCTACAGAATACACAAATTGAGGATGCATGAAGATTATATAAATGTGAATTCCTCAGGCAATAAAAGGTTATCATTATCAAATTTATTTTTCACAGGAATCGATTCTCTAAATGCAACAAATTAATTTGGTTACATAAAAAAAACCATGCACTATCAATAAATCGTGCATAATAGAGATCACAATTTGACGGAGACTCACTGCATCAGTATTGTCACTAGGTCAAATCAATCTCAGATGTATCATAAGGCCACTAGATAGCTTCCATTTTTAGAATAGATCTCTAATCAGTAATGTATAGCAATGCAGATAAGCATTTCTCTCTGTCTTTAGAATTTGCAGGACAAATAAATCCTATAGAAAATCAAAAAACAAAAAGAAATGACTAACTAGATTCTAAATTATAACAAATGATAAGAGTTATCCGCAGGACTTGGAAGCATGAGGTCAAGATCTCGAATCCAAAGCAAACTAGGTCTAGAATTGTGTTCCTAAACATGCAGAACCCCACTCAACACACATGCAAAGGGCACTAAAGCACTACACTTGGGAAGAAGATTTGTGTTACAATTGTCATGTCCAGGTATATTATCATCCTGTTCCAGACTTTGGACGCTATAGAAACAGGGC
The DNA here is from genome assembly GCA_037039925.1 of Doris montereyensis. Lineage (NCBI taxonomy): Eukaryota > Metazoa > Mollusca > Gastropoda > Nudibranchia > Dorididae > Doris > Doris montereyensis. Next base: position 32,847 of record JAXRKP010001033.1, read on the forward strand.
AAAGGCTCCGACTCGAATGGGTTATAATGGCCTTGAAGAAACGGTTCCATCAGCCATCCTGGATACGGAACATCTGCACATTTAGAATAATGCAAAAGAAATTTTTACGGATGGAAATCTTACACTAACAATAAACCATACCACAACCCCCCCCCCCATTCAGAAGAACAAAACTGAGTACTAAATCAAAGACAAGTGAATACCTTGTACATAGTGACCGCCTAAATGCCTAATTGCGCATGGTTAACCTAAATAGACATACACAGATGCGTGCATGACCCCCAGTATAAATTGCCCATCTAAGAGGTTATCATTTCAAAACCAATTTTCTCTAAATGCCAAATTAATTTGTTACAATTACAGGTATCATCTTCTCCAAATCATCATGCATTTTTGCCCGTAATGGATATACTTTTTCAGAATTGCACATGTAATCCCATTGCTAATAAGGCACTATGATAGCCACCAATGTGTCATGCATTGTAACCACCCTTCATTACATATCCATTGTAATGTAATAAAAGATGACCAGTCTTCACTTAGAATAAAGAAATCTAACTGTACAGCACATCCTTTGTCCCATTGGATCACTGGTTTGTCACTAAGCAATTACAATTGAACAGTCTTCCAGACTCCACCCACGTCTCTGTCTTGATGCTGTAAGTGGCATGCAATCACTTGGCGTTTTTAATAGACCGAACTTGCATCACGATTGAGGGACAAGGTGTGAACAGTTTTATTGCTCTTCCTATCTCGCATTGGCCGAATCCATTGTGCCCTCGGATCTTTGTGGCGAGCGATAATCTGTGCGCTCGCTACCTCAGTGCTAAAGAGCTATTTTTCGCAAAACTATACTTTTCAAAACCAAATGAATCTATATGGCTATGAATCTTCATTGTCTTAATTTCAACATGGGGATTATGAATTCCCCCATTGTTGCCATGACCTACTTTCACCTCAATGCCCGTTTGCTCTGCTTCCCAAGCACTGGGCATTTAGACAGTCACTACTGAATCTAAAAACAAATCACCTTTTACAATACACAGCAAAATATCTTCCTCTTCTAGATGGACACATTTAAAAACCTACCTGAGGCGACCATGTCTGTGTAACGCAATGCTGAGATGGACGAGATCCAATTTTCTGTGTAAGATCCGTTAGTGTGTCCGTGTGCTTGGCTCTGGGTGACCATGGGCTTCTTTTTCATTACACTCCATAGACATATTGCACTTCAAGTAAAAAGAGAGATAAAAATAAATAAATAGAGAGACATATATATCACACTCCCTTCAAAACTGTCAATAAATAAATGTAGTTTATTGCTTTATGCATTGTGATATCAGTGATATGATTGATTGAAAAAAAAAGAAAGACAAATTATGTACTTACTTGTCATCACCTCCTGTGACAAAATTTGCTTCATTGATCAAAGACACGCATTCAATGGAACCCTGTTTGAAATAAACAAAGAATACAGAGAATATCCATTAAAAAAAGAAAACAACAATAACAAACAAACTCTTACCCCTCCTGCAAACAAAAACAAACAGTTTGTAGAAGTTTTGGGACAAACTTAAAAATAAAAAAATTGAAGGAAGAAGATTTAAAGTTTTTAAAAACCATTTTCTGTGTAATTTTGAGTTAGTAGTCACGACAACTTACTCATGGCCATGAAAAAAAGAAGCTGTGAATCTTCCATGAGTTTCCATACGTGCACTGATTTATCTCTGCCTCCCGAGGTGATGGCTCTTTCTCTGGTCAGACTATCAATGCCAGTGACGGGAGAATTGTGCCCAAACCTGAAGTGAACATTATTATACACACAATGTAATTTTTTTATATATAAATATAAATGTAATGATGTTTTGTACCTACAGGCGAGCTATGGTGTTCCTGGATGATGTTAGAGAAAGTCAGCTTTATATACACACACTCAAACCTCGTTATACTGCCAACTGTTGTGCCAATGGTCTTGGTGTTATAACGAAAATGGTATAATAGCTGAAAACACCCTTTTTCAGCATTACAATGAGGGAAATAATCAATATTTGACTAATCAAGTAGAAGAAAAACAGTCACTGACAAGGCAGTGTAGGCCTAATGCATGTGAAATGGCTATTGTAGCTATACTAATATATAGTAATAGTAGAATCGCCATGTCTCTTATGTAGTTTAGAAAAAATATTGACATAAACATCCCAAACTCAAATAGTATTGCACTGCTATGAAGCCTAATTCTCGCCACTCAAAGCCATGCCTATCCCACCAAGGTATTGTTAGAATGATGCGATCTGGGCCTACGCCGATTCTTCTCTTCATTCATTCGGTTGACCTAGGCCTAACCAACGGACGACAAACATTGTCTCTGAACCTTCAGTACTCTCATTCTCATAAAGAAGCTGTGTGTCACTAGTGCCAGTTCTATAAGTGTAAGAGTACTAAGACACACAATCTTGTTAGTGATACTTGTGTCTATGGTGTGTGTTTGACTACATGATCTGTGACCAAGCCAAACTACATTCTACTTCTACCGGCTTGCATCACTTCGGGGGAAAGGGGCGGTGATGCACGGGGGCGGTATGACGAGCTGTAATTCACAATAGTTATGAAAGAACGTTCCTGCCAAGTCATTGGCCGATTGCGGTATGACGAGGTATTTCGTTATTTTTGAATAGTATCAGATCCATACAAGGGTGGGTGAAAAGCCTGTGGTAAGCAACAATGGCCGTATAACGAGGTTTGAGTGTATATATAGATGTTGTAGCTCAATGAACTAAACTGTATTAAAGTATCATAATCTTACACATTTAACTACACTTCCTTATATAATGCAATTTTCAGCTCTTGACCCACATCATGACGTAACACAAAATCCAACCGAAACATAACAACAATACATGATTTTATCACAACAGACACTAAAACCTCACGATCGATGTGATTGAGCTATACATATGAATATCAGCCTTCATTTTGCTCCATAACAAAATATCAACAGTGACGTATTATCATTATCAACACATGACTACAAATTCATTCAATAGTCATTATAAAAAAATCAATTTACTGTTTAAACTAATGGGAGATTATGACAGTCTTGAATTTAAACCATACATGAAGGATGACCCGCTCTGCATTTTGAACTTTATTGGTCTCTCCTCGATTTATCCCCCTTAATGTTTCTTCTCATGATTGACATTCCTACCTAAGCTGTCTGAGTAATAAAAAATGATGATATCCCTTCTTAAAGTATACATTTATGCACATAAAATAATTCTATAAAGTTAACATACAAAATCTCAACGTATGCCTTCTAAGTAGAAAAAAAAGACAAACTAAAAAATTAACATACAAAGTCTCAATGTATGCAAGTTCATCAACATTCCACACTTTGACAACTTTGTCGTGAGAGCAGCTGTATAAGGAATGGGAGCCCACTCTAAAGGCCACACCCTGAAATGAACAAAAGGATAAGCAGAATTAGATGTAACATCTGATCATAGAGTCGATAGGCTACAGGACTTGGGATCACGAGTTTTAATTCAAGAAAAGTTAGCTCTGACGTTGTATTCGTTCGGAAAGACACCCAACATGCATTTTCCTCTTTCAACCAAGGCGCAAATGAGTATAAGCACGACTAGCTTGGGAGTAAAAACCTGCGCCAGACTAGCATTCTGTGCAGGAGGTGATTATTATCACCCGTTCTGCTTCACACTATAGAAACTAGGGGTCGTAATGGACTTGAAGGGACTTTCATTCTCTGATCAAACAGGGAAAGGGAAACACCTGTAATAACACATGACATGCATTGATGTTGACTATAAAATCTCGTGACCACTGCTAGTGTTAACAACCATGCCCTGCATCAGTACATAATAAAATGAGTGCCAATGTTCCATGAAATGTTGTTTTATTAGAATAGCTGCATGTTCCCTCTTCAATTGGATTAGAGGAAAGTGAAACAAGATTTCCAAATTATTTAATCTAAAGAAGATATAATAGGTGATAAATGTTTCTAAACGGAAAACAGTTGCAGATGTGCACTGCACATTTCTAGTAGCTAGGTTGCTGGACTAAGGATCATGAGGTCCAGGGTTCGAATCTAACAAACTAGGTCTGATGTTCTTTTGGAAAGATATTGAACACTAGCTTGGGAGTAAAACTTGCAGATAAGAATCACCTGTTGCGCTTCACGACATAGAAACCGTAATTGCCTTTAAGGAACTTACACCACATGTCTATATTGACTCTGTTAGTTTTAATGGAATTTACTCTGTCCATCATGTGCAATGATTAACGATTGAATCAAGAGGAAACAGCAAGATAAAATTAACATATGAAAGAGTGAAAGGAAAAAGGTAGGACCTACCAGTAGTGCCTGCCAACCTCTGAGACTAACATAGTAGAAAGCAATACACGAATGCAAATAGATACATTGCTATTACTTTATTGATTGTTTTCATCACTGAGGCCGTGAAACAGATCAATAGAAATATCATTGGTAAGTACTCACCGTGACTGGACCTCGATGACCCTTGAACTTATGGATGAAACTACAGTCTTCGGGATTCCAAAGTTTCACGTATGAATTCATATCACCAGCCGCCTGCAACAGGAATAGGCAATTATTTTATATGTCTCCTTTATCTTTCCAACAAAATCTCTCTCTCTCCAATTTAAATTTACAGCCTCTCGCTTTGAAATAATTTTTAAAAAAGGCATAAAATCATGAAATGCCAACTAAAAGATATTCTTTATGGATAGAATCATAATGAAAGATTAAAAATGAATAAATGAACAGCTGAAATTTAAAATTTACACTATGGTTATTGGTCTTAGGCACAAACTCTCTTCTGGTCTCTTTATCAACCATGGATCAATTGGGGGGCATGGTTTTACTGAATTGTTTAAGTGTTATAGGCACTCTTTCCTGTCGTTTTTTAATAATTCTTTTTACAGTTACACACTAGATCACAAAGTAAATAAAAGCTCTTCAGTATCATTTTCAAATCTTTAGAAAGTACACTGAGCAAGAACACATTTAATAAGACATTGTAGCTGTGGACAGGAAATGCATTCAGCACTATAAAAACATAAAAGAATCAGTTCCCAACATAACGTCAACCATGTCTTTATTGGGATGGAAATAAGTTATATATCTGACAACTATGATAACCATAAAAGCACTTTATCAAAATATGGTAAAATGCTAATGCATAGGCCCATCACAAACAGAAATATAAAAAAACTCAATCTTATCCTTAGTTATTCTGCCTTTTCTGCATGTGAATAGAATGATATTTGGACCACTTTTCTTTCCTTATTTTAACAATGTGGTCCAAAGAGCATTTTAAGCATTTGGAAAAATGTAAAAGAAAATAATAAATAAATCACACATAAAAAATCTTTTAGAAATTAATTTTTTTTGACTGATTGCTTCCTATTTACACATTATGAATTTTTCACACAAACATTTAAGTTTGGAGTTTTGCTTCATTTCATCATTATCTCAATGCAGTTGACTCACCAAAAACTTGCCATCAGAAGAGATCGCCAAGCAAAGGATGTGGTCTGTGTGACCTATGTGTGTGTTTTCCATTCCCTTTCGGCCACCTTTTATTGTCTTCACTTTGAGCCCAGTTTCAACATTCCCTGAAAACAGATATTAAACAACAACAAAACAATTAACACGAAAAAACAAACAACAGACCCTCCATAATTAAAAAAACAAAACAAATTGAAGTGGACAGGTAGGCACCTGTACGGGGAGTAGATGATCCCGCCCTCCACGAGTCTCATGCTGCCTTGCAGGCAGGTCTTGACTGACCAAAGGCTAAGGGAGTTAACCCTGAAAGAAAACAACCTGCTGCCTTGCAGGCTGGTCTTGAATGTCTAAAGGCTAAGGGAGTTAGCCCCGACAGAAAATAACAAGGCCTGGTAGGGGGCCTCAAGGTGGCAGCCCCACCATCTATCTAGGGTACAGTGGGCTAATCCCTACTTATCCAAAAACAAACTGATTCAGAGAAAAAATAAATATAATATAACCGGCTTGATCTTTCGAAGACGAACTTGGAAACGAATATGGATTGTGATTTTTGGAACATGGAATGTTAGGGCAATAAATGGAAAAGAGTTAGAATACATAATAGATAGCAGCTCCCTTTTTTACAGAACATTAAATGCAAGAGTAAACAGAGGAGCAGAAATATTCAATGATCATCACTTAGTGATTGCCAAAATGAAATTATTGACTGAAGAAAACAAACAGAAAAGGAAAGAGAAGAAAGCTACTAAACTCAAAATAGAGCAGCAGTAAAACAGGTATACAAATCTAGGATAAAAAGATTTATCAGTGAAAGACAGATGGATCTGAATGATAGCACAATAGAAGAAAAGTGGCAGATGTATAAAGAAATACTCCTCAGTTGTACTAAAGAGGTCTGTGGTAGGAAGCAAATGAAAGGAGAAAGGAAAAGAACAGCATGGCCGAATGAGAACGTCAAGGCTAAGATCAAAAAAAGAAGGATGCCTGGAAGAAATACTTGCAAATAAAGAGACCAGAGGATAGATAAGATAGATTACGTGAATAAAAAAGAACGAAATCCAAACAGCTATAAGAAAAGTGAAATTAGGAAACGCCCCAGGAGCAGATCAAGTTTATCCAGAAATAATTAAAAACCAAAGGGAGACAGGCAGACAAACTACTACATGCAATATGCCAACAAGCATGGAAGTCCAAACAGGTGCCAGACAGCTGGAAAAAGGAAACGGTAGTACCAATACATAAGAAAGGATCAACTATGGAAAGCTAAAATTATAGAGGGATATCACTACTTAGCGTACCAGGAAACTGGAAATAAGACTAAGGAAAAGAGTAGAGGATCAGATTGAGCATCCTCAAAAATGAAGAAAATGAATGTAGGTATATAGAAGCTCAAAACAGTAAATGTTTCAATGCTTTCATTTGCCGATGACTTAGTTCTGTTTGGAAAATCAGAAAGTGACCTTCAGTCGAATATCAACATTACGAACAATGAACTAAATAAAAGAGGAATGAGAGTAAATGCAAAGAAAACCAAAACAATGCTATTAACTCAGGAAGTTAAAACACAAAATCTTAAATTGGGCAGGGAGAATTTAGAACAAGTTCACAGCTACAATTACCTAGGAGTAATGATTAACTCAGAGGGAAAACTAAGAGAAGAAATCAGCCAGAGAATCAAAAAGGCAAGTGCAATATATAACCATCTAGGAAAGGCATTTGTAGGTAAGCAAGAATTATCAACAGAAACCAAAATGGCAGTATACAATACAGTTTATCGTCCTGCTCTCCTCTACGGCAGCGAAACCTGGACCTTAGACAGTAGAGAATAAAGTAGAGTACAGGCAACTGAAATGAAATATCTAAGAAGAGCAGTAGGGAAAACTAAAAGAGACAAAATCAGGAACATAACAATAAGAGATCAAACCAAAGCAGATGGCATTAAAAACTACGATAGAAACAAATCAATGAAGATGGTTTGGGCATGTAAACAGAATGAATGACAATAGAATAGCTAAATCAATATATAGTGCTAAAGCCCAAAGTAAAAAACCAAAAGGCAGACCTCGGAGAAAGTGGGAGAAGATGTAATATAAAAGAGGCATCGAAGCATAGAATTTTTTGTTTTTTGGAAGGAAACAGAAAATCCAGGACAGGGCATCCTTGAGAAAGATCATCTCGGACATATGAACCCATACACCGAAAGGTAGAATGGGAGCTGATAAAAAAGAAAGAAAACTTAAAAAAAAAAATTGATGAAAGGAGCATTAAAAAAATTGCTTTTGATTTACTACACTCATCATGTCTTTTGTTAGGATGAACAAGAAAAATGGCAATCCATTTGAACAACAATTTAAGGGTACATGTTCAATAATGTCTTAATCTGTAATTCTTCTGGGGACCTAAAAGGTAATTTTATTTTTACAGAATTTTTCAAATGTACAATAAAAAGGTCACATAAAGAGATTAATCAGAAATTTGATTACGAAAGTAGAAAGAACCCATAAGTTACTTGATTTATACAACTGATAGATTTTAAAAATGTACACACACCACAAAATATCAGTCAGACACATTAGCATTGTACCTACATTTACAAATATTGCAATCCTTGCCGGCAGTAAAAACAAATTGATCATCTGGGGTTATGACAATAGATGTGACGGGCGAATGGTGACCTCGGAATACACGCAAATCTGCTTCAACAGGGCAAGCGCACTGAAACAGATAATTTTATTCATTACTCAGCTTTGTCATCTTCCTTCTTTAACAATAACTGGGTTATAATAATTCCACTCATTATGCAGGTATTAAAAATCTGTATAAATCATGAACAGGTGACAAAAACATTTAACCTGTTAAGACCATAACAAGGATGAGGCAATGCCTCCAATTATGGACTATCACAAGGCAGTAAATCTCAACCAATCTGAATGAAAACTGACGGTCCTCTTCTTAAAATAGAACTAAAGGTTAATGTGCACATGAAGAAGTGATTTCTATGCCCAATCTTCAACATTTCCAGAGTGCCCAGGGTATCTTCACCTTTATTTTCCTATAGAACGCTCAGGGTCAGGTCTCAAAGGGTTAAGAATCTCAACAAGAATATGCACATCCTCTCTATCCTGACATTAATGTTGAGGTCTAACTAACAATATACTATGTTTGTTATTTCAAATGCGACAAGTCTTTTTTGAGCAGGACATCTTTTTTCTTTATTTTGAAGACAAACTAGACAGGATGAGAAACATATGGTCAAATGCCTTGACTAGAAGTACTAGTGACACAAACTTACCGAGTCAGCTATGCTTTTAAGTATCTTGCCAGCTTGCTCAGACTGATGATGACAGAAATGTGCGATGAGTTTAAAAGCATAAATGAAGCTGTTTAATTTGAAAAGCATCCCTCGTTTCATCCAATTTATTGTGATTATTGTTTATCATTTTGCTATTCATTGATATACAGCATACAAAAAAGAAAAATGCCCATTGACAAATTATGGAAAGAGTGGCTCCTGAAGGTCACTGTGATAAAAATAATAATTAAAAAAATCCAACATCAATTTTTAGGAACTGTATTTGCAACAATGCCATGGCATCAGTCTTAAAAAAATAATAAATGTGAGTATTGTAGAATGTAAAGAAAGATAAGACCGGTATGAATTCTAAATCACTGTTTAAGATCATGTTTAGGAAGAAATTGAACATTAAAACAAAATAGAAAATTGAAGAGAAAGACTGAATTTAAATTGATAATACTATGCTGCAAGCTGTGGATGGAGGAATAAAATATTTCTTACAATATCATGAGCCAAACGACTTGATACTGCATCCTTCAAAGTTTCTTCTTCTTCTTTCTTTTCAGCCTCTGTAAAAAAAACAACAATTAGAGAGAGAAAGGTGAGAAAGAACATACTTATATTAATTAATCATTAACATAATTATATCACTTAATTATTATCAAATTTAACTTAATGATGATTCTGTAAAACAGGCTGACTTTTTTCTTAAAATAAAAAGTATGTAAAAACTAACAAACGGGGTCTCACAATGAAAGCTACAACAAGATAGTGTTAAGGACCATATAAAACATAATCAACAAATTTGTGAATTAAAATCAACAATGACTAATAATCGTAGCTTGACATTTACCTAATGGATCCATACAAATTTCATTTAATTCATTAAATTTCAGATAGAAAAAGAGAGAGTTGTATATAAATAATTTAAAGGATAGTGTGTTGTGACCTTCTGCTTCTAATTTAGCAAGATATTCTTTTGCCAGTCGCAACTTTTTCTGTTGAGCTGTCTCTTCCTCTTCCTCCTCACTGCTGTAAAATTTGTTACGCCTCTCTGTGCCTTCAGTACTGCTGAGAATAAATCATACAATAGATATAAAGAATGATGTAAGTGTCTTGAAAAAAACCACATGGCATACTGTCAACAAAGAATATAGGAATAATAAACTATTTACCATATTTATACTCAGAAAAAAATTAAAAAAATAAAATTTAAAGCTAAAAAAATTAGAATATTAGAAGATAAGTTACATAAATATGGAATTAGAAATCTTTCAAATAAAAGAAATAAAATTCAGTAATAATTCTGAAAAACTGTACCTATCAACATCTGATTCACTTTCAATATCCTCAGACAATGCACTTTTTCTGTTCTTTTGGTAAGCCTCCTGAAAAACAAAAATGTCCAGGCATTACCTTTACTATTCTGCACAACATTGATTTCGATATTGAAAATCACGTAATAATAGTATTAATACACATTGCCATTCATTAAAGATTTTTTAAGCTTGGCTCATAGTAACAAACTGAGTGCTTCAAACAAAATTAACGGAACAGACTTAAAGCGATGGCCTTTCCACTATTACTCCTATGATTGCTTAATTGAAATTTACCCCGTCCACCATATGTGATGAGCTCTGGGATAATTAAGAGTAAGAGGAAACAGCAATATAAAAGAGGAGTAAAAGGAAAGTGAGGGAAGGAATTCTATAGTAGGATCATTGCCAAGAGACATAATCATGATAATAAAGAGGGTTTTATTCTGAACAGATAATTGTCAGTTTTCAAAAATGTATGGAAAAACAACTAAAAGACTTAAAGATCTAGATATAATAATAATGTATAGAGATCTAGAATCTACATAAAAAAAAAGATTTACACCACTGAAAAGTACATTTCAAGGTTAGCATGCTCTTTAATCTTTTTGTTTTCAAAATAAAAATAAGTCACAGTGATTTCTTAAACAACCTAACAAATGTCTAGCATTGTTCAGACAGCAAAATGAAAAGGGCCTGGCAGTCAGTGAGTTATAAAAACTACCAAGACAGGAAACAAAATGTGTAATTAGGTCAACTCCTTTACAACGCGCTTCTATGTCTCAATGGTATCCCGCAATTAATTGCGACAAGTCTCGTCACACAAAACCAGACCTTGGGTCTGTCTCTATCCATGTACATACGCTGTAGTTTTCACATTACTTAGCCATTGTTGAATACACACACTACGAGTAGCTCTGTTATCATATAATAATACATATATATTATGTAATCGGCATCTTCTGAAGAAGCATTATCACCGTCTTCAATTTCACCATTTTAAGTATCCTCATTATGTTTGCTGTTTTAGTTCTACATTATCCCCTACTGTCGCAACGTATTGAATTTTAAACTGAATGAAATGCGTTTTATTATTATAATGGATTTATTTAAATTGATTACCTTCCCCCTCTCTCCTCTCTCTCTTTCTTCTTCTGCTCTGTCTCTCTCTTCTTCTTCTTTCTTCCTCATTACCCGATGTCTCTCTATTTTCATCCTCATTTGAACATCAATGTGAGAATTATCATTTTTGGATTAATATTTATTATGAATTATGGTAGTTATCATAATGACTTCACTTACTATTAACTCAAGAAGAGTGCCGGCCCTTTACTTAAGGCGACACTTAGGCTTCTTGAATGGAAATTTCCACTTTCCTTAAATGGTTTATAAATGACTTTGACCTTTGAGTTCATAGTTCAACATCAGCCAATAAGATTACAATTTATTCTAAGCTTTCATACAACTGATGACTTACCTTTGGTTTTGCACCTAATTTTCTTTTTCGAGATTTCATAAAAAACGACATGATGGATATTTATGAAACTAGTTATGAAAATGGCAAGCCTCGTAGACACAATGTTATAACTAACGTGTGCGAACCATTCCTGCTACAAGAGATAGAAAAAAAAAGAAGAATTTGCTGCTTGTTTCAACAATTTAGTGGCAGTCAAGGCAAACTAACTCTGAACTGCCGCTACCACTCAGCTGTGTATGCTGGTTCCGTGTATTCAGTTCAGTGGCTACAATCGATCAAACGCAATATGCCATAGGTCTAACATAAAATCGGCATATAAATAAATATAATTAAAACAATGGTAAGAATAATAAGAAACCTATGATGTTTTAAATTTAGTCTAGTTTTCCAGCAAGGCCCTGGTTGCACAAAATATATTTTAGATCTAAATAGTAGATCTACTTCTACTTCAATCTACTCTAGATCTAGGCTCCCTTGAAAAACATGCTTGTCGATTGAAATCCTGAAATTTCAACTCGTCTTAGCCTTGCAGGAAAGAACAGTAAAGAAAACTCAAAGACTTATCGTAGAAAATGTGCTTCCCATTATAATTTGGTTGAAATAGTATGAAACTGTTCCTCGGCTTACAAGTTAATTTTTAGATAATGTTACAGATATTGTCTTTTATTATATTTTTTACTCTTGAACTTCTTTTAAGGAAAAAACCGAAATCTTAGCCTTTGCATCGACTAGAAAGTTGGTTTCAATGGTTATTGGAGTTGCACTGGTGGGATCGTTTTATCAGGATGAAAGCTGGGCCAAGTTGTACTAAAGACTATATTATAATAGTATAGTCTAGGTTGTACCTCACTTGGAAATTTAAAAACACTAGCGGTACCAGACAGAGAAGAGAGATTAAATGATGATGTTACTATGTTACAACCATAGATATATAACATTATTGCAACTCATAAACAATACTTCTGTATACCCACATTGTGAAAGAACGTGTATGAAAATTATAAAACAGCTTATAGTTTGAATATAATGTAAAGCAGGGGGCGTTTGAAGACCAAAGATGATATAGTATTTCTGTTTCTGTCCGTCTGTATGTCTGTCTGTTTCTCTCTATCTCTCTCCTTCTCTTTCTTTCTCACTCACTCACTCACTTACTTCCTCAGTCACCCATTCACACACACCCCTAATGTGGCGCCACTCACTCACTTACTTCCTCAGTCACCCATTCACACACACCCCTAATGTGGCTCCCGCTTTCTCTCTCTCTCTCTCTCTCTCTCTCTCTCTCTCTCTCTCTCTCTCTCTCTCTCTCTCTCTCTCTCTCTCTCTGACTCTCTCTCTCTCTCTCTCTCGCTCTCTTTCTCTCTCTCTCTTCCTCCCTGTCTATCTCTGTATCTGTCTCTGTCTATGTCTCTGTCTGTCTGTCTGTTTATCTGTCTGTCTGTCTGTCTGTCTGTTTATCTGTCTGTCTGTCTGTCTGTCTGTCTCTCTCTCTCTCTCTCTCTCTCTCTCTCTCTCTCTCTCTCTCTCTCTCTCTCTCTCTCTCTCTCTCTTTCTCTCTCTTACATGCACAAAAGTTTGATTTTGATTGTGAACCCTATCAAGGCATATCGGAACTTGTCACGAAAGTAAGATAATGATATGTATATCTATGACAGTTCTGTCACTGTCTTCGGTGTCAGGCAGTTGATAAAACGACAGACAATGAAACATTACGACATGCGCTGAGGAAAAACCTTCCACATTTTCGGCATACACACGCCCCTTCGACACCCACCTCTGCAACGATCATAATAATAAGGTTGGTCGTTTAAACTATGCTTGAAGTACGATACGTTGAGGCTGACTGAGATGGTCTAACGCAGATTAAATCTAAAAATCAGTTGTTTGGGATTTCTTGATGTAAATCCATGTAGATCAACAGCAGAACCATGGCAAATTCGTTTCAACAAAAGAAATCATTGAAAGTTTCATTGGATGATACGACAACTTTATCGTGTGCTATCGAAACAGCTCAAAAGAAGGAGGATCACATTGTAAGACTGATCTATATAGATCTAGAATCTAGATCTAGTATTCTCCGCTAGGTAGTTTGGGCGTGGCTTCGGTGTAATAATATAAATAATAAAATGATATGAAAGGAAACGATGTTTTTGTATTTATCTATTTCTTTCATACAATAACCTGAATATAAACAGTTTTAAAAATCACAACAGTTAAACACAACAGCATAACATAACATGATCCAACAGCTCTTATAATTTCTTTTCTTCTTCTACATAATAACTGACCAACTCAACTCTTGAGTATTACTGTCAGCGCACATATTTTAATTTGACCCAAAAGTATTAATCCAGCTTCGGTTTTAATTTGTTTAGTTCTGTTTTTAAAATCTTCAGTGCTATTGCTGAGTTTTGCTTCTGTTGGCAGCCCATTCCACAGCCTTACTGTACCCTCGTAAAATGAGTACAGGTGGCAATCAATGTTTGAAGATGCAACCATGCATGTTTGACAGCCTGATCTGGTTGTTCTTGTATTAAGTTTAAGTTGATCTAATGGAATTAACAGTTCGTCATTTATAACCTTCTTTCTTTCTTTCTTAGTTCCCATTCTTTCTACCTTTCGGTCTATGGGTTCATATGCCTGAGATGATCATTCTCCAGGACGCCCTGTCCTGGCATTGTCCGTCTCCTTTCAAAACAGTTAAATTTCTATGCTTCAATGCCTCTTTTATATCTTCTTCCCACTTTCTCCGAGGTCTGCCTTTTGGTCTTTTACCTTGGGCTTATGCAATGTATACTGATTTAACTATTCTATTGTCATTCGTTCTGTTTACATGCCCAAACCATCTCAATTGATTTATTTCTATCTTAGTTTTATATGCCATCTGCTTTGGTTTGATCTCTTATTGTTGTGTTTCTGATTTTGTCTCTTTAAGTTTTCCCTACTACTCTTCTTAGATATTTCATTTCAGCTGCCTGTTCTCTACTGTCTAAAGTCCAGGTTTCGCTGCCATAGAGGAGAATAGGACAATAAACTGTATTGTATACCTGCCATTTTGGTTTTTGTTGACAATTCATGCTTTAAACCTACAAATGCTTTTCCTAGATGGTTATATATCGCACTTGCCTTTTTGAGTCTCTGGCTGATTTCTTCTCTTAGTTTTCCCTCCGAGTTAATCATTACTACTAGGTAATTGTAGCTGTGAACTTGTTCTAAATTCTCCCTGGCCAATTTAAGATTTGTGTTTTAACTTCACTAGTTAATAGCATTGTTTTGGTTTTCTTTGCATTTACTCTCATTCCTCTTTTATTTAGTTCATTGTTCATAATGTTGATATTCGACTGAAGGTCACTGTCTGATTTTCCAAACAGAACTATATCATCGGCAAATGAAAGCATTGATACATTTACTGTTTTGAGCTTCCACATACTTACATTCATTTTCTTCATTTTTGAGGATGCCTTTGCGACTGAATCCATAAATGTGATATTTAAAAGAGGACTTAGGACACAACCCTGTCTTACTCCTATATCTACATTAAATTCTGCAGATATGTTTCCAACTACTCTCACTGTACATGTTGGTTAAAGGCTTCTATTAAATTTTGCTCTACATTGTGTTATTTTAAGGAATGCCATAGTTCATCCCTCCTCACAGTGTCAAATGCCTTTTCTAAGTCAATAAAACACAGTTGCAAGTCAATGTTTCTCTCAAGGAATTTTCTATTATTTGTCTAATTGTAAATATGTGGTCTTGTACACTTCTTCCTGGTCTAAATCCACTCTGATGCTCTTCAATTTGATACTCTACTCTTTTCCTTAGTCTCATTTCCAGAATCCTGGCATACACTTTTCCTGGTATGCTAAGTAGTGATATCCCTCCATAGTTTTAGCATTCCATAATTGATTCTTTCTTATGTATTGGTACTACCGTTTCCATTTCCCAGTCGTCTGGCACCTGTTTGGACTTCCATGCTTGTTGGCATATTGCATGTAGTAGTTTGTCTGCCTGTCTCCTTGGTTTTTAATAATTCCTGGATAAACTTGATCTGCTCCTGGGGCTTTTCCTAAGTTCACTTTTCTTATAGCTGTTTGGATTTCTTCAATTGATATTATATCTTTATCTTCAGCTGTCTCCTTTAGATTACTTGTTATTCTCACTAATTGATCTTTACTCCTTGTTTCATATGTTCTGGAGGGATTATGTAATTGGTGAAAATGCTTTCTTCTTGTGTCCATAATTTCGCTGTCTTCTTTCATTATTTCTCCTTTGGCATTCTTAATTTATCGTATTGGCATCCTTTGGTCTTTCTCATGCTCTTCATTGCTCCCCAGCACAGCTTTTGATTTCCTTGGTAGCTTTCTTGAAATCTTTGTCCAAACTCTTCCCATTGTTCCTGTTTTTCTTTCGTAACTTCCTCTTTGGCGATATTTCTTTTATTCACATAATCTATCCTATCCTGTGGTCTCTTTGTTTGCAAGTACTTCTTCCAGGCATCCTTCTTTTCTTTGATCTTAGTCTTGACATTCTCATTCCACCATGCTGTTCTTTTCCTATCTCCTTTCATTTGTTTCCTACCACACACCTCTTCAGTACAACTGAGGAGTATTTCTTTATACATCTGCCACTTTTCTTCTTTTGTGCTATCATTCAGATCCATCTATCTTTCACGAATAAATCTTTTATACTAGATTGGTATACCTGTTTTACTACTGGTTTATTTAGTTCCTCTATTTTAAGTTTAGTAGCTTTCTTCTCTTTCCTTTTTGTTTGTTTTCTTCAGTCAGTAATCTCATTTTGATAATCACTAAGTGGTGATCACTAAATATTTTTAACTATTATGTAGTCTATGATTGACTTTTCACACCTGTCTTTATTTACTCTTGTATATTTGTGGGGATCTTTATGAGGAAAAAAAGGTGTTAGCTATTTTCATGTTATTCTTTACACAAAAACCTATAAGTCTCTCTCAATTTGGAGAAGTTGTTGTCTCTCCTTCTTTACCTATTACTCCTCCTGATGTTTCTATATTGTTGCCTACTCTAGCGTTTAAATCTCCTAAAACCATTAGTTCCTGTTTGGGTTTAAGATTCTCCCGTAGCTATTTGTAAATCGTTTCGAAGATATCTTTTTCTTCTTTAGTTGCGTTTTTCGTTTGGTCCATAAGCTATTAATAATTTAATTTCTCATCCTTTTGGTTAAATATTTACCTCTAATAACTGTGGGTTTATAAATTTCCAACTTTCTAGTAGCTTTTCATGCCTTGATGCACTAGGAGGCCTTCTCCTGCCCTACATTTTCTATTCCTTGTCCTTTTTTGTTTTTTTCTGTACTGGCCAAAATGTCTACATTGAATTTTTAAATTTCTTTAACTAATTCTAACTCTTTTCCATTTATTGCCCTAACATTCCATTTTCCATAAATCACAATCCATTTTCGTTTCAATGTTCGTCCTTGAAAGGTCAAGCCGGGTATATTACATTTATTTCTCTGAATCAGTTTGTTTTTGGACAAGCAGGGATTAGCCCACTGTACCCTAGGTAGATGGTGGGGCAGCCACCTTGAGGCCCTCTACCAGACCTTGTTATTTTCTGTCAGGGTTAACTCCCTTAGCCTTTAGTCATTCAAGACCAGCATGCAAGGCAGCAGGTTGTTATTTTCTGTCAGGGTTAACTTCCTTAGCCCTTGCCATGTAATTTAGATGACAGAAAGATCCTTAACCCTTTGAATCCTGGCTCCCCTGAGCCTTACTTTTACCTGCACCTTAGCTTTTGAGGGGAACTCGATAGTCCAGAGGCGGGGTTTTGGCCTCTCATCCGAGAGGTAGTGGGTTCAAATTTGAGCCCCACCAACGGTTGAAAAATTGTCTCGTGTTTTTCAAGCAAAATCTACCTCCCTGGTCCAGGTAGGTGGATTGACACCTAGTCCCATCTTAGACGGATGATAAAAAGGAGGTCCCATGTACAGATCACAAAATGCTGTGCACAATAAAGATCGCTTGGCTGTTTATAGGGCAGCCCGGGCAAAATTTAAAATCCCAACGTAAAACCCAGAGATCACCTTAGTTGTGGATGTGGGTAAATCAAATCAAACAAACAAAAAATAGCTTCTGAGAATATTTAGCATATGATGTCAGCCTGTTCTGATTGGTCAATCTAAATATAGAATACAACTCAAATAAGGGACGTGATACACTCTTGCGACCTACACGGTGTTTGGTATATAGGGACAAAGGCGCCCGTGGCATGTAGGTGACGCTTAGAATCCAACCTAAACAAGTGGCAAGGTAGCTTCCTGCGACTTACACAGTGCGCTCAGCATATAAAAACGAAGGTGCTCGGGCCTGTCGGTTTAATCTCTTTCATTTGCAGGGGTCTTGTTTCTTTTTTTCTTTTACATTTCCCCATTTTAATAAAGCCATCACGCTGAATATGCTTCACTACTTTTTTGTAGTGAATTGTATTTTAAAATTTCTCTTTTAATCTATCAACAGGAATATATCATACGAGTTCAGAGAGGTCCTGTGAAAGAATTTTCATGGCAAATCATCAAACGATATAGCGATTTCTGAAAAATTGGATTCACAGCTGAGAGTATCCAACATGGAATTTCCTTTGCCTCCGAAGAAAGTATTTGGAAATTTTGATCGTGAATTCATAGCTGAACGACAAAATGGTTTACAAGTAGGTCTTTTGCCTTTGTTTTAAAATGGGGTTTAATTATAAGATGATTGGATTGATTGATTACAGCTATATATATATATATATATATATATATATATATATATATATATATATATATATATATATATATATATATATATATATATATATATATATATATAAAAGATAACAGAAAATATTCCGGCATAATCTATGATATGATATTATAAGACAACGAATTATACACTGTATCCACAAGGCTGTAATACTTGTGGATAGCGGATAGTGCTAAGCGTGCAATCCTCGTGGGTGAAACTGTCGATCTACATGTCCATGATATATGGGACATGAAATTCGTCTTTCAAATGATCTTTCATGTTTTTATAAATTTTGGAGGTATTGAACCAATAACACTGCTCCAGTTATGTACATGATCTAAACGCAGATTTCTGGGTTTTTTTTTCGCTCCGGAAACTCTATTCTCATAAGTCAAGGACTTACTTTGTAATTCTTTCAAAATGTTCAGCTCTAACCATGTAAGTCTATTTTGTGTACAGCTCATTATTTCTTTCTATTTACGACGCTCCGAAGACTAAAATAGTTATTAAATTGAAATCCAAGCAGCATAACATAGTATTAGCAGCCCTATTCGATAATCTAGATCTGTTATATTTTGTGTTCATCCTGAAACATTTTGCACATGGACTTAAGTGTTTGTGGCGTTGGTGGCCGAGCGGTTAGGCTTCCAGACTGGCGATCATGAGGTCCCGAGTTCGAATCCTAGCGAAGCCAGCTCCAACGTTGTGTTCCTTGGGAAAGACACTTAACACGCATTTTCCTACTCTACCCAGTGAAAATGGGTACAAGCACTAACTTTGCGAGTAAAAACCTGCATCAGACTAGCATCCTGGCCAGGAGGTAATTATTGTCACCTGTTCCGCTTCATGCTATAGAATCGGGGAAGCTGGCTCTATAGGCCTTAACAGCCTTGAAGGAACTTTACTTTACTTACTTACGTGTTTAGACAGTTTCCCAGAAAAAAAAATTTTTAATGCTAATTTTTCCTTGTATTTTTAAGTTTTAAACGTTGGGGAATGAATGTAGGGAGATGTAATGATCTTACAGTTTGTTTGAGTTATCAATGTTGCAACGAGTTTTGCTCTTCATATGATAATTTTCCAATTGAAGCCCTAAAATAGCATTATCTTTTAAGCTAATGTTCAAAGAAGTTCTGGGCATTCTTTTGGTATAGATTAACACGTTTGATTCATTTGATATAGATATTAGGCTGAATTTGCTTTCTTTCTTATTTGTCATATCTGCAGACATATCTCCATAAAATGTCAACGATTCCAGTCATCGCAAGTAGTTTGATTGTGAAAAGATTTTTAGATCCATCTAATTATACTACAAATTTCTAGGTATGTCCTTATATTATAATGGCTGATGGGGGGGGGGGGATGTTTATTGTAATACGAAATCAGTCATTTGGAGTTTTTTTAGTGGAGATATTTTTGATAGCATTCATTGCATTATTTCAAAGAGGACTGTATCTGTATTTCAAGTTGAATAAAGAGAGTCATTCTTAGTATGTATTTTAACAATTTTATACACCTAGTACTTAATTTCAAGAAAGCTTTCGATAGAGTGTAGCATGCTGCACTCTGGGCGACTATGAACCACTACAACATCAACGCCAACATTATCCGTGTCATACAGAACCTCTATAACAAGGCCAGCAGTGCAGTATATCTAAACGGGGAGGTTGGAGACTGGTTCAGAACCACTGTTGGAGTGAGACAAGGGTGCTTGCTGTTGGAGTGAGACAAGGGTACTTGCTCTCTCCGACCCTTTTCAATGTCTTCCTCGAAAAAATTATGACAGACGCACTCGACGTCCACCAAGGAACAGTGAGCATTGGTGGAAGAACAATCACAAACCTGCGCTGCGCAGATGATATTGACGGACTCGCAGACACAGAGCAAGAACTGAATAATCTGGTCAGAAGACTAGATACATCTTCCGTAGCATATAGCATGGAAATCAGTACAAGCAAGACAAAACTGATGACCAACAGGGACACTGGAATCCATACTGACATCATCGCCAACGGAGAGAAGCTTGAAACTGTGCACAAATTTAAATATCTGGGAGCAATACTGTCGGACTAAGGATCAAAACCTGAAGTACTAACAAGGAGTGCAATGACATCCGCATTAGCCAAGATGGGAACCATCTAGAAAGACAACAAAGTCTCCCTTAGCTCAAAGTTAAAACTTATGCGCTCCCTTGTTCACTCAGTGTTTCTTTACACCCGCGAAACATAATGTAAATTAACTGCAGATATAGAGAAGAGAATACAGGCAACAGAAATGAGATGCTTTAGAAGACTGCTCGTATCTCTCTCAAAGACCATATCAACAATGAAGAAGTCAGAGACAGAATAAGACAAACCATTGGTCCTTACGAAGACCTCCTCACCACTGTCAAAAGGCGCAAAATGAAATGGTTTGGACACTTGGTGAGAGAAGGAGGGCTTCCAAAAACTGGGCTTCCAAAAACCGTGTTTTAAAGAACTGTCAGAGGAGTAGGAGAAAAGGCAGACAAAAGAAGAGATGGAAGGACAATATCACTGAATGGATGGACCTGAAGCTAAGTGAGTTGATGAGATGGGCGGAGGACAGGAAGGAGTGGAGAAGACTGGTTATTTGGTCATCGGTAGCGCCCCCAACGGCCTCCGCCATGGGACAGATAGATAGATAGATAGATACTTAATTTAGATGGAATAAAAGTCAATATTTTTTGGATATATTCTTTTAGATAGATAGATAGATACTTAATTTGATCGAATAAAAGTCAATATTCATTTTTGATATATTCTTTTACATACAAAGTATAAATAAAATTTATTTCAGCATGGTCACATATATGTCAGTTATAAGGGCATAACATTCTATAAAATTTTGTGCCATACACGTATGCTAATACACACGAAAAAGGCAGTTTAAAGGAATTCAAAGAGAATTGCAGTATGCTAAATATGAATTGGCATAACATATACAATAAGATATAATTTTTTTGGATAATAATCAGCTTCTTTTAAATAGATTTATAAAATCCACCAGAAATTATGTTTTTTTTTTTTTTTTAAAGAAAATGATGAAAATTGTAGTCAGCTTTTCTTCTTATCTTTTGATGAGGTCATATTTTTCTATTTCTTTATATAAGATATTTGCCAGAAACATTGAAATCTTGGTATGACATTTAAGATTATATGTTATTGCAGTGTATATCCCTTGAAAAACAAAATTCAGAGGAACTATTGCTTTGATGCCTTAATTAGAATGATTGTTTCATTACTTAAACATTTGATTAAATCTTCGTCCAGAAAT
The DNA here is from genome assembly GCA_037039925.1 of Doris montereyensis. Classification (NCBI taxonomy): domain Eukaryota; kingdom Metazoa; phylum Mollusca; class Gastropoda; order Nudibranchia; family Dorididae; genus Doris; species Doris montereyensis. The sequence continues at coordinate 54,534 of JAXRKP010001033.1, forward strand.
TGCCCTGCAGCATGTGTCTATGATATTCGGTCTGAGCCAAATTGGGAGGTTATTGAACCCCTTCCAGATATAGGTATGTGACTTGAATGGAAGTAAGATTTCTTAAGATAGAATCAGATGTCTTAGTTGTATTCTTGTAGACAAAATTTAAAAAAGTGCCGTTTAAGTCCTGAGCTCACAGCTTACATTGAATGTACAGTCTTAATCTTGAATACCATCCTACCATATTGCTTGATCCTCTCAGCTTACTTAATGGTCAGAAATAGGACTATATCAGGTGTTTTTACTTGTACTCATTTCGGGGGCTTGGTAATCCGGAAGCAAGGTGTCAGCCTCTCAACAAAAACATTGTGGGGTCATCAAGCCACGACAGTTGAAATATTTTCATGTTTTTTTTAGTAAAACCTACCCCCTGGTCCAGGTAGATGGATCGACACCTAGTCCCATTGGAGACAGATGACACAAAGGAGGTCCCATGTGCAGATCACAACACTCTGTGCACATTAAAGATCCTTCGGTTGATTACAGGGCGGGCGGGCAGGCAAAATAAAAAAAAATCCTACTTTAACCCCTGAGATCACCTTTGTTGTGAATGTGGGTAAACCAAATTAGATTAAATCATGTGTATTCATTTCATAGGAATAGCTGTTGGTATTTATCCAATTTGACCTATTGTGGTATATTGGGATTGGTAACATCAAATCTTCTGCCTTCTTTTTCATCATTTGATTGACTCTAAGTGTTGTCTTCATTCCTGACGTATAAATGACCGTTTTTAGTTTTGATGAAAATACAGTGAAGACGAATCAGTGAACCATTTTGTCTCAACAACGTATTTTCATGTTTTAAAATTTTTATTATTGTGACATTGATGTGATTTTGATCTAACGGTGCAAACTGGCGGTACATCTGACAGTGCCATGTTGAAATACCAAGTCATTTTTCTGTACTAAAAGTAATACGTTTCTCCTAATATGATGGCATCAAATCTAGGATGGCGGATCAGGAAACACTACATATTAGTCAAGCCTATTGCTCAACCCAAGGTCAGACAGCTGCTATCATGGGTATGTGGAAGTTATGAAGACTGTAGGTCTAACTCTAGCATACATGCATACATACATACATCCATACGTATGTACATACATCAATCGTACGTACATACATATATATATATATACAAACACACACACATACATACATACATACATACTTACATACATATATACAAACATGCTTACATACATACATACATACATACATACATACATACATACATACATACATACATATTTATGTAAATACATACGTACATGTATACATACATATATACATACATATATATATATATCTACTTACATACATAAATAATACTTACATACATTAATTTGATACAAATTTGGCGGATCCAGTAGTTCCTTTATGTGGAGTAGATAATGGAATAGATTGGATTTATGACATGCTCTCAGAAACTTTGTAACGAGAAGGATCTTTTTAAAATTTCTGTGATAAAGCGAAAGCTACTGTTGAAGACAAGCTTTGTTTCAACCTGTGTATTAATGTAATAGGGATGGCTGATCTATTGATTCATTTATAAGGGCACCGAGTGGAGTAGTCAAAAAGGAATTTAGCTGTTAGCCATTCGATTTTTCATGACAAGGAATTGAATAGTGAGCAAGTGAATATATATTGGAACTGAGTGATGTGTAAGTTGTGGGACAGATCTGAATGGGATGGAGGGTGTGGAAGTGAAAGGTAATGAAATTGTGATCAAAGCATACAAAGATGCTGAAAGAAATGCAGTTCTATCAGATGTCACAATATGATATATAGCTGAATGGGACAAATTCAGTTTAAATGATAACAAATAAGATAATACTAGATGAAAAGGCGTGGAATGAGATGACGCTGACTGAGATGTAATAGAGGAATTGTTTAATGTCTTTTTATTTATGATCTATGCAGGCAGAGTTTGGTGTAGACATGTGTATGTAGCGAAGGAATTGAGTGCCATCTTAACTTACTACCAAATATCAAGGTAGGAAATGCAAATGCTCTTCACATCTCTCAATAAAATGTAGTTGCCAGTTGGCCTTCTTTTTCATCCTTTTAACTTAGATTCCCCCCCCCCCCCATTAGATTAATATCAGTATCTCTCAAATGCAGATGCATTGACTTAAAACTTTCTGTGGGCGGTTATCCGAGTGTTTTGTAGGTCCTACTTCTTTCCTTTCCCTCTTTCACTTTTCTGTCATCTTGCTGTTTCCTTTTAATTCACCCTGAGTTTGCGGCATATGGTGGACGATGTAATTTCCCTGAAACAAACAAAAAAAAGAACAAAATCTACCTCCCTGGTCCACCTTAGTTGTGAATGTTGTTTTGCTTTGATTTACCCACATCCACAACTACGGTGATCTTGGGTTATTGGTAGGATTTTTAATTTTACACGGACTGCCCTGTGAAGAGCCAATGGATCTTTGACGTGCACACAATGTTGTGAATTGCACACAGGACTTTTTTTTCGCCTATCTCCGATGGGATTAGGTGTCGATCTAACTACCTGGGCCAGGGGATAGAATTTCTTGAAAAAACTTGAGTAATTTGTTCAACCATCGGCAAGGCTTGAATCCACAACCTTTTGGGAATCAAACTCGGGTCTACTGCCTGGTAGTCAGATGCTCTGATAAATGAGGCTTACGGTGCCTCGTTTTTAAGAGTAGGCTTTAAGGTAAAAAAAAGTTTTCCGAGCAAGTGCTCATGAAGCAGAAAACTCTCAGGGGACTCTTTCTTTAGTTAGAATCTGTATTATTTGTCAGCTTATTTACTTCATGGATGGCATCGGTGGCGAGTAGTTAGGCGCTGGACTTGGAATCATGAAGTTCCGTGGTTTGAATCCTGGCAAAGCTAGACCTAATGTTGTGTTCCTTGGGAAAGATACTTAACACGCATTTTCCCCACTCAACCAAGGTGCAAATGGGCACAAGCATTAGCTTAGTAGTAAAAACCTGTGTCAGACTAGAGTTCTGTCAAGGAGGTAATTATTATCACCTGTTCCGCTTCACATTATAGAAACTTGGATAAACTCTATCTCTATGGGCTGTAATGAGCTTGAAGAAACTTTACTTACTTTTACTTTACTTATTTGCTTCATACAGTTCTGTTGTAATTTGTGTCATGTTCTCCTCTGTTCTTTTTTTTCATTTCTTTTTTCATCTCACTCTTATTTTTTGTCAATTTTTATACACAAATATGTACTTTGACTTATCAAAAATGTTGACATAAAAAATAAATAATTTTACATGACTCCTTATTATATTGCTTTTTGTTCAAAGTATAGTGGTCCACGCCTCAGAGGCCGGCCCTCTGGAGACGACAAATCCGGATTGTCTCTTAGTTGAAAACGGGGTTTAAACAAAATAATCATTATGGGACTCGAAACGGTCAGACTCAAAACATGAGGGAGCAAGATGTATAAAAAAATAGAAGGAAGCATGAAATAAACTAGCTATTGCGTCAAGCAATTATTAGGCCTAGTTCAATTTTAATGCAGTCAATCATTAATCATTTATCAGTGGAAACATGCGTCTAGCTTAGTTTGAATCGGTTGTAGAGGTGCCTTCGATCTGGTCAAGATGATCCAATGGCAGGGACGATCTGTAAGTGTCGCCTGCTGATGCATTTGGTGGATGTCTGGTGCCAACATCAAGGAGTCTGATGCTGACTTGGCAGGACCTAGCACTAGGCATGGATTCTAGGCCCACAACATGATATACATGTTTTGGATAGAGAGAATCACAGCATTGCTGATCTGAACTTGAATTTTCATTTTATTGCATGAAGTTTAGCAGACCATTTGGCCTTCTCATGAAAGAAAAACTGGACTCATAGTCAGACTGAAGTTTTTCGAAGATAGCCTCTCAGACATGATGATTAAAGAGGAAATAATCTGTTACATGCAAAAAGCTGTCCCTTAAGCGGTGACTTCTGAAGTGGAGACCACTGTACTGCTATGGATGCTATTTAAGGGCTATCGTTTAGAGCTGTTTCTATAAAAGAACTTTGTCTTTTAAATGTTGTCTTTCAGCATCCCAACATATTTGAAATCAAGCATACACTAGCCAATGAAAACGGAAGCATGATCATTCAAGATTTTTACGAACCTGGTACTTTACGGGACTATTTATGCAAATGTAAACCAAAGGGGAATTTATTTACGCAAATATGCGAATCCAAAGATGTGTTTGAATATGGACTCTGATGCCATCAGCTCCTACGGAAAGCAAATTCTGGAAGCCCTGAAATTTCTACAAGACAAAGGATTTCCTTATGGTAGGTGATTGATGATGTCTTTCCTTCACTCTACTTTACCTAGTGAAATGCTTGACAGTGCCATTGCTCTGGAATTCATTGATGACTTATATCAGAGTTATCTACAATGGTTGTCAAGTATAATTTCTTTGGAATACCTAAATGCTTTGGCATTTTGGCACTTGTGTTTTGTTGCTTTCATTGTTTTTGTGAGCGTTATTCTTAAGGAGGATTTGGTTTCAGATTTTAAAAGATTGATGCATGAGAATGGGAAGAAGTAATGGATGAGATTCATACTTGAGATGGATGACTGCCTGATTTTTAACATTTTCAAGAATTTTTATTTGCACATAGTTTTGAATTATTTGAAGTATTTGCTTTAAAGTTAAAAGAATGCAATGATTGAACAATGAAATGAGTTTGTTGTGGTAGTCTACACCAACGTATCTCCACGATTTGGGAATATGCATATTCCTCATTACACCTTCTTTCTTGGAGAGAATTCCTCCCCCTCTCTCCCTCCGGGCTGATGGGTATTACTGGTAGGCTCTACTTTCTTTCTTTCACTCTTTCACATGCTGTTTCTCCTGAATTCACCATGATATCACTGCATATAGCGGGCGGGGAAAATTTCAATATTTTATTAAAATAATGCGGCCAGATAATTACTGGAACAAAATATTTTAGTTTGCTTGAAGTATACCATAAATTATCTGTTGCTTTGAATATAATCAACAAAAAAGTAAAAAAAGAATCTTCCATTTCAAAAGTATTTGCTGTATTCCAAAGTTTTGTTTATTTATACATCCACTTTTATTTGTCTTTGTTTTATAGACAATTATGCCAATGGTATGTGTAGGTGGTTGGCGGGCACTACTGGTAGGTTCTACATCTTTTCTTTCAATATTTCACGTATCTGTCAACTTGCTGTTTCCTCTTAATTGACCCTGAGATCATCGCACACTGTGTACAGAGTAATTTAATGGCGTGTAAAATGTCCAGCAATTTTCTTCCTTCGTCCAGGCCATTTGCATGCGGGCAACGTTTTGGTGGTCAACTCACGTTGCCAGATCCTCGGCATGGCCAACAGTCTCCTGGGGTTGCCTGGCTACTACAGGGCTTTCTACACACAGTTGAAAAAGTTCAGGTATGTTGATTTTTAGTCTGGAATCTAGGGCATGTGAAAAAAAGCAGTTGATGATGAGTGCTCTGACTTGCTGAGCCACATCAGGGGACTCGGTCATCCAAAGGCAAGGTGTTGGCCTTGCAACCCAAATGTTGTGGATTCAAGCCCCGGTAGGTTGAAAATGTTTCTCAAGTCTTTTTCGAGTAAAATCTACCCCCCTGATCCAGGTAGGTGGACCAACACCTAGTCCATCAGAGACGGACAATAAAAAGAGGCCCCGTGTGCAGATCACAACACACTGTGCACATTAAAGATTCCTTGGCTGTTTACAGGACAGTCCTAACCTTTTGTTTCCTTTTGTCGTATTATCGTTCTTTTGTTTTTGTTTCAACTGTGAAACGCCAAGTCTTTAAGAAAAGGTCAGGCTTTTCATGCTGTGGTGCTCAGTGCTTATAAAACACCATTTATAAGAACATGTACGGGGAGTAGATGATCCCGCCCTCCACAAGTCCTGCTGCCTTGCAGGTCGGTCTTGGCTAACCAAAGGCTAAGGGAGTTAACCTGACAGAAAACTACCTGCTGCCTTGCAGGTTAGTCTTGTTTGACAAAGTCTAAGGGAGTTAACCCTGACAGAAAATAACAACCTGCTGCCTTGTAGGCTGCTTAAATGACCAAAGGCTAAAGGAGTTAACCTGACAGAAAACAGCCTGCTGCCTTGCAGGTCGGTCTTGCTTGACCAAAGGCTAAGGGAGTTAACCTGACAGAAAATAACAACCTGCTGCCTTGCAGGCTGGTCTTGAATGACCAAAGGCTAAGGGAGTTAACCTTGACAGAAAATAACAAGGCCTGTTAGAGGCCTCAAGGTGGCAGCCCCACCTTCTACCTAGACTACAGTGGGCTAATCCCTGCTTAGACGAAACCTAACTGATGCAGAGAAATAAATACACGGCTTGACCTTTCAATGACGAAAATGGAAACGAACACGGACTGATTTTTGGAACATGGAACGTTAGGGCAATAAATGGAAAAGAGATAGAATTAGTTGAAGAAATGGAAAATTTCAAAGCAGACATTTTGGCTATTACAGAAACAAAGAAAAATGGACAAGGAATAGAAAATGTAGGACCAAATCATATTTTAATCTTCTCAGGAGTAGATGTCAAAGAAAGAGCTAGAGCAGGAGTAGGTCTCCTAGTGCATAAAAGGCATGAAAAGCTACTAGAAGGTTGGAAATTTATAAGCCCACAGCTGTTAGAGGTAAATATTAAAACAAAAGGAAGAGAAATTAAATTATTAATAGCTTATGGACCAAACGAAGATGCAACTAAAGAAGAAAAAAATATTTTTGAAAACAATTTACAAATTGCTGCAGAGAATCTTAAACACAAAAAGGAACTAATGCTTTTAGGAGATTTAAACGCTATAGTAGGCAACCATGTAGAAACGTCAGGAGGAGTAATAGGTAAAGAAGGAGAGACAACAACTTCTCCAAATTGAGAGAGACTAATAGATTTTTGCCTAAAGAATAATATGAAAATAGCCAACACCAGTTTTCCTCATAAAGATATCCACAAATATACAAGAATAAATGAAGACAGGTGTGAAAAGTCAATCATAGACTACATAATAGTTAGCAGCTCCCTTTTTACAGTAGATCTACATTGGATGAAAGAGTAAACAGAGGAGGAGAAATATTTAGTGATCATCACCTAGTGATTGTCAAAATGAGATTACTGACTGAAGAAAACGAACAGAAAAGGAAAGAGAAGAAAGCTACTAAACTCAAAATAGAGGAACTAAAAAAACCCAGTATTAAAACAGGTATACCAATTTAGGATAAAAATATTTATTAGTGAAAGACAGATGAATCTGGATGATAGCACAATAGAAAAAAAGTGGCAAATGTATAAAGAAACACTCCTCAGTTGTACTGAAGAGGTCTGTGGTAGGAAACAAATGAAAGGAGATAGGAAAAGAACAGCATGGTGGAATGAGAATGTCAAGACTAAGATCAAAGAAAAGAAGGATGCCTGGAAGAAATACTTGCAAACAAAAGACCAGAGGATAGGATAGATTACGTGAATAAAAGAATTATCGCCAAAGAAGAAGTTAGGAAAGCAAAACAGGAACAATGGGAAAAGTTTGGACAAAGACTTCAAGAAAGCTATCAAGGAAATCAAAAGCTGTTCTTGGGGCAATGAAGAGCATGAGAAATACCAAAGGATGCCCAATACGACAAATTAAGAATACCAAAGGAGAAATAACAAAAGAAGACAGCGAAATCATGGAAACATGGAGAAAGCATTTTCACCAATTACATAATCCCTCCAGAACTATCAAACCAGGAGTAAAGATCAATTAGTAAGAGTAACAAGTAATCCAGAGGAGACAGCTGAAGATGTAGATATATCAATGGAAGAAATCCAAACAGCTATAGGAAAAGTGAAATAAGGAAAAGCCCCATTAGCAGATCAAGTTTATCCAGAAATAATTAAAAACCAAGGGAGAGAGGCAGACAAACTACTACATGCAATATGCCAACAAGCATGGACGTCCAAACGGGTGCCAGACGACTGGAAAAAGGGAATGGTAGTACCAATACATAAGAAAGGATCAACTGATAAAGAAAGAAAGAAAGAAAGTGGTGGCGTGGCTGCGTGGTTAGGTTGCCATGTTTGAGACCATGAGGTCCCAGGTTTAAATCCTAGCAAAGCTGGGTCCGATGTTGTGTTCCTTGGGAAAGACACTTAACATGCATTTTCCTCAGTCGACCTGGGTGCAAATGAGTACAAGCACTAACTTAGGAGTAAATAGCTGTGTCAGGAGGTGAACATTAGTACTTGTTTGGCTTCACACTGCAGAAACCAGGATAAGCTCCGTCTCTACGGGCCATTATGGTTTTCGAGGAACTTTACTTGTTGTAAGAACACGTCTGATACAAGAACTCTTCTATACCCAACAATTATTTCTCTGTAATCTGTGGGTGGTTGGCGGGGCTACTGGTAGGTCCTACTTCTTTTCTTTTCCTCTTTCACATTTCTTCCTTTCGTCTTACTATTTCCTCTTAATTCACTCTGAGCTCACTGCATATGGAGGGCGAGTAAATTTCATTGAAACAATCTCCGTAATTTCATTGGGTATGAGAAATCTAAAAGAATGCTGTGATATAGGTATTTATATACATTGGTGATCATGATTGACACTATGACGGTAAACCAGGACATAATACTTTATTCTTTTTTTTACATATTTCGCAGACATTGGAGTCCATAGACGTCTATAGTTTTGGTCATCTTTTGTATGAGATGGCATTTGGAAGGCAGTTGGTCACTCCCACCTGTGATGCATTCCCCCAGAATGTCCCGCTCACATTCGTAAGTCAACAGCAAATAGCTTTCGTTTCTTTCTTTCTTTATCAGTTCCCATTCTACCTTACGGTGTATTGGTTCAGATGCCCGAGATGATCTTTCTCCAGGATGCCCTGTCGTGGCATTTTCTGTTTCCTTCCAAACACGTTAAATTTCTATGCTTTAATGCCTCTTTTATATCTTCTTCCTACCTTCTCCGAGGTCTGCCTTTTGGTCTTTTACCTTGGGCTTTAGCACTGTATACTGATTTAGCTATTCTATTGTCATTCATTTTGTTTACATACCCGAACCATCTCAATTGATTTGTTTCTATCTTAGTTTTTATATCATCTGCTTTGGTTTGATTTGTTATTGTTGTGTTTCTGATTTAGTCTCTTTTAGTTTTCCCTACTACTCTTCTTAGATATTTAATTTCAGCTGCCTGTACTCTGCATTCTCTACTAAGGTCCAGGTTTCCGCTGCCATAGAAGAGAGTAGGACAATAAACTGTATTGTATACTGCCATTTTGGTTTTTGTTGACAATTCTTGTTTACCTACAAATGCCTTTCCTAGATGGTTATATATTGCACTTGCCTTTTGATTCTCTGGCTGATTTCTTCTCTTAGTTTTCCCTCAGAGTTAATCATTACTCCTAGGTAATTGTAGCTTTAATATTTGTTCTAAATTCTCCCTGGCCAATTTAAGATTTTGTGTTTTAGCTGCCGTAGTTACTAGCATTGTTTTGATTTTCTTTGCATTTACTCTCATTCCTCTTTTATTTAGTTCATTGTTCGTAATGTTGATATTCGACTAAAGGTCACTTTCTGATTTTCCAAACAGAACTAAATCATCAGCAAAATGAAAGCATTGATACATTTAGTGGTTTAAGCTTCCACATACCTACATTCAATTTCTTCATTTTTGAGGATGCCTTTGCGACTGAATCCATAAATGTGATAAACAAAAAGGCCTAAGGATACAACCCTGTCTTACTCCTATATCTACATTAAATTCTGCAGATATATTTCCAGCTACTCTCACTGCACATGTTGGTTTATTGTAAAAAAATTTAATGGCTTCTATTAAATTTTACTTTACATTGTGTTCTTTTAAAGAATGCCATAGTTCGTCCCTTCTCTCAGTGTCAAATGCCTTTTCTAAGTCTATAAAACACAGGTGCAAGTCAATGTTTCTGTCAAGGAATTTTTCTATTATTTGTCTAATTGTAAATGTGTGGTCTTGTACACTTTTTCCTGGTCTAAATCCAATCTGATCCTCTACTCTTTTCCTTACTCTCATTTCTAGTATCATGGCATACACTTTTCCTGGAAAGTAAGTAGTGATATCCCCCTATAGTTTGAGCATTCCATAGTTGATCCTTTCTTATGTATTGGTACTACTATTCCCTTTTTCCAGTCGTCTGGCACTTGTTTGGACTTTCATGCTTGTTGGCGTATTGCTTGTAGTAGTTTGTCTGCCTGTCTCCCTTGGTTTTTAATCATTTCTGGATAAACTTGATCTGCTCCTGGGGCTTTTCCTAATTTGACTTTTCTTATAGCTGTTTAGATTTCTTCCATTGATATATCTACATCTTCAGCTGTCTCCTCTGGATTACTTGTTACTCTTACTTATTGATCTTTACTCCTTGTTTGATACGTTCTGGAGGGATTATGTAATTGGTGAAAATGCTTTCTCCATGTTTCCATGATTTCGCTGTTTTCTTTTGTTACTTCTCCTTTGGCATTCTTAATTTGTTGTATTGGGCATGCTTTGATCTTTTTCATGCTCTTCATTGCCCCCAAGAACAGCTTTTGATTTCCTTGATAGCTTTCTTGAAGTCTTTGTCCAAACTTTTCCCATTGTTCCTGTTTTGCTTTCCTAACTTCTTCTTTGGCGATAGTTCTTTTATTCACGTAATCTATCCTATCCTCTGGTCTCTTTGTTTGCAAGTATTTCTTCCAGGCATCCTTCTTTTCTTTGATCTTAGTCTTGATATTCTCATTCCACCATGCTGTTCTTTTCCTATCTCTTTTAATTTGTTTCCTACCACAGACCTCTTCAGTACAACTGAGGAGTGTTTCTTTATACATTGCCACTTTTTTTCTATTGTGCTATCATTCAGATCCGTCTGTCTTTCACTGATAAATCTTTTTATCCTAGATTGGTATACCTGTTTTACTACTGTTTTTTTTAGTTCCTCTATTTTGAGTTTAGTAGTTTTCTTCTCTTCCCTTTTACTGTTTGTTTTCTTCAGTCAGTAATCTCATTTTGACAATCACTAGGTGATGATCACTAAATATTCTGCTCCTCTGTGTACTCTTGCAGCCAATGTAGATCTACTGTAAAAAGGGAGCTGCTAACTATTATGTAGTCTATGATTGACTTTTCACACCTGTCTTCATTTATTCTTGTATATTTGTGGACATCTTTATGAGGAAAAAGGTGTTAGCTATTTTCATGTTATTCTTTAGGCAAAAATCTATTAGTCTCTCTCAATTTGGAGAAGTTGTTGTCTCTCCTTCTTTACCTATTACTCCTCCTGACGTTTCTACATGGTTGCCTACTATAGCGTTTAAATCTCCTAAAAGCGTTAGTTCCTTTTTGTGTTTAAGATTCTCTGCAGCTATTTGTAAATTGTTTTCAAAAATATATTTTTCTTCTTTAGTTGCGTCTTCGTTTGGTCCATAAGCTATTAATAATTTAATTTCTCGTCCTTTTGTTTTAATATTTACCTCTAACAGCTGTGGGCTTATAAATTTCCAACTTTCTAGTAGCTTTTCATGCCTTTTATGCACTAAGAGGCCTACTCCTCCTCTACCTCTATCTTTGAGATCTACTCCTGAGAAGATTAAAATATGATTTGGTCCTACATTTTCTATTCCTTGTCCTTTTTTCTTTTTTTCTGTAAGGGCCAAAATATCTACTTTGAATTTTTCCATTTCTTCAACTAATTCTAACTCCTTTCCATTTAATGCCCTAACGTTCCATTTTCCAAAAATCACAGTCCGTATTCGTTTCCAAGTTCGTCTTCGAAAAATCAAGTCGGTTATATTATATTTAGTTTCTCTGTTTGTTTTTGGACAAACAGGGGATTAGCCCACTGTACCCTAGGTAGATGGTGGGGCTGCCATCTTGAGGCCCCTACCAGGCCTTGTTATTTTCTGTCAGGGTTAACTCCCTTAGCCTTTGGTCAGCCAAGACTGTCATGCAAGGCAGCAGGTTGTTTTATTTCAGGGTTAACTCCCTTAACCTTTGATCGTCAAGACCTGCCTGCAAGGCAGCAGGAGACTCGTGGAGGGCGGGATCATCTACTCCCCGTACAGGTGTCTACCTGTCCACTGCCTGGCTTCAAATTGTGTTTGGAATAAAACCTACCCCCTGGTCCAGGTAGATTGATTGACTCTCAGTCCTATCAGAGAAAGATGATAAAAAGGAGGTCCCATGTGCAGATCATACCACTCTTTGCACGTTAATGATCACTTGGCTGTTTGCAAGGCTGTCTAGGTAAAATGTTTCAAATCTTATCGAAATCCCCAAGATCACATTTATCTCATTTTATTTTACCTACTTTGAAAAGAAAAATGCTATGAAAATAAATTGTTGTCTTTGAATATTTAAAAATGTTCTACTACTTAATTTATAATTTTGATTCTAAAATTCGGCAGGTATATATATTCCAAGTGACGAATTTATAATGCAATTATTGTTTCCATCTGTCTCTAGGCTCTGTTTTGGAATCCATTTTGACTGCAGAAGCATGTAAAAATGGACTCCCTACTGTGGCAGATTTACTGTCCCATCCGTAAGTGTTGCTCTGTTCTAAGAACACTGTTGATGAAAATCTTACATCTTGAGGCATTTTCGCATTTCCATATGAGACAGTCTTTTTGTCAATTTTTTGTCTGTTTCTTATATTATGTAGGATGCTAGTATCAGTAATAACATGAAATACTCATTTGACATATGATTCTAAAGCAACCATAGAAATGATAATATTGTAGTATTTATATTTTATCCTATGAGTTTTGGTGTTAAATTTGCTTAAGGAGGTCCTGAACAAGCCATTTTTGCCCAAAATGGGACACATCTAGTTTATTGTATTAATGTGTGGAGCAGTTCTTTTCCTTCACAACCATACCACAAAGAAATTCTGAATCGACTCTTTGAATTTACAATTTTTTAGGAACTGCACAGGCCAAACCAATCATCACAATGTACTCTATCCAAAATATTTACTCTTGACGAATTGTCCTGAATATTGCCTTCATTGGCCGGAAATTATGTGACATATTCCATGCGCCTGTTATTAAAAAGGGGCCGTCCGACATGAGTAAAAGGAATCTGGGGAAGTTGAAATAGGGTCGAGGCAAAAATTAAAAATCCTACCAAAACCTCTAAGATCACCTTAGTTGTGGATGTCGGTAAAATCAAAACAAATAAAAAAAAACCCCATTTTTGACAGTTTTCTTTTGTAAAAAAATTGACCAAATTTTATTTCAAATTGCACACATGACAGGTTGTTTGCCAATGTGACTCTTCCACCACAAGAGGGTAAACCGATATTGAAAATACCCAGTAAGTTAAAAGAACCCTGAGAGTGCTCAAAGAGGAAACAGAACGCAGAGTTCGTGATGACCACAAAATGGTGAGTGTTGAGAGAAGAAGGCTTGAAATATGAAGTTGATGATTGCAATGTGGTGTCCGACGGAATTTATTGTGATTGTATGTAAACTTGAAAAATGTGCATCATTAGCATAAGTACAATAAATTTATCTCTGACTATGATGGTTGGTGCTTTATGTTTTCGATAAATTTCAACTTGATGATGTTGGTCTGTTACCATCTTTGTATTGTTTTTCATGCCAAAGTGAAGGGAAATGAAAACAAACAGCTTAAAGAATAGTTTTACCGCTGTCTGAAGTGTTTCTATAATATGTAAATATGTACTCATTTGTTGTTTGACACAAGGTTATGCCCGACAGGTCAGGTGTCTGTGCTGTCTTCTATGGTGTAGTTGTCACTTATTGTCATTTATCACCTTTGTATAAATAGGATAATGTTAGACATGGGCATATAACTTAGTACTGAAATTATTCTTTTCCAGATAAAGAAAGTCTTAAGGATTTCCAAAGCCAAGGAATTTCACATGTCTGAGGAGGAAAAGAAAAAAAGGCGGAAATCAAGAAAGGTAGATCTTGATTTTTCAAATCTTTACATTTGGAAGCAAGTAGGAAAAAAGAGAAAAAGATGCTCTTTTCTTGTTCAAAATTTTAGAATATATTTTCTTTGTTGATGTTTCAATGATCTACTTTGTATGACATTGCAGAAAGCTTTCTTTGTCCCATTGCTTTGCGTTTCGGCTTCACTTGCAAGGTGGATGGGGGTTTAATTATATGCATAATGATAATCACATTTTCACTTGTCATTGTACTCCATTGGTCAACTTAATTATCATGAGAGACATGGCATAAGGCTTCATTCGAGGAAATAAAGATTAAATAGAAAGGAAGACATGCAAATCTTTGATATCGACGTACGTTTTGTTGCATTTCAGAAAGCAATGGATGACCGTGCTGCCGATACTTCCCTATCCTCAACCACACCAACCACACCATCTACGCCAGCAGCACCATCTACGCCTGCACCTGCTGGTAAGAAGCTTTCCGGTTTGTTTGTTTATTTATTTATTTATTTATTTTTTTTATTTACTATACTTTCACTCCTCATGTGTACCATCTTTAGCACTGTCCAAGAGTCAATTTTTATTTGTTTTTCTTATGTGTGTGTGAGTGATGCGTAATATAGAACTGACCTTCTTGTTGTCTTATTTGAAAATATGAATATAAACCTGTAAAGCCGCTCAGTAGAATTTGTCAGGTCTAAAAAAAAAAAAGAAAGAAAAATAGAAATAAAAAATTCAATTATGTACATGTATTGTGTTTTTGCGTTGTTTTTAGTCGTTGTTATTGTGAGGTTAAAGCTCATGTTTGTAGAATGATGGGATTCAGAAGGGTTGACTTTGATTCAATTTTTATGAAATTTCAGTAAACAGGAAAGAAACTGAAAAGCCAACTCCAAAACCCATAAGAAAAAAAATAGAAATCTCTCAAAGAATGGGAGGGAGGGCGGAAAAAGGGTTAAAAAGAAATGCCTTGTTGCTGTTTTTTTGTTTTCTCATAACGATTTTATTTGTTTTTAAAGTGGAGATGACTGAAAATTAGAATTCATTGTTTGTCACCGTCTTCAATTTGTTAAATTATTTCTTGCTATCACCGTTTAACAATTGAAATGACAAGCAGTTCCATCAGGTCGTTGTGTCTGTCTTTCTTTTCATGAAGGCATTATGTTTTAGGGCAGTGCTACTCAAAGCGTGGTACATGTACAGGTGACAGTATGCGAGCCATCATCTGCCAGTACGTTGAGATTAAAGGATCTGTCCGATCTTTTACTATACTGGATTGGCTTGTTTTGCTTGACATTGAAAAAAATAGATACCTTGCTAGTCTGTCACATCAGATAATTTGAAAAGCACTGCTTTAGGTTGTACCTGAAAAGTGGGCAAATTATATTGATATAGGCCAGTTGACAGCCTATTTCATATTCCATTGAAAATAGGATTATTGTTATCATAACTGTCTTGTTATTCAATAATCCATTTATTGTGTGTAGATTCATTTTAATGTTGTTTTTACTTTCCCCTATTATAAACGTGTGTAATCAAAACTATATTTTCTTGACTTTTAGTTGTCTGTGAGTTTTAGTTGTGGTATGTATGTGTGTGTATGTGCTTTAAAAAAAGATTTTGTTTGTTTGTTTATATTGAGTTGCTTGGAATATTTCTGTTAGCAATTGCAGTTCTCATAACTGAGCTTGGGATTTGTAAAATGTTGAAATTTGAAATGCCTTTTGCTGACAGTAAATGTTAAAATGGAGAATCTGTAATTAATAGAATATGATTATATTAAATTTAAAAGTGAATATATTTGAGCGTGAAGAAATCTTGTCCATAATGAAGATTCAAATTATAAATTTAGATTGATTGTATATATAAAGTTCCAAGTTAAAAATGTTTGTCTTCAACGTGGAAATGGTTTTAAAAAATTAAATCGGTTGTTGTATAAAGTTCTGCCTTGATACCTTTTTTGGGTGAAAAGGGTGGAAAAAACAATGAATATAAAGTACGCTCTGAGAGCAAAGATAAATTGTATGAAAAGCGGCATAATGGCTGCAAGCTAACTGGCATCTTTCTTATTTTCCCTATTCTTTCTCATGTTTCTTTCTTTCTATTTTGTACATAGCGTTGTTCCTTTGATGTTTTTTTAGGCTATGTTTTCTTTTTCTTTGTTCCTGTTCAAGTTTTTTGTTCTTATTTTCTTTTTCTTTTTATCTGGTCTAAACAATGTGACACCCTTTGTTTGAAGACTGTCTGTCTGTGTATGTATCCTTAATCTATTCAATTGTGGGCATCCTTTCTTTCTCTTTCACATCTCTTTGTTTCATCTTGCTGTTTCCACTTAATTCACCCTGAGATCATTGCATATTGTGGACGGGGGTAAATTTCAATGAAATAAATGAATCTGCCTATGAATTCATCATATTTATACACATTTAATTACTTCTCTTTTTTTCACTTTCTCTCTCTGTGTCTCTTTCTGTTTCTTTTCTTCTTCTTTTGTCTCTCTGTTGGTTGTTGACGGACGCTGCTGGTAGGTCCGGCTTCTTTACTTTCACTCTTTCACATATCTCTCATCTTGCTGTTACTTCTTAATTTTCCGTGAGATCATGGCATATGATGGATGGGGTAAATTTTAATTAAATAAGTCCTTTTTGTTACTCTTTTGTTTCCCCCCCCCTCCCCTTCTCTTTTCTCTGTCTCTGTCTCTCTTTGATAATTCCACTCATCTTTGATCTGGCTGCTTCCTCTTAATTCACCCCGAAATCACCACATATGGTGGTCGGGGTATATTTTAAAAAATCAATCAATGTTTCCAATTTCAATGATCAACTGATGATCTTTCCACCCATATCTCTTTTTCTTTTTCTTTTTCTGTTCTTTTGTTTTTGTTTTTCTTGTTCTTGCATCACCCCCTCCCCCTCCTTATTTTTACCCTCCCTTACCCTATGTGAAGCAGTGCATTCTTTCTTGTGGGTAGTTGGTGATGGATGCTACTGTTAGATCCTATTTCTTTCCTTTCAGACTTTCACAAGTTTCTCCTTTGAATTCACCATGAGATCATCCGCATAATCTGGTGGACAGGGGGAACTTTCTGTAAAAACGAACAAACAAACAAACAAACCAGTAAACATTTTTTCACACATCTTTCTTCTTACTGTTTCCTCTTAATTCACTCTGAGGTGAACAGGAGGAATTTCAATGAAACCAAAAGACAAACCAAATTTCATTCTCCCTCTTCCCAATCCCTCTCCCAATCCTTCTCCCAATCCCTATCCCAATCTTTCCCAATCCCTTTCCCAATGCAGGTCCCTCATGGTCAACGTGAAGCGGCCGTATCGCTGACCACCTCTGTGTAAACATGTGAATATGAGGACGCTCTCTTTTTTGTCCAACTCGTGTCTCTGTCGCTCTCTTTCTGTTTTTGGGTTACAGACTATACTATTATACTCTTGTTTATCATAATATAATGCATTTTGCCTTCAATTGTGTGCCCCTTGGCCCTGGGGTGTAAACAATAGTCATAGTGGTAAACTGCAGAGACTTTCTTTATATGTGTTTATTTTTGTTTTGAGATTCATGAATATGATTCTCATTATTGATTCTGTTTTTCTAAATAGTTTTTTTTTATATTTTCACTTTTAAAAAGTCTTAAAAGGTGTCAAAAACAGGCTGATTTCCGTTACAATATCACTAATAAATTGTCATTTAAAGAACTGAAAGAAAGAAGGACATTATTAAAAAAAAAAGACAAGGAAAGAGAAGAAGTTTAAACTATTTTTCTTTTCATTTTTTGTTTACATGATTTTGTCTGATACATTTGTATTTCCATTCTAAAAAAGATTACTTAAAGTGTATTGTCTTGGCATTTTTTTATTCTTAGTATAAAAACCCCAACCCGAACATCATAAATTTATCCTGCGCATTATAATATAACGCCTTCAGATAATTCTTTATTGGACCTAAGATCAGTTCCTTTCCTTTTTTGCCTTACTTTTTAACATTTATGTCTTATTTTTGTAAAATGACAAACACCCAATTGTTTTTTTAAATATTTTCCTTCTTGTTTATGGTTATATTTCACTTAACTCAAAACAACTGTTTTTCCTCCTTCATGATTATTATTATTATTATTTTTATTATTCTTATCACCATCATCATCATCATCATCATCATCATCATCATCATCATCATCATCATCATCATCATCATCATTATCATCATCATCATCATCATCATCATCATCATCATAAGGTTCTCTCAGCTATGACAGCCTTTGCACAAATCAGTGCTTTTTTTCTTCATTTCTATGTATTGTGTTGTTTTTCAATTCTCTTTGTTTCTTGGATGGGTTTTGGTTTATGTTTTCCTTACATAATCAATTTGTAAAGGCCAACATTATATAGCAACGGCGATACAGCTTATTATCATCTACAAAATTCAATTTTGAGTTATCTCTGATTTATCTATAGCTTGCGCCATTATCGCTTGTACACGCTCATCGTTTCGTACGTTAAAAATCTGGTTTTGATCGGAAGAAAAAGAATGCTTCAACAGTAATAGGTTTTTACTTGACTTATTTGACTTATTCCCCGTCTGCTGAGAAGTCGTCTGAGCTGTGTTATGTGTTTGGGTGGTAACTGGGCTTTGTTATGTGTTTGGGTGGTAATTGGGCTGTGTGATGTGTTTTGGTGGTGACTGGGCTTTGATATGTATTTGGGTAATAACTGGGCTTTGATATGAGTTTGGGTGGTAACTGGACTTTGATATGTGTTTGGGTGGTGACTGGGCCTTGTTTTGTGTTTGGTGGTAACTGGGCTTTGTTATGTGTTTAGGTGGTAACTGGGATTTGTTATGTGTTTAGGTGATAACTGGGCTGGACTGTGTGATGTGTTTTTGGTAACTGGGCTTTGTTATGTGTTTGGGTGGTGACTGGGCCTAACTGCTTTGATTGAGTTTGGTGGTAACTGGGCTTTGATATGTGTTTGGGTGGTGACTGGGCTTTGTTATGTGTTTTGTGTTTAGGTGTAATAACTGGGCTTTGTTATGTGTTTGAGTTTGGGTGGTAACTGGACTTTGATATGTGTTTGTGGTGACTGGGCCTTTGTTTTGTGTTTAGGTGATAACTTTGTTATGTGTTGTGGTAACTGGGATTTGTTTTGTTTATGATAACTGTTTATGTGTTTAGATGGTAACTGGGCTTTGTTATGCGTTTGGGTAGTAACTAGACAGTGTGATGTGTTTGGGTGGTAACTGGGCTTTGTGATATGTTTGGGTAGTAACTAGAATGTATGATATGTTTGGGTGGTAACTGGGCTTTGTGATGTGTTGGTGTAACTGGGCTGTGTTATGTGTTTGGGCAGTAACTAGACTGTTTGATGTGTTTGGGTGGTAACTGGGCTTTGTGATGTGTTTGGGTGGTAACTGGGCTTTGTGATGTGTTAAGGTGTTAACTGGGCTTTGTTATGTGTTTGGGCACTAGATTGTTTGATGTATTTGGGTGGTAACTAGATTGTTTGATGTGTTTGGGTGGTAACTAGACTGTGTGATGTGTTTGGGTGGTAACTAGATTGTTTGATGTATTTGGGTGGTAACTAAACTGTTCGATGTGTTTGGGTGGTAACTAGACTGTTTGATATATTTTGGGTGGTAACTAGTTTGTTTGATGTGTTTGGGTGGTAACTAGACTGTGTGATGTGTTTGGGTGGTAACTAGACTGTGTGATGTGTTTGGGTAGTAACTAAACTGTGTGATGTGTTTGGATGGTAACTAGACTGTGTGATGTGTTTGGGTAATAAATAGACTGTGTGATGTGTTTGGGTAGTTACTAGACTGTGTGATGTGTTTGGGTGGTAACTAGACTGTGTGATGTGTTTGAGTAATAAATAGACTGTGTGATGTGTTTGGGTAATAAATAGACTGTGTGATGTGTTTGGGTAATAAATAGACTGTGTGATGTGTTTGGGTAGTAAATAGACTGTGTGATGTGTTTGTAAATAGACTGTGTGATGTGTTTTGGGTAAATAGACTGTGTGATGTGTTTGGGTAGTAAATAGACTGTGTGATGTGTGTGATGTGTTTGGGTAATAAATAGACTGTGTGATGTGTTTGGGTAGTAACTAGACTGTGTGATGTGTTAGACTGTGTGACGTGTTTGGGTGGTAAATAGACTGTGTGATGTGTTTTGGTGGTAACTAGACTGTGTGATGTGTTTGGGTAGTAAATAGACTGTGTGATGTGTTTGGGTAATAAATAGACTGTGTGATGTGTTTGGGTAATAAATAGACTGTTGATGTGATGTGTTTGGGTAATAAATAGACTGTGTGATGTGTTTGGGTAGTAAATAGACTGTGTGATGTGTTTTGGTGGTAACTAGACTGTGTGATGTGTTTGGGTAGTAAATAGACTGTGTGATGTGTTTGGGTAGTAACTAGACTGTGTGATGTGTTTGGGTGGTAACTAGACTGTGTGATGTGTTTGGGTAGTAACTAGACTGTGTGATGTGTTTGGGTAGTAACTAGACTGTGTGATGTGTTTGGGTGGTAACTAACTGTGTGATGTGTTTGGGGGAACTAGACTGTGTGATGTGTTTGGGTAGTAACTAGACTGTGTGATGTGTTTGGGTGGTAACTAACTATTTGTTTAGGTGGTTCCTACTGTGTGATGTGTTTGGGTAGTAACTAGACTGTGTGATGTGTTTGGGTGGTAACTAGACTTTGTGATATGTTTGGGTGGTAGCTAGGCTGTGTGATTTGTTTAGGTGGTTCCTGGGCTGTGTGATGTGTTTGGTAACTAGATTGTGTAATATATTTTGGCTGTGATTGGGTGAGTGATATCTTTGGGTAGACTGTGTGATTTGTTTAGGTGGTACCTGGGCTGTTTGATGTGTTTGGGAGTAACTGGGACTGTGTGATGTGTCTTGGATCATGTTAATATTTAAAACCTACATGCTAAACATAGGTGGTACCTGGGCTGTTATTTTCAGTGTCCTGGTATTTGGGCTGTGTGATTAAGATATATTTAAAACCTACATGCTAATATGGTTATTTTATATATATATGCGAGATATATATATATATATATATATATATATATATATAGAGAGAGAGAGAGAGAGAGAGAGAGAGAGAGAGAGAGAGAGAGAGAGAGAGGGGGATGGAAGGGGGGATGGAAGGAGAGGAACAGAGAGGGAGTGGGTGTTGTATGAATGGAGAAGTGCAGAGAAGACTATAACAAAAAAAAGAAGAAAATATGAGAGAAGGGATCAAAGAAAATATAATCAAGGCTGAAATGCACAGTAAAGCTATGACAAGTCTACACTTTCAACGTGTAGCATGACATTTTTTATTGTAAATGATTCTTTGTAGCAATCCCATATCCCGCGTCATTAGAAATGGTTCTTTATACTAGTGTAAGATGTGGCGTGGGAGGCACAGTGGCGTAACCATGGGATTTAGGTCCTTAAATCCTATGTTTATATCTTGGAAAGGCGAGGTCCAATGTTGTGTCCCCAGGAAATGCACATAACAACACGAGGCGCCATTGCGAAACCGTAGTGTTGTAAGTTGTAATCATGACGACACTGATTCAAACCCCATGGCTGGCCTAGGTGGGTTTTTTTTCCTCCCGCAAGGTTGTACTCTCAGGAAATGAACTTCACTTTGCTTTCTTCACTTGACTCAGGTGTGAATGAGTACTTAGTTATAAGTAGTGAAAGATCTTGTCAGATTGCAAGTACGAAGCGCTTAATAGGCCGTTGTACCGTATTCTCCACACGGAATCGAGAATGACTTTGATAGAATGGCCTGCTGGAGGATAAATGATGTACAGTCGGTGAACCCTCACTTGTACGGGAATACCGACTACAAAACCTTTTTAACGTTATCTTTAACACACATTTTCCCTTTCTGACTCAAGTGCAAAATGGTACTATCATCAACTGGGGAGTAAAACTTGCGACAGACTAGCGTCCTGCCCTTCTAGAGGCGGTGTATTAATATTATTATCACCCGTTACCAATCACACTACAGAAACCGGGTTAAGCTTTGGCTAGACAGGAAATTTTAGTACTTCTTTTTGTTTGATGTTTTACTCACATCAGACAGTATCATGACGGGGTTTATGTAGGCTATCATCAGTACGTCTTGATAGTCTCTAGTGAGTTCCTTATTTTATAACTTTTTTTACCGTTGAATAAGTGACCTTAATTCAATTGTTCCAGATCCCAAATTAGCGTTATAGTTAAATTTAGAATGATTTTGGTTGTGTATCAATGCCATATTATGTGTTTTACATGTTGAATGAATGGGACGGGTTTGTTTTTTAGGAAGTCAACAACACGAGAAAATAGACTTGCCTTCACACGCGTATTTGCATTGTTTGCCTTTCTTACAAGTATCCACGTTGGATTTGGACCATAAAAAGCTTTTATTATATGTTTTGCACGTGGGAAGCAAGATATTATGGACTTTTGTTTGTTATCTCTCTGTCGCGTCTGCCTATATTATGGCTGGTTTGAAGGATTGTATTACTACAACTGTTTCCTTGCCTTCTATTATTGTGCACTATTTGCCACTAATGGCATTTTTTTTGTACTGCATATGGACGTTATGGCAACTTGTAGGTAGAGACATTTCCTTTTTCGAAAAATTCTAGTCAGAGTAGTGTTGACATTATTTTACTGTTGGTAGATGTACGGCAAAGTTTTTTTGGTTCATTCATGGATTTGTTGGTAAAATTTGGGTAGAGATAGTTTTTATTCATAGATGTTTGGCAAAATTCGGATAGATCTAGAGACATTTGTTTTATTCATAGATGTTTTTTTTTTTGTTTTATTCATAGATGTTTGGCAACATTGAAAGAAAGATCTAGAGACATTTGTTTTATTCATAGATGTTTGGCAACATTCGGAAAGATCTAGAGACATTTGTTTTATTCATAGATGTTTGGCAACATTCGGAAAGATCTAGAGACATTTGTTTTATTCATAGATGTTTGGCAACATTCGGAAAGATCTAGAGACATTTGTTTTATTCATAGATGTTTGGCAACATTCGGAAAGATCTAGAGACATTTGTTTTATTCATAGATGTTTGGCAACATTCGGAAAGATCTAGAGACATTTGTTTTATTCATAGATGTTTGGCAACATTCGGAAAGATCTAGAGACATTTGTTTTATTCATAGATGTTTGGCAACATTCGGAAGATCTAGAGACATTTGTTTTATTCATAGATGTTTGGCAACATTCGGAAAGATCTAGAGACATTTGTTTTATTCATAGATGTTTGGCAATATTCATTTGGAAAGATCTAGAGACATTTGTTTTATTCATAGATGTTTGGCAACATTCGGAAAGATCTAGAGACATTTGTTTTATTCATAGATGTTTGGCAACATTCGGAAAGATCTAGAGACATTTGTTTTATTCGTAGATGTTTGGCAACATTCGGAAAGATCTAGAGACATTTGTTTTATTCATAGATGTTTGGCAACATTCGGAAAGATCTAGAGACATTTGTTTTATTCATAGATGTTTGGCAACATTCGGAAAGATCTAGAGACATTTGTTTTATTCATAGATGTTTGGCAATTCATTGGAAAGATCTAGAGACATTTGTTTTTATTCATAGATGTTTGGCAACATTCGGAAAGATCTAGAGACATTTGTTTTATTCATAGATGTTTGGCAACATTCGGAAAGATCTAGAGACATTTGTTTTACATTTGTTTTATTCATAGATGTTTGGCAACATTCGGAAAGATCTAGAGACATTTGTTTTATTCATAGATGTTTGGCAACATTAAAGGAAAGATCTAGAGACATTTGTTTTATTCATAGATGTTTGGCAACATTCGGAAAAGATCTAGAGACATTTGTTTTATTCATAGATGTTTGGCAACATTCGGAAAGATCTAGAGACATTTGTTTTATTCATAGATGTTTGGCAACATTGAAAGGAAAAGATCTAGAGACATTCATAGATGTTTTTATTCATATTCATAGATGTTTGGCAACATTCGGAAAGATCTAGAGACATTTTATTCATAGATGTTTGGCAACATTAGGAAAGATCTACATTTGTTTTATTCATAGATGTTTAGTAAATTCGGTCGAGACATTTTATTCATAGATGTTTAGTAAAATTCGGGTCGAGACATTTTATTCATAGATGTTTGTTACAAAATTCGAGACATTTTATTCATAGATGTTTGGTTAAATTCGGGTCGAGACATTTTATTCATAGATGTTTGGTAAAATTGGTCGAGACATTTTATTCATAGATGGTTGGTAAAATTCTGGTCGAGACATTTTATTCATAGATGGTTGGTAAAATTCAGGTAGAAACATGTTTATTATTCATAGGTGTTTAGTGAAATTCGGGTAGAGACATTTTCATTCATAGTTATTTTACAAAAGTATTTTATTATTGAAAGAGTTTCATATAAATGTGGATAGAGACATTTCACTATTGAAATAGTTTCACATAAATGTGGATAGAGGCGTTTCACTATTGAATTAGTTTCACATAAATGTGGATAGAGGCGTTTCACTATTGAATTAGTTTCACATAAATGTGGATAGAGGCGTTTCACTATTGAAATAGTTTCATATAAATGTGGATAGAGGCGTTTCACTATTGAAATAGTTTCACATAAATATGGATAGAGGCGTTTCACTATTGAATTAGTTTCACATAAATGTGGATAGAGGCGTTTCACTATTGAAATAGTTTCATATAAATCTGGATAGAGGCATTTCACTTTTGAAATAGTTTCATGTAAATCTGGATAGAGGCATTTCACTTTTGAAATAGTTTCATTTAAAATGTGGATAGAGGCATTTCACTATTGAAAGAGTTTTGTGTAAATTATGGATAGAGGCATTTCACTATTGAAATAGTTTCATTTGAAATGTGGATAGAGGCATTTCACTATTGAAATAGTTTCATATAAATGTCGATAGAAGCATTTCCCTTTTGAAATAGTTTTATATAAATGTGGATAGAGGCATTTCACTATTGAAATAGTTTCATATAAATGTGGATAGAGGCATTTCACTATTGAAAGAGTTTTGTGTAAATTATGGATAGAGGCATTCCACTATTGAAAGAGTTTTGTATAAATTATGGATAGAGGCATTTCACTTTTGAAATAGTTTCATATAAATATGGATAGAGGCATTTCACTATTGAAATAGTTTTTGTAAATTATGGAAGAGACATTTAACTATTGAAAGAGTTTTGTGTAAATTATGGATAGAGGCATTTTACTATTGAAAGAGTTTTGTGTAAATTGTGGAAAGAGACATTTTACTATTGAAAGAGTTTTGTGTAAATTATGGATAGAGGCATTCCACTATTGAAATAGTTTCATATAAATGTGGATAGAGGTATTTCACTATTGAAATAGTTTCATATAAATGTCGAAAGAGTTTTGTGTAAATTATGGATAGAGGCATTTCACTATTGAAAGAGTTTTGTATAAATTATGGATAGAGGAATTTCACTATTGAAATAGTTTCATATAAATGTGGATAAAGGCATTTCACTATTGAAATAGTTTCATATAAATGTAGAAAGAGTTTTGTGTAAATTATGGATAGAGATATTTTATTGAAAGAGTTTTGTGTAAATTATGTATAGAACTATGGAAAGAGTTTTGTGTAAATTATGTATAGAGGCATTTCACTATTGAAATAGGTTTATAAATGTGGAAAGAGGCGTTTCACTATTGAAAGAGTTTTGTGTAAATTATGGATATAGGCGTTTCACTATTAAAGGAGTTTTGTGTAAATTATGGATAGAGACATTTTACTATTGAAAGGATTTGTGTAAATTATGGATAGAGACATTTTACTATTGAAAGAATTTTGTGTAAATTATGGATAGAGACATTTCACTATTGAGAGAGTTTTGTGTTAACTATGGATAGAGGCGTTTCAATATTCAAAGAGTTTCATATAAGTAGGGATAGAAGGGTTTTACTATTGAAATAGTTTCATATAAATGTGGATAGAGGGTTTCACTATTGAAATAGTTTCATTTAATGTGGATAGAGGCATTTCACTATTGAAATAGTTTCATATGAATGTGGACAGAGGCATTTCACTATTGAAAGAGTTTCATATGAATGTGGATAGAGGCATTTCACTATTGAAATAGTTTCATATGAATGTGGACAGAGGATGGAGGCGTTTCACTATTGAAATAGTTTCATATAAATGTGGACATAGGGATGGAGGCATTTCACTATTGAAATAGTTTCATATAAATGTGGACATAGGGATAGAGGCATTTCACTATTGAAATAGTTTCATATAAATGTGGACATAGGGATGGAGGCGTTTCACTATTGAAATAGTTTCATATAAATGTGGACATAGGGATGGAGGCGTTTCACTATTGAAATAGTTTCATATAAATGTGGACATAGGGATGGAGGCGTTTCACTATTGAAATAGTTTCATATAAATGTGGACATAGGGATGGAGGCGTTTCACTATTGAAAGAGTTTCATATGAATGTGGATAGAGGCATTTCACTATTGAAATAATGTATAAATGTGGATAGAGGCATTTCACTATTGAAAGAGTTTCATATGAATGTGGATAGAGGCATTTCACTATTGAAAGAGTTTCATATGAATGTGGATAGAGGCGTTTCACTATTGAAATAGTTTCATATAAATACGGACAGAGGCGTTTCACTATTGAAATAGTTTTGTATAAATATGGATAGAGGCATTTCGCTATTGAAATAGTTTCATATAAATCTGGATAGAGGCATTTCACTATTGAAATAGTTTTGTATAAATGTGGATAGAGGCGTTTCACTATTGAAATAGTTTCATATTAATGTGGATAGAGGCGTTTCACTATTGAAATAGTTTCATATTAATGTGGATAGAGGCGTTTCACTATTGAAATAGTTTTGTATGAATGTGGATAGAGGCGTTTCACTATTGAAATAGTTTCATATGAATGTGGATAGAGGCGTTTCACTATTGAAATAGTTTTGTATGAATGTGGATAGAGGCGTTTCACTATTGAAATAGTTTCATATGAATGTGGATAGAGGCGTTTCACTATTGAAATAGTTTTGTATGAATGTGGATAGAGGCGTTTCACTATTGAAAGAGTTTTGTGTAAAGGTTTATAGAGGTGTTTCATTATTGAAATAGTTTTGTATAAATGTGGATAGAGGCGTTTGAAATAGTTTCGTATTGAAAGAGTATCGTATACATGCAGATAGAGGCGTTTCACTATTGAAATAGTTTTGTATTAATATTGATAGAGGCGTCTTGTTATTGAAGTACTTTCATATATATGGATAGAGGCGTTTCACTCTCGCTAAAATAAGGATTGACGCGTACCTAAACATATATGCAAACGTCTATTATACATTCATATACCACATATTCACATATATACAGGTAGGCATGTATGTGCTCGCCTGCAGGTGTTGGTCTTTCATTTGTAACACAGGTAGTCTGTAGTGCTACTTATTATAGTGTTTTACAGTAAAATAACTGTCATTTACTGTTACTATTATTATCCTCTGCTGTTGTAAGCGTTGATCATTGTATGTAGCTGTAAACATTGCGTAGATTTTGGTGTAGTTTTGAGATTTCGACTTTTGCATGAGATATATTCTTGTTGTCTTTTTTACGGCACATGTACTATCATGTATAATATTAACATAGACTCAAAGTATCCTTTGTTTGTGATTCTCGTAGTAGTAGTAGTAGTAGTATTAGTAGTAGTAGTAATTTCATATTTATTGCTCAGTAATTTGTTGGTTTTTAAAAGAAAATTCATGATAAGTTTCTGTACTTGAGGGTTACATTTTAAATTCATGATAAGTTTCTAGACTTGAGAGTTAAATTATTATTATCACCTGCTCCGCTTCACGCTATAGAAACCGGGATAAGCTCCGACTCTATGGGCTGTAGTAGCCTTGAAATAACTTTATTTGTTATCTATAGGATATGCCGAGTCTTGCATGGTAGTCTTTCCTTTCGAGCACCTCCTTCCCCACCCCATCCCCCATTTCCCAGTCTCTCTGTTCTATGTATGTTGGTGCGGGTATTATTATTTCTATTCATTGATGGCCAGTGTTGTCAGACCGCCCTTTGGTACTTACGGTCCTCCATTAACAATTACCGTCTCCACATCTCCCCCCCCTATGATGTCTGTGGTTTTGGAATTACCCTGAGTGGTCTCCTATGACAAAGTGTTTCAATTTTGTTTTACTTCCTTTTGTATCAGTAAAGATTGTATTGTTGACTTTTTCTTGAATTTGAAGCATGCATACACTTAAAATTGTGTGTGTGTGTATATAATATGTTGTTGTTTCTTCTTGACGTTGGTCGAAATTGTAATTCTTATGTGCTATGAAAACTTTGCTGCTGTTGCTGCTACTGCTACTACTACTGCTACTACACTGCTGCTGCTGCTGCTATTATTGCTGCTGCTGCTGCTGCTACTGCTGCTGCTGCTGCTGCTGCTGCTGCTGCTGCTGCTATTGCTGCTGCTGCTGCTGCTGCTGCTGCTGCTGCTACTGCTGCTGCTATTGCTGCTGCTGTTGCTGCTGCTGCTGCTGCTGCTGCACACTGCTGCTGCTGCTGCTGCTACTACAGCTGCTAGTAGTAGTAGTAGTAGTAGTAGTAGTAGTAGTAGTAGTAGTAGTAGTAGTAGTAGTAGTAGTAGTAGTAGTAGTAGCAGTAGTAGTAGAAGTAGTAGTTTAAGTACCTCGTGGGAGAAGAAGTAGTATTATTAGTTGTAGTAGTAGCAGTGGCAGTAGTAGTAGCAGCAGTAGTAGTAGTAGTAGTAGTAGTAGTAGCAGTAGTAGTAGTTGTAGTAGTAGTAGTAGTAGTAGTAGTAGTAGTAGTAGCAGTAGTAGTGGTAGTAGTAGTAGTGGTAGTAGTAGTAGTAGTAATAGTAGTTGTAGCAGTAGTAGTAGTAGTAGTAGTAGTAGTGGTAGTAGTGGTAGTAGTAGTAACAGGTAATAGCAGTAGCAGTAGTAGTAGTAGTAGAAGTAGTAGTAGTAGTACATGTAGCTGTTATAATGATTTTATGTTAATAATAATATAATAATAATAATGATAATTAAAATAAAGAGATTTATTTTTCTCCAAATTCTCAATGTCAAAATAATTTCAAGATAAAAGTAATAGTTTTAATTGATAATTTATTATTCATCTCTCTTCTAACTTCTGTTGTTGATGAAAGAAAAGAAAATTAGCAAATTGAACTTAATATCAGAACTCCAAGTGGGCTCATATAAACATCTAAATATACACATGATATATGATATATGTATGTATGTATGTATGTATGTATGTATGTATGTATGTATGTATGTATGTATGTATGTATGTATGTATGTATGTTTGTATATGACTTTCTTTATTATTGTATCATTTGCCTTTATTGCAAATACTTTCTGTAAACTCATTAACACTTGTCAATTTTTCTCATGTCCAAAGCACCTGCCCAGCCAGCAGCACCACCAGCGCCAGCGCCACCAGCTCCTCCTGCTCCTGGAGCCCCCGCCGCCTCCACCACCCCAGCACCGTCAGCTCCTTCGGCTCCGCCAGCCACCAGCGGCAGAGGGGCTTTGCTCAGTTCTATCTCAGGCTTTAGCAAGAACAAACTGAAAAAGTCAGAAACCCATGATCGCAGTGCCCCAAAAGTTTGAGAAAATACTTGAGTTTTGTGTATGTACTGTATTTTGTTTTTTTTGTTATTTATTTATATGTTTGTTGTTGGGTTTTTTTTCATGTTTCTTTAAAAAAAGTATTCTTTGTTACCTAGGTTAAATTACGAAATAGTGATGAATACATACTTGTAGCCATATAATTATGTACGATTGATGGATAAATTATTTAGTTAAAGTAGGAATGAATGCAAGTCCAAGGAATTGTTTTTTTTTAAATATGGAGAAAAAAACTATTTTCTTTTTTTGCCCCTCCAAAGTGTCATATTAGTCTTCTTTTGGTATTTATTTTCTTGGTGGCTAAGGTTTCGAAAATTGAAGGGACAAACTGTGATTAGATCTAATTTCCAGCATATCTAGAAGAATGTCTTAACGCGCTAGCACGTGAGTATCGCGAACAACTAGGTGACGTGACAGTGCCTGTAACCTTGCTTTGCCCTGGTTAGTTTTCATGCAGTCATGGTACATATGACACCAATGGGCTCGATCTGTAATATAATGAAAGTGAACTTATGATCTGTAAACTGTGTGTTGTTTCAACAATAGAGCGTAGTATTAGTAGTAAATTAGAGTACTGTTCATGCTTTGGATGCTCAGTTGGAAGAAAACAAGAGGAAAGTTGACTGTGGGAAAGTCTAGGAGGCGGCCAGAGTCGAGAAAGAGGCTGAGGAAAGCGGCCCAGCCTATCAGACAGCGGCTCAGCCTATCAGACAAGAATGTTTTGAAGTAGGATCACCTTTTCCGTCCAAATTTCCATTGTTCCTCTTTCAAATGCGATTTTCTCAAAAAACTCATTTTCAGAACATAAATTCTATCTCCTTCCTTATTTATCGGCCAATCAATGTGAAATTTGGCACAACACCTAGTTCATAGATGTATAAAAAAAACTAATAGAGAGATATTTGGAGCTTATTAATTTTTGTTCAGTATATTTGTGATTTTATAGCCAAGAAATAGCAAAAAATGACATTGTCGATTATCCCATTTTTGAAGCATAAAAATACAATTAAATATATAGATTTTTAAAAAAATCTCAATTTGTTTTTAGGCGTCCAGGAGTATGTGTATGGAATTCAAAAGAATACCACAAAAACTGGTGGAGGAGATAGATTTTGAAATTAGTCTATTATAAGATGGTGGCCATTTCCATGGCAACCATAATAAATATTTGAAAAAATCCAACCGATTTCCACTAATTCAGACCCGCTAAGTTTGATTATAATCGTTAAAAGGATGTACCTAGAATAGTTAAGAAAATAGCTTTCAGGACTTTCAAAACTTAAGTAAATTTCAAAAGCCCATGGGTCTCTGTAGTGAGGGACTTTTCCTTATTAGAGTTGGTTAGAGGAATCAATGAAAAAGAGATGGAGAAAATTTGTTCTTTTATCAGACAAATGTTTTTTATTTAATGAGAACATTGGAGAAGATTGTAAGTATGCCCAGAAATATAGGAATGACAGGTTATTTTATGAGTCAGCAATAATCTACCTGTCACATGTACGTCAAAAGGTTTTTATCATGAGTGTGAATTTGAATCAATGATATTGTGATGTGATTGATGCAGTGAATGCTTTGCAGTTTACCATTTAGGTGGTATTGACAAGACCTGATTAAAAAAAAACAACCTGTGTACTGCATCTAAAAACATTAATTTGATGTTAACATTTTTTTTTTTTTTAAATTAAAAGAAGAAATTTTAAAGCAAGTGAATGACTGTCAACCACATGAAGTTTTTGTCTCAAACTCTTTGGAGTAAAATACAAATACATGCAATAATTTTTTATTTTTTAAAAACATTTTTTATATTTCTTTGATTTTCTTATTTTGTTTCCTTTTTTATTTTTTATTTTATTTTCTTTCCTTTTCATCTTTTGTTCTTCCGACTGACACCATCACACTTTTTGACTGATTCTAATGTTTGTATAAAAGTGTGTATAGCTTGTTGTCTGATGAAAGTTTCAACCTGAATATGGACTTGGGCGGTTGGCGGGGCTACTGATAGTAGTGGTAGGGTCACTACTTTCCTTTCACTGTTTCACTTAATGTGCAATGAAACAAAACTGTTTTTAACGTCTTACATAAGAAATGTTGTGAAATCTGCCAAGCATTTACTTTGTGACAGTAACAAATATTAATATTACTATTACAACTGGAGAGATGATTTAAAAACCCCAAGAGACTCAAAATGTGAATGTTTTTCAAACATTGAGATATTTATTGCTATCAATATAAGCTGCCGCTTGGTTTATATTTGTTGTTGTTTTCAATCTAAATCGGTGAAAAGAATTTTATGTATCCATTTTTTCCCTTTTCTGTTCTCGGTGAGCTACCCGTAAATTTCACTGTCTTGTTACATACTGTGATACTTAGGCCATTGCTTCAACTACCAGGTGGCCACTGCTGGTAGGTCCTACCTCCTTTTCTGTCCCTCTTTCACTTATTTTTCATCTTGCTGTTTCCTCTCAATTCATACTGAGACCACTACATAAGGTAGACAGGGTGAATTCAATGAAACAAAAAGAAAAAAGATCAGAAACAAGAAGCAAGTCCTCTTGGCTTTATGGGTTTCTCATCATCTGCCGCAGGACAATGCGCTGTCGTGTTTACTACCAAAGATGAAATGCATTTTCTTTTCAGTTCTGAGAGAATGTTAAAAAATGATTTTACCTAAATTATGAATCGTGCCATGCTGGCATGCTAAGAAACAAACTCCAGCAATTTCCCTGAGAAGCCGACCCTATAGCTAATAAGGCCATTATGGCTGTGGGAGTAACAGTCCCTGCAATGAAAGAGAGGTTTTGTAGCGAAACAGTAGTGTGGTGAGTTTGTAATCATGATGACACTGGTTCAGAACCCAAGGCTAAGATCAGGTGTTTTATTCACAACATTGTACTCTTAGGAAATGTACTTCACTCTGCTTTCCTCACTTGAATCAGGTGTGAATAAAAGTACTTAACTCTAGGTAGACAAAGATCTTGTGTCAGTGTTAGACTGAAGCATCTAACATGCTGCTGTACATAAGCTCCCCAGTGAGTTGAAAAGGATTTTGAATGAAATGGCCTTCCAAGGGATAAATGGTGTACAGTCAGATGGGCCTGCACTTGTGCGGGAATGTGGACTTAAAAATCCATCTTTTTAAAGCAAACATTATTTGGCTGACGGCTGGTGTTCTGGTACCTACTGCTTTCTCTCCCCTCTTTCACATGTCTTTCACCTTATTCCTCAATTCACCCTGAGGTCGCTGCACGTGGTGGGCAGGGTAAATTCCAATGAAGCAAGCAAACCAATTTGTTTGTGAGTGAAGTACATGGTGTATCTTTTGCAAGTAATGATTGTCATTCCATCGAAAAATTTTGTTTTCTATGTATCAGATTTTGAGGTACAACATTGACACTGCCATTTTTATTTTGCAATTATCCTTATTTTACAAAGACGCTGATCGTATAACATTGTGACTCGCTGACTTTGGTCAAAATAAAATTCAGCATTTAGCTAAGATCTTACTAATTAGCATTTTATGCAATCATCATAATAATTACTGGTAACATTGTTTATATATATGTATTTTAAGTTTTATACTTTCAATCGTTCGGTAAGAATATTTTTTTGAAATTGTGCAAAGATAGATCTATTATTACAAAAAAAACCCTGAATCAACAACAAGTGTATTCAAACAAAACCATTGAAATCCTCAGACTCAAAAACAAACATTTTGGCAGATGAAGTTTGAGACAAAGTCAACAACGTTCTTTGGCTGCAATGAATGGGTTTCTGTTATCGATCTGACATGAAATGTTTTAAAAACTGGAAACTCATAAATCATATTAAATAACAGGTCTTTTTTTCCATAGCATATTAGAATGAATACTCATTTGAATACTCATTTGAATACTCAGTGTTAAAAACCATTGAAACTATTAAATTATCATGTTGACTTCTGTTTTTCTTTTGTAAAACTTTCAAGAAATTTTATGAAGTCATATCTGCATTTCTTTTCTATGATGAATCTGTAAGTTTTCAGCATTGCAGATGATTGAGTTGTCGTCCAACTTTTGCTGTTTTGTTTATTATTACGTCCGATGGATTTTCCACTCGATACCTGTCCGAAGACTCAAATATTTTGCATTTTTTGGGATTCATTAAGTAAAAGAAATATTCATTGAGCAATTAGCTTGCGGGTTGGAAATGCTTTAATGTAACTAGTTGCTTTCCTCTGCACGGGCGGTTGGCAGTGGATGCTGTTAAGTGTTGGATCCTTCTTTTTCCTTGCCCTTAATTTACCCTGAAATCACAGCCTATGGTGGATGTGTTGAAAAATATCATGAAATATGGATGAACTCAATGTCCTAGCCATTGGAAAGATATTTTTGGTTCTTCAGAAATTCTTCATCTTGTCTTGGTGCAGTTTGGATGCCAGATCGATTTGATTGATTTTTCACACATCCACAGCTAAGGTGATCTTGGGTTTTAGCAGGATTCAATTTTTGTGTGTGCCTAGACTGTGCTGTCAACAGCCAAGGGATCTTTTAAAGTGCATAGAGTGTTGTGATAAGCATGCTGGGCCTCCTTTTTATCGTCTGTCTCCAATGGGACTAGGTGTTGATACACCTGCGGGGACAAGGGGGATGGGTTTTATTCGAAAATAGTTGACAAAATTTGTCAATCTTCGATCCAGATGCACTGATATGCCACAGTCTAAGCCACCTTACTGTACATATGGAGACAGACCACAGTCTAAGTTTCTGTTCTGTTTGAGTTACTTTTTGACAAGTCGGTAGAGACTCGCAATTGGCAAAATTTTTCGTCTGAAGATCATGGACATTTCATATGCTATTGTGCTATTGTCTTTTTCTCCCAGCATAATAATGTTGCAAAAGATTCATGGCCACTAAAAACAATATGTTCTATATGTATGTAGGCTAATTGTAATGTAAGGTACAGGAATGAGAGAGAGAGAGAGAGAGAGAGAGAGAGAGAGAGAGAGATAGAGAGAGAGAGAGAGAGAGAGAGAGAGAGAGAGAGAGAGAGAGAGGGAGGGAGGAGGGAGGGAGGGAGGGAGGGAGGGAGGGAGGGAGGAGAGGAGAGGAGAGGAGAGGAGGGAGGAGAAAGAGAGAGAGAGAGAGAGAGAGAAGGAGAGAGGGAGAAAGGCAGGGGTTGAGAGAGAGAGGGCACATGGTTGGGGGGGGGGGGAGGATGGATGGAAGTAGTGATGCTTTCACAGCTGTCTTTGCTGAATTGCCTAAAAAAGAGTCTGTAACTTTATATTGAAAATGTTAAAGAAACCCGAACTCCCATTTGCCCATGGTACAACTGAAGACATCAGACACACTGTATTATGATATTCTACAAAGTCCCGGAAGTCAGGCTTACTGGTAGTACTATGGAAGCAACCAACTTCCCCTTGTCAAAAAGCCTGAGGCTTTTTGACTACTTCAGCGTACCTTAAATCTGTCATCTTATTCCATGTTTCAGATTATCTTAAATCTGTCATCTTATTCCGTGTTTCAAATTATCTTAAATCTGTCATCTTTTTCCGTGAATGAAGTATATCCAATTTAGCCACACAAGTGGACATTCATAAATTTAAATTATATAAGTTTGATATTTGTTTACATTTCGTGAATTAAAATTTTGGAAATACAAAATTGTTTCGGGACCCCAAAACAAAACACAATACCAAAAGTAAAGAAATCGATATCATTGAAAATTGTTCTTTTGTTTGTTTTTGTCTAGGTTCTGTTTTTGGGAGGTGGCAGTTTGCTAAGTCCCACAAGGCTTTCTTTAATACGCCATAATATAAATTATGAAAATCATGTTCATGTTGTGAAAACATTCTATTATAATGTCTTTTCCTTTTTGCTTTCTGATGTTAAGAGTGTTGAAATGTTTACATTCTTGTATTCTAAAATACATTTATCCCCTGTGCTTATTATTATTGTAATTCATTCCTGCACTTTCTATGAATATAAATCACATATATTCTTGTCACTGTTTTTACAAATTGTGGTTACATACTTGTGCATCTCTGTTATTTGGGGTTACAGTTTGCTTCTCCTTCTGCTCCTGTCAGGGTGGTCGCTGATGCTGGTAGGTTCTTATTCTTTCTTTCCTTTCCTGCTTTCTCCTCTCTTTCACTTTCTCCTTGTTGTTTCCTCTTAATTCACTCTGAGAATACTGCACATGGTGGACAGCATAAATTTCAGTAAGCCCATTCCATTACGTTGGTATCATCTTATATCTCTATGTTTTGCTTGTCTCTAGCACAAAAATATCATTTTCTATCTGGATGTTGTCCCTGACAGTAAAAAAGTTTTGTCAGAGCTGATACGACCCATATATCCTGATTTCTTTAACGTGAAATGAAACACTAGACAACACCTTGCCCTGACAACCCGTCAAAACATATGTTATCTGACCATGTATCTCATTGATATAAAATCTTCTTTTTTTTATGGTTACTTCATACAAATTGGTCTCATGCTGTTGATCAGAATCTTTGTATTTATCTTTGTGAGCGTCAAGACTTGTCATAAATTATGATAATTATTCTCAAGCTATTCTGAAAATAGACCCCCACCCCACCCCTGCCCCCTCCTCTGCTTAAAAACCCCAAACCCAAAAGAAAAACAAAGCAAACTAATGACAGGAAGAAAACAGTAAGCGGATCTCAGCTTGATATTTTTCAAGGCAAAAAATGTGTGAAACTTATTGAAGTCATTGAGTTTATGCTGTAGGTTGTGTATTGCTATGTCAAAGATCCAAGCTAAAGGAGTATTATACTTGATGCTATCAATGTTGTCATTCTTAATACGTGTACATGTATTATGATGATGACGGCTCTTGATGTTATGATTTAAAATCTCTTTTCCTTTCTATCCACGATGCTTTTAAAATATTTGTTGCTTTGATGTGTGTTATTGTTATATGCATTGATTTATGTGACAAAATTGGAATTCTTACATACAGCATGAGTTTTTTCATCCCATTTTTCCTTCCTCGGAGAAATATGACCTAGTTATTTTTTTGTCATTCCCTTTGTTTTTGTTATTTTAAAAAATATTATGAATGCAAAACTATTAATTACTATATTGTTGATTTGAAACCTTGAAATTTTATCCATGTAAAGATTTATTTTTTAAAAATCACTCTTTGTGACTCAGCCATCACAATAAAACTATGCCTTTGGCTGAAATATTGGCCCAGATTGTTGTGTTTCTTTGTGTGTATGCCTTTGGCTGAAATATTGGCTCAGATTGTTGTGTTTCTTGCGTGGGTGTTTTCATGTTTTCATTATTTTGTGTTCGGGCAGTGGAGAGGTAAGCACATGTACGGGGAGTAGACGATCCTGCCCTCCACGAGTCTCCTGCTGCCTTGCCGGAAGATCTTGGCTGACCAAAGGCTAAGGGAGTTAACCCTGAAAGAAAACAACCTGCTGCCTTGCATGTCGGTCTTGACTGACTTAAGGCTAAGGGAGTTAACCCTGATAGAAAATACCAACCTGCTGCCTTGCAGGCTGGTCTTGAATGACCAAAGGCTAAGGGAGTTAACCCTGACAAAATAACAAGGCCTGGTAGGGGACCTCAAGGTGGCAGCCCCACCATCTACCTAGGGTACAGTGGGCTAATCCCCTGCTTATCCAAAACAACCTGATTTAAAGTAATATATACAATGATGTACCCGGCTTGAACTTCCGAAGACGATTCTGGAAAAGAAAACAGACTGTGATTTTTGGAACATGGAATGTTAGGGCAATTAATGGAAAGGAGTTACAATTTAGCTGAAGAAACGGAAAATTCAAAGTAGACATTTCAGCTATTACAGAAACAAAGAAAAAAGGATAAGGAATAGAAAATATAGGACCATATCATACTTTAATCTTCTCAGGAGTAGATGTCAAAGATAGAGCTAGAGCAGGAGTAGGCCTCCTAATGCATAAAAGGCAAGAAATGCTACTAGAAAGTTGGAAAATTGTAAGCCCACGGCTATTAGAGGTAAATATTAAACCTAGAGGAAGAGAAATTAAATTATTTATAGCTTATGGACCAAATGAAGATGCCACCAAAGAAGAAAAAGATGTCTTCGAAAAGGATTTACAAATAGCTGCAGAGAATCTCAAACACAAACAGGAATTAATGGTTTTAGGAGATTTAAACGCTAGAGTAGGCAACAATGTAAAAACATTAGGAGGAGTAATAGGTAAAGAAGGAGAGACAACTTCTCCAAATGGAGAGACTAATAGATTTTTGCCTAAAGAATAACATGAAAATAGCTAACACATTTTTTCCTCATAAAGATATCCACAAAACTGTTCTCTATTTTACAGTACAATGGATGCTAGAGTAAGCAGAGGAGCTGAGTATTTAGTGATCATCACCTAGTGATAGCCAAAATGAGATTATTAACTGAAGAAAACAAACAGAAAAGGAAAGAGAAGAAAGCTACTAAACTCAAAATAGAAGAACTAAATAAACCAATAGTAAAACAGATATACCAATCCAAGATAAAAAGATCTATCAGTGAAAGGCAGATGGATCTGAAGGAAAGCACAATAGAAGAAAAGTGGCAAATATATAAAGAAACACTCCTCGGTTGTACTGAAGAGGTCTGTGGTAGGAAACAAATTAAAGAAGGATGCCTGGAAGAAATACTTGCAAACAAAGAGACCAGAGGATAGGAGGATATCGCCAAAGAGGAAGTTAGGAAAGCAAAACAGGAACAATGAGAAGAGTTTGGATAAAGACTTCAAGAAAGCTATCAAGGAAATCAAAAGCTGTTCTAGGGAGCAATGAAGAGCATGAGAAAGACCAAAGCATGCCCAATACGACAAATTTAAGAACGCTAAAGGAGAGATAATGAAAGGAGACAGCGAAATCATGGAAACGTGGAGAAAGTATTTTCAACAATTACATAATCCCTTCAACACATATGAAGCAAGGAGTATAGATCAATTATTGAGAGTAACAAGTTATCGAGATGAGACAGCTGAAGGTGTAGATATATCAATGGAAGAACTTCAAACAGCTATAAGAAAAGTGAACTTAGGAAAAGTCCCAGGAGCAGATCACGTTTATACAGAAATGATTAAAAACCAAGAGAGCAGACAAACTACTACATGCAATCTGTCAAGAAACATGGAAGTCCAAACAGGTACCAGACGACTGGAATAAGGGAACAGTAGTACCAATACACAAGAAAGGATCAACTATGGAGTGCTCAAACTATAGAGGGATATCGCTACTTAGCATACCAGAAAGTGTATGCCAGGATCCTGGAAATGAGACTAAGGAAAAGAGTAGAGGATCAGATTGAAGAGCACCAGAGTGGATTTAGACCAGGAAGAAGTGTACAAGATCACATTTTTACAATTAGACACATAATAGAAAAAGCATTGAGAGAAACATTGACTTGCACCTGTGTTTTATTGACCAAGAAAAGGCATTTGACATTGTGAAGAGAGACGAACTAAGAGATTCCTTGAAAGAACACAATGTAGAGCAAAATTTAATAGAAGCCATTAAAAGTTTTTACAATAAACCAACGTGTGCAGTGAGAGTAGCTGGAAACATATGTGCAGAATTTGACGTTGATATAGGAGTAAGAAAGGGTTGTATCCTAAGTCCTCTTTTGTTTATCACATTTATGGATTCAGTCGCAAAGGCATCCTCAAAAATGAAGAAATTGAATGTAGGTATGTGGAAGCTCAAACCAGTAAATATATCAATGCTTTCATTTGTCGGTGATTTAGTTCTGTTTGGAAAATCAGGAAGTGACCTTCAGTCGAATATCAACATTATGAACAATGAACTAAATAAAAGAGGAATGAGAGTAAATGCAAAGAAAACCAAAACAATGCTAGTAACTAGGCAAGCTAAAACACAAAATCTTAAATTGGGCAGGGAGAATTTAGAACAAGTTCAAAGCTAAAATTAACTAGGAGTAATGATTAACTCAGAGGGAAAACTAAGAGAAGAAATCAGCCAGAGAATCCAAAAGGCAAGGGCAATACATATTCTAGGAAAGGCATTTGTAAGTAAGCAAGAAATGTCAACAAAAACCAAAATGGCAGTACACAATACAGTTTATTGTTCTACTCTCCTCTATGGCAGCGAAACCTGGACCTTAGACAGTAGAGTACATGTAGCTGAAATGAAATATCTAAGAAAAGTAATAGGGAAAACTAAAAGAGACAAAATCAGAAACACAACAATAAGAAATCAAACCAGAGGCATCCTCAAATATGAAGAAAATGAATGTAGGTATGTGGAAACTCAAACCAGTAAATGTATCAATGCTTTCATTTGTTGATGATTTAGTTCTGTTTGGAAAATCAGAAAGGGGCTCCCAGTCAAATATCAACATAATGAATAATGAATCAAATAAAAGAGGAATGAGAGTAAATGAAAAGAAAACCAAAACAATGCTAGTAACTAGGGAAGCTAAAACACAAAATCTTAAATTAGGCAGGAGATTTTAGAACAAGTTCAAAGCTACAATTACTTATGAGTAATGATTAACTCAGAAGGAAAACTAAGAGAAGAAATCAGCCCGAGAATCCGAAAGGCAAGTGCAATATATAACCATCTAGGAAAGGTATTTGTAGGTAATCAAGAATTGTCAACAAAAACCAAAATGGCAGTATACAATACAGTTTATTGTCCTACTCTCCTCTATGGCAGTGAAACCCAGACCTTAGACAGTAGGGAATACAGTAGAGTACAGGCAGCCAAAATGAAATATCTGAGAAGAGTAGTAGGGAAAACTAAAAGAGACAAAATCAGAAACACAACAATAAGAGATCAAACCAAAGCAGATAGCATAAAAACTAAGATAGAAATGAATCAACTGAGAGAGTTTGGACATGTTAACAGAATGAATGACAATAGAATAGCAAAATCAGTATACAGTGCTAAAACTCAAGGTAAAAGACCAAAAGGCAGACCTCGGATAAAGTGGGAAGAAGATATAAAGGAGGCAAAGAAGTTTTACTTTCACGGAAGGAAACAGAAAATGTCAGGAGAGGGCAGCCTGGAGAAGGATCATTTCGGGCCTCTAAAACCCATACACCGAAAGGTAGAATGGGAGCTGATAAAGAAAGAAAGAAAGATTAATTTGTGTTGTTGGTTTTCTTGTGTGCATGTTTTCATGTTTTCATTTGGTAGATCCCTTTTTTTCCGTTCACTCTTTCACATGTCTTTCATCTTGCTGTTTCCGCAGAAATCACACTGAAATCACCACATATTGTGGACATGGTAAATTTCAAACAAACAAACTGTGTTGTTTCTGCTTTGGGTTTGAATGTGCTGATGATGATGACAAATTGATTAGCATAGGCTTGTAGTAAAGGGAGCACTTTCATCTGAAAAGCAAGGGAAACGATTTTCATGACCTGTGTGTGGGTGATTGGAGGGCGTTGCTGGTATGTCCTACTTCTTTCCTTTCACTCTTTTACTCTTCTTCTTCTTCTTCATAATAGCTGATCAACTAACCCAAGAATAGTTAATCCAATATGTCATCTTGCTGGTTCTTCTTTATTCGCCCTGTGATCAATGCATATTATGGTGAACAGGGTTAGTGTTAATGAAACAAAGTACCCTCAGAATCGCAAGTGGAGCTTCTTGTTTCACTCGCTTGACTCGTACGGGTAATGACAGGGTGGTCGATAT
This sequence comes from Doris montereyensis, assembly GCA_037039925.1. NCBI lineage: Eukaryota > Metazoa > Mollusca > Gastropoda > Nudibranchia > Dorididae > Doris > Doris montereyensis. Next base: position 95,871 of record JAXRKP010001033.1, read on the forward strand.
GTGTTGCTGGTAGGTTCTACTTATTTCCTTTCAATCTTTTCACTCGTCTTTTGCCATGTTGTCGCCTCTTGATTCACCCTGTGATCATCGTATATGGTGAGCGGAGGACAGGTTTAATTACATGTATGATTACGATCATTAGTTTCCGCTTAATTCATCCTCAGATCACCACATGTGGCGGACGGGGTAAATTCTAAATGAAACATACAAACAAACAGACAGATGAGAATAAATGAATAAATAGGCACAGAATGAGGATGCTACAACTCTCAATGAGGAATTTGAAAAAGGTTCCGAACCCACTAAGATAATCTATATTAGGCCTATGTATAATGATGAGCTGGTCTTTTCTGTAGGCAAGAAAGACTCTGTTGCAAGGCCTCAGAGAGTAATTAGATTTTGCATGTAGGTTCTATATGATCCCAAGATTGTTTTTATTTGAGGAATATGTCAACCAAAAATGACGATTAATTAAGGAAATTGCATTGATGATGTGCCTTAGTGAGGACAATAAAGTTTATTGAATTGAATTGAAAGTTTCCCCGCCTTTGAGTATAATTTTCATTCACCTAAGCCGCCATTTTCAACAGGTTTACCAAAAGGTTGGAATAGTATCGTTCACGCCTAATATTCATGTGAATGGTATTGTTATCGTTGAGAGTACTTATGATTGTAACTTAATATAAATGTTAAGTTGGTGCTCATGTGTTGGCTTGTCTGGGGAACTCAGTAGTACAGAGACAAGGTATCAGCCTCTCAACCAATAAGTCGTGGGTTCAAGCCCTGACGGTTAAAACTATGAAACATTTTCTCAATTTTATTTTAGTAAAACTACCCCCCCCCCCATGGACGACAAAAAGAGGTCCCGTGCGCAGGTCACAACACTCTATGTACGTTAAAGGTCCCTTGGCTGTATACAGGGCAGTCTGGGAAAACATGTTTAAATCTTACCCTAACCCCAGGATCGTCTTAGCTGTGGATGTGGGTAAAATCAAATCAAATAAATCTTGGAGGGAATAAGAAGTAAGCAGGCATCTTTGTCTTTGTCTTTATATTTTTCATGAAAAGAATTGTCCACTGCAACTATTTGGATAAAGTTAGATTGGTGGATGTGTTCCTTTCTTTTTTATCTCTTTCACATGTTTTTTATTTTGATGTTTTATATTAATTTATCCTGAAACCATCGCATGTGATGGACATGGTAAATTGCAAGAAAACTATAAGAAGAGTTCAGCTAACGGTGAATTAAATCCGCATTTCATACATTTATTTTCCATGTTCCGGACAGGGGACAGGTGCTTGCTCCTGTACCAGGACTAGACGCCCCCGCCTTCCATGAACCCCTTACCTCCTTGCAGGAGGGTCTTGGCTGACCAGAGGCAAAGGGAGTTTACCCCGATAGAAAATCAAAGCCTGCTGCCTAACAGGTGGATCTTGGCTTACTATATCTATATAAATCTTGTCAGCATGTTAGTTCCAAGCGCCTAGCAGGCTACTGTACTGTATGATCCACAGAAAGTTGAGACAAACTTTGAATGAAATAGCCTGCTGGGGGGGTATCAATGATGTACAGTCGGTGAGCCTGCACTTGTTTAGAGATTCAGACTAAAAATCCATCTTTCTCTTTAACTTTTTGAATGAAATTATAAACAGGGCGAGCATGAACATTTTTCCCCCAGCCTGCAAAGACTACACGTACTATTGTGTTACATATTTGGGTGGCAGATGGTTATTTTACACTTAAAAAGAAAATAAAGAAAACAAGAATGTATGACATTCAGCTTTATAAAACTTTGATACACAATGTGGGCGGCTGACTGTTATGCTCCTTCAAGACCATTATGGCCAATAGAGCCAGAGCGTATCCTGGTTTCTATAGCGTGAAGTGGAACAGGTGATAATAATCACCTCCTGGACAGGATGCTAGTCTGTCGTAGGTTTCTATTCCCAAGCTAGTGTTTGTACCCATTTGCACTTCTTCTTCTTCTTCTTCATCTTGTATGACTTGTTGCATTAAGGTTAGATCAATGGTTAGTTCCTTTCCCAAGGAACACAATGTCGGACCTAGCATTGCTAGAATTTGAACCAGGGACCTCAAGTGATCACAAGTCTGACAGCCTAACTACTCGGCCACCGACATCACCTGGCTGACTGGTGCTTCTAGTAAGTCCTACTTCTTTCCTTTCACTTATCAATATCTATTTTGCTGTTTTCCATTGATTCACACTGAATCACCTAATAATATTGTGGACGGGGTAAACTTCACTGAAGCAAATAAAACTACCGGTAGATAGTAACAATCAATATAAAATGAATAAAAAAAAACAAATTTCGTTTACATCTGATTTCACTCTACTCTGCCCTAGCCAACTCTATTCTTTGTTTTGTCAGCAATTAATCTGACTATTTAATATTTTCCACTTATACTGTCGAGCTCATTTCGATCTCACAGCCAGTCTGTTTCATGTACAGAAAAAGGTGAAAAGGCTGCGTTCCATATGTGCTTGGAAATAAGCATTCTGCCATGGTTGAAAGGTCAGCAACACACTTTTATAATGAGTTTGTTGAAAACGAAACAAAGCAACCCCGTCCCACACCCACAACAAGACAACGATTCAATACAATACTCTTTCCCCATAAACCTACCAACCACCTCAAAAAATGACATAGCAAAATAAAATGCCCCCCCCCTTCCAATACTCAGTACCTCCCCCCCCAATAAAACAAGTCCCAATCAGACAACCTCAATTTCCGAGCTAATAAAAAATCCAACTATAGACCCCTCTCCCATCAACACAGACAACTTCCCGATCAAAAGCAACATCCCACCCCCAAAAAAAACCCCCACCCCAATAAAAACAAACCAAAAAGCAAACAAAACAGCAAACAAAGAAAAGACATATTTACTTACACATACCTCTTCTGTAAAATCGAATGGTTCATGTGTATTTATTTCAACTGTAACAGTAAAGAAAAAAAAATCAGATGAGAAAAACCCTCCAAGAAAATAACAAAAAACAAAACAAAAAACCTCCAACTCTCCACAACACCCTCCTGTGAAATAAAAGTAAAAAATCCATCAACAATGGTAGAAGGGAAGCAACTAAAATAATTGATAAAAATTATACATTGTTTCAATGCGAGTAGTTCTCCTGTTTTGGATTATCACTGTTTACATCCGGTGGTTGTTTTTTCTCACAACGCAAGGAAATCGCTACCGAGGTCTTCCATTGCTTCAAGAAAGCATTCAATTTAAAACAACACTCTGGTCCCTGACACTATAATCTTACGCCAACAATGTCGGAACGTAAAGTATTGAATGTAAGTTTGAGAAAGAACGCACAATCAAAATAAACAAAAAGGGAGAGAAAAGATTGTTGGATCTTATCTCACAACCTCATGATCAAACAGGGGGCTGAGCTGGTTAAAATCTCTAGACAGGCCCAGCAAAAGAATCAGAATGATTTAAGATACACGTATTTCTAGATCTAAATCTAGACCTAATCAAATCTAGATCTATCTTCTGATATGCCCATGTGTTGTCCATCTCTGGCTTTGAATGTTGAAGACATGACTCTATAGTAGTAAATAAAAAGGCTGCTTGCAGAGATGGCGATAGAAGTGCCTTTGCACTGGTGACAGTATTTAATAACCTGCGGATGGCGATCATAAACAAAGGCCTAGATCTATCTTTTTATACCTAAACATTGAAATAAAAAACGACTCCCATAGTCGTGCATACACTATCACCATTTCTGACCATAAAACCCCCCATCCTGACAGTGACACACAACCCTCGTGACAAATTATGCCTGAGTGTTTCAGTGTAGTAGTTGTCATTTACTGAATTACTGAGGATCTTTATTACTGATGAATAGTGCCAGCACTATCATTATTTAAGATGGAGTTCGTCATTAAGGATGAATAGTGCCAAAAGCTATTCAGCATTACTGAAGACTAAGATTAACATTTTCATTTATAATATGATGAACAGTGATGACAATGAGGCGTTTAACTCTAGTCTGTCCCATACATGTACAAGGTGTCAACAAGGTCGGAAAGTCGGAAATATTCCGGTTTTTCATACTGAGGTTGAAATTGATGTCTTGGGTAGGAAAATAAGTCGAACATGAAAGAAAATCAGGGAAATCGAAGTAGACATGAACAATTATCGGCACCTTGAAATAGGGAAAATGTGAATAAGGTTGTGGACGATGAATGATCATTTTGTCATCATTTCGGTCATGCATGCTTTGCTGTTTGGTAATTCTTTCATGTTGAAACTAAACGATTCTGATACCTTCTTTAAGATTGTAAAGTTTGCCGGGGAATTAGTATCGGATTTCGTCATAAAGCTTTCAATACTTTCATTAGTTTTAGCGCCTATAGCAATATCATGAACTGCCTATCTATGGCCCAGCCTCCTTTCTTCAATTCAACTTTTGCTCCGGAGGGATTAAGAATGCCATGTGTGTTAAAAAGCTGATCACGCATGTTGTTGTATGGTTTGTGTCAAAGGGAGAGAGACAGGACAATGTGCATATTTCAAGTCCGATCGCGCACGTGTGTGTATAAGAAGGCTAGGCAGAGAATGTTTGTGTGTGTTTAATGCGATCAATCGCGCATGTGTGTATAAGTATTAGAGAGAGAGTATATGTGGAGTCAGGAGTTTACGGATGACCAAAAGCAATTTATGCAAGTGTTTAGTAAGAATAGAGGAGGTTGTATGATCGAAGTATTCGAAGGGATATCATGCACGCATGACCTGATAGCAGAATAGAGGTGGGGAAGGGGACAGGGTGAAGAAAGTCGATTTGAAAACATGATGGCAAAACAAGAGGCGACTGAGTCTGACATGCGGTATAGTATCGGAAGAGAAAGAGAAATAGCGAATGTTTTCCACTACAGTGTAGAGATGGGTGGGAAAGGGTAGAACCGAGAAGAAGGCAATCATGTAATATACTGGATTCAGATCTAGATCTAGATCTAGATTCCGGTTTATTGAAGAAGAAAGAAAAATATAATGGAGATTTTTTACCAGGGAGGGGGTGGATAGATGTTTTACATTGCAGTCAATTAAAAACTCTAGATCTGGTTTTAAGTTTTGATCCTGACTGAGAAAAGAAAGAGAGACTGGTAGGGGGGGGTGGTGGTGGTAGGGGATAAAAGTAGAACAGAGGAAGATTTATAATTGGCAGAGTTCAATCAAGTTATAGAAAAAGTCTTCCAAACCTCATTTTCTTCTCGGGGGACTGAGTAAGTATTTTTGCATGTGTTTAGGCTATGATATTGTCCCTCTTGTGTTTGATTTATTTTTCGAAAGGAGATAAAAAAATAATTCATTTTTGCACTGTTTGCATGTTTTGTGAAATCATAGGGGTACTAGATCAGCTATCATAATCTTTTTCCCTCATAAAAATGCTGAAATATTATTAATCCAAAGTGAAACATTAAAGAAATGTGTGATCACTTTTCATTTCCTTGAGATGTACTAGAAAATAATTCACTTATGATTTTGATGAACAATTCATAATAATGCATTGAAATTGAAAATATTTACGCTGTTCTCCGTTTCTGGCGTCGGAAGAGTGTTTCATTTCCTAGGTAGGATTTTTTGTTTAGGAGGTAGGAAATTTTCAGTTGAGTTTGTGCTGGACACCTTGATGTATGATGCATTGCACGTTTTCCCACATCGGTGGTAATTCTTTTGCGTGGCTGTTTTTTTACTAGTGCTATTCATTGTGAACTGACAGCAGAAGACATACGTGCTGACTTTTAACGCCTAAATGTTATCTAAAATTGTGGGGAAATAGTTGCTATGGCATCTTTGACATCCTTTGCGTGTCATATCATGACTTATTTTTGCCAGTGCTAGCTGGGAGAGCAGAACACTAGATTTACTTATTCGTGCTTGTATTCATCACTACTACTACTCCTATTACTTCTAGTATAATCCTTTGGTCTTCATTGGGTACATGTATACTCGACCAGATCATTTGCACACTCCACCTTCAAATCTGATTTGTCAACATTGGGTGCTCGGGTTTTCTTCTCCAATTGTGGACATTGTAGAAAGTGTGATAACCCTATAAAAAGTGGCAAGTGGAAAAGCAATAAGGAGGAAGGGATATTAAAGGTGGAAACGAAAGTAAGAGTAAAAATCATAATTAGTATGTCTAGCATTTACAATGAATTTGACAACCAACGAAATCAGTAACATAGTTTATGATGTAGATTGTTGACTTCCATCGAAAATCGGTATGAAGACAATATTGTGGAAATTCGATAATTGTCGAAAAATGGGATGAAAATTGTTTACGTCCTTTACTGTTACTTTACTATAAGGTGGATGCTGTATGTGTATGTTGATTTAGTTTTCGGTCGTTCATTTTCCCTTTTCTTTTTCAGAAATACTATCCTCCTGAATTTGACCCGTCAAAAATCCCAAAGCTGAGAGTTAAAAAAACTGGCATCTTCAGTATTCGTATTATGTCTCCTTTCAACATGAGGTTTGTCGATTCGGTTTTCTATTTTGTTTTGATGTTTTAATCTAATACAAAATTGACAGAATATTTCAACAAACACAAACCTGTTGTTTAATTCTTGTATCACATATTTAATTCTTGTAAAACGCATTTGTTGTTTAATTCATTGTAATACATATTATTATATCTATTATTTAATTCTTGTAAAACACATCTTTTGTTTTAATTCTTGTAAAACACATCTGTTGTTTAATTCTATAACACACATCTATATTGTTTTTGTAAATTTATTCTTCTATTAGTTACCTGTTTGGAATGATAAATGTATGAAATTGATTGGTGCGAAGGAAGATAATCAGTAGATAATCAATGGACATGCCCTACGAATTATAGCTAATGATGGTAAATGTTCACTTTCGCTTCCAACCGTCTATGAATTGCTGAAACCCATGAAACCTATAATCATAACCACCATCATCATCATCATCATTAAATACATTATGTTATTATGTTTAAGTTAATGAATTACTCATCATGTACAATTAAATGTTTCATAGTATTTGTAGTTTATACTTATTCTACGTTGCATGTACTCACTGTAACAAAAACAAATTTCCCTTTGTGGATAAAGAAGTTAGTTCAATTCAGTACAGGAAATGAACCTGGGAATAAATTTTACAGCTTCTTGAGGAAGAGAAGAAATTGTGATAAGTTTCTTTCATATACTTGGGGAAACTATATTTATATGGTTAATTACGACTTGATCAAATGCTCTGTTGCTAAATCTCTTTGAGATGGAGACACCATTCACACAATACACTACTTCCATCAATAAATAGATGAAAACGATGAGCCAGTAAACTGATTGAAACAGTGCTGTCTATGCTGTTTCTGGTAGTAGTTGTTTGTAAACAAACGCCATAAAACGGGGTACGTTGAAGGCTTGCACTTCCAGCAGTAAAAAAATCATAAAACATCAACTGTTCACGCTAGAGAAGCTTGTTCTGGTAGGAAATGGAATTAGAATAATAAGCCTAGAAGATGCCCCATACCGCAATCGCGTATACGTGATCTTTCTATAATTATGGCCCAGCAACGTTATGATCGCACATGTGCGACAATTGTACTATGGCGTAAGTGTATCGTGATCACACCCATGCAGCAATGGTAATCTATGAGTTAAACAGGTTTCATAATTAAAAAGTTGGAATAGCATCCTTCATGCCTACCTGTGTAACCTGGGTATAGAGTACTAGCTCGATCTAACAGACATACTTATATCGTCCAGAGTCTAATATGCTTGTGTATAATTTTTTATGATATGGCCTTGATGGTGATGTGGTAGACTATTGGACTGGACCAACTGGCCACCGGTTCAAATCCTGATTTTACTGGTCTGGAGGCTGTGTTCATCGGAAAGAGATGTAACAAGTTTTCCTTACTGAACTTACCCCATCCAAGTGCAAATGGGTGTCAGCTAAAGTTTATGACGGTAAGCTAAAGCATCCGGTGGGGGATCTTGCATTTCTCGTTCCATCTAATACTACAGAAACCGTTATAGGATGTGGCTCTTTTGGCTTCTAGACCTTGAATAGATGTAAGATTAAGAATCTACTTTTAACTTGGATGTATGAAATTTATATTTCAATTGATTTACAAAGTAGAACTGAGTCTTACTTCTTTTTAAAAAAATCCAGTGATTTATCATTTATTTCAGATGTAACACATGTGGGGAATATATCTACAAAGGTAAGAAATTCAACTCAAGAAAAGAAAATGTCGATGATGATGACTACCTGGGCCTTAGGATTTTTCGGTTTACATTAGATGTCCAAGGTGCATTGCGGAAATTGCATTCAAGGTTCGTTTGTTTTCAGTTTTGTTTTTGTTGAAATGCCTCTTTGTTCATGTCAGTGTTGGAATTTAGATATTATTATTAGAAGTATTGTTATAATTTTTGATTAAAGTTATTGTTTTAGAAAAAATATTTAGTTTTTGAATTGATATTTATGTTGTTGTTGTTGTTGTTCTTCTTCTTCTTCTCAATATTTTTATTATCATTATTATTTTTGTTGTTAAATTTATTATTATTATTATAATAATAATTATTATTATTATTATTATAATTATTTATATTATTGGTATTATGGGTATTATTAGTATTATAAGTATTATAATTAATATTATTATTATGTTATTTTTAATGTTATCATCGTCATTATTATTATTATTAGGCTTCTTCAAAACCTTACCACAACTCCTATGTATTTTTGTTAGCTGACATCCATATGTGTGGAGACATTAGTTTAGAAATGCCTTTCAAGAGCAGGATTTAAATATTTTTTGTGATGTTTTTATGCATTTTGTCAGAAGGCATTTCAGTATTCAGTATTCAGATAGTCTATTCTTCTTTTTGTTTTAACAGAAAATGTAGGAAAAAAAGAGGATGGTGTTCAATGCACGACCATCTCGAAGGCTTTTAAAAAGCTTTTCTTGAAAAGCCTGAAAATTTTGAGTTAACATAACGTAACAACTGACATACTGGTTTTTATTGACTACAGTATACTGGATTTTCTTGAATTTAGGTTAATTCATATTGATTTTTCATGTTATTTATTTTTATTTATTTATTTCTTGGGCAACGTTTCAGGCCTCCCTGTCGACCACGGCAGTGAATTGGGTAGCTAGGTCTATTCAGACCAGACTCGGCTAAAGAACATACGGTGTGGAATGCAATGGCAAATTACCACGTTATGCCATATGCCTAGAAAAATCAGGGCTCTACTCCTGATTACCTTACACTCAACTTTTAGTATGGGACTTACTTTAGTTTCTTTCTTTAATCTTTCACAGACAGACTTGGCAAACACTGACTACACATTAGAGGCTGGTGCCACACGTCTTTTTGAGGCAGAGAAACTTGCTCATGAGATGGCAGAAAGAGGCGGAAGGAGAAGGAGGAAGACGAATTAAATCCAATGACGGTAAAGATGCGCTTATGAATATTTAAAACTTTTTGTTGTTTGCCTACTTTCTGATTCATATATTTAACACTTTATGCGCCTGCGGTCCTTCTCCCATATTCCCACAGTGCCGGCAGCTCCTATGGTTACATGTCTAATACAAAAAAGTGTGGAGCAACTCAACTAAAAATTGCAGAGCTTCCAAATTTTCAGGACTACTAGATCTATTAGACCTAGCAGATCTACATCTAGGTACAGTTTGATTATGATAATCTGACTAGTGTTTCAGAATCAGAATCATCCTTTAAGATGTTGTCTTTTTTCATGGTTGAGGTTTATCAACATTTTGAAATTCATATAAATCAAACGAAAAATGGTTTATTGACTTCATGCTGACAGCTAGAACATGGAGACAACCATATTCACTAAAATATAATAAAATGCCCAGGGTATTCAGTCACATTTGTATACCAGTTTATAGAAGTCACTTCAAAATTTGACTCCAGAATTTCGACTAGAGTGGAAGTTGGCACGCAAATGGGACTCTGGAAATTCGACTATTGTCCAAGTTGGCACATAAAGTGTTGAAAACTCCACTCTTAGTAGTGTCAGTATGTATAAATAATAGGTTTTGACCAAAGCTGTGTCCTCTTAGTTTTTAATTTACCGAGCATCAATTGTTTTAAAATTGCTTCTTTTCTTTTCTTTATCAGTTCCCATTCTACCTTACGGTGTATGGATTTAGATGCCCGAGATGATCTTTCTCCAGGATGCCCTTTCCTGGCATTTTCTGTTTCCTTCCAAAAACGTTAAATTTCTATGCTTCAATGCCTCTTTTATATCTTCTTCCCACTTTCTCCGAGGTCTGCCTTTTGGTCTTTTACCTTGGGCTTTAGCACTGTATACTCATTTAGCTATTCTATTGTCATTCATTCTGTTTACATGCTCAAACCATCTCAATTGATTTGTTTCTATCTTAGTTTTTATGCCATCTGCTTTGGTTTGATTTATTATTGTTGTGTTTCTGATTTTGTCTCTTTTAGTTTTCCCTATTACTCTTCTTAGATATTTCATTTCAGCTGCCTGTACTCTACTGTCTAAGGTCCAGGTTTTCGCTGCCATAGAGGACAAGTAGGACAATAAACTGCCATTTTGGTTTTTGTTGACAATTCTTGTTTACTTACAAATGCCTTTCCTAGATGGTTATATATTGCACTTGCCTTTTGGATTCTCTGGCTGATTTCTTCTCTTAGTTTTCCCTCTGAGTTAATCATTACTCCTAGTTAATTTTAGCTTTGAACTAAATTCTCCTGCCCAATTCAAGAGTTTGTGTTTTAGCTTCCTAGTAACTAGCATTGTTTTGGTTTTCTTTGCATTTACTCTCATTCCTCTTTTATTTAGTTGATTGTTCATAATGTTGATATTCATTCGACTGAAGGTCACTTTCTGATTTTCCAAACAGAACTAAATCATCGGCAAATGAAAGCGTTGATACATTTACTGGTTTGAACTTCCACATACCTACATTCATTTTCTTCATTTTTGAGGATGCCTTTGTGACTGAATCCATAAATGTGATAAACAAAAGAGGACTTAGGATACAACCCTGTCTTACTCCTATATCAATGTCAAATTCTGCAAATATGTTTCCAGCTACTCTCACTGCACATGTTGGTTTATTGTAAGAAGTTTTAATGGCTTCTATTAAATTTTGCTCTACATTGTGTTCTTTTAAGGAATGCCATAGTTCGTCCCTCTTCACAGTATCAAATGCCTTTTCTAAGTCAATAAAACACAGGTGCAAGTCAATGTTTCTCTCAAGGATTTTTTTCTATTGTTTGCCTAATTGTAAATATGTGGTCATGTACACTTCTTCCTTCTTCCTGATCCACTACTCTTTTCCTTAATCTCATTTCCAGTATTCTGGCATATATTTTCCTAGAACGCTAAGTAGTGATATCCCTCTATAGTTTGAGCATTCCATAGTTGATCTTTTCTTATGTATTGGTACTACGTTCCCTTTTTCCAGTCGTCTGGCACCTGTTTGGACTTCCATGCTTGTTGGCATATTGCATGTAGTAGTTTGTCTGCCTCTCTCTCTTGGTTTTTAATCATTTCTGGATAAACTTGATCTGTTCCTGGAAGCTTTTCCTAATTTCACTTTTCTTATAGCTGTTTGGATTTCTTCCATTGATATATCTACATCTTCAGCTGTCTCCTCTGGATTACTTGTTACTCTTACTAATTGATCTTTACTCTTTGTTTCATATGTTCTGGAGGGATTATGTAATTGTTGAAAATGCTTTCTCCATGTTTCCATGATTTTGCTGTCTTCTTTCATTATTTCTCCTTGGCATTCTTAATTTGTTTTTCATGCTCTTCATTTCCCCCAGAACAGCTTTTGATTTTCTTGATAGGAAAGTCTTTGTCCAAACTCTTCCCATTGTTCCTGTTTTGCTTTCCTAACTTCCTCTTTGGCGATAGTTCTTTTATTCACGTAATCTATCCTTTCCTCTGGTCTTGTTTGCAAGTATTTCTTCCAGGCATTCTTCTTTTCTTTGATCTTAGTCTTGACATTCTCATTCCACCATGCTGTTCTTTTCCTATCTCCTTTAATTTGTTTCCTACCACAGACCTCTTCAGTACAACTGAGGAGTGTTTCTTTATACATCTGCCCCTTTTCTTCTATTGTACTATCATTCAGATCCATCTGTCTTTCACTGATAAATCTTTTTATCTTGGATTGGTATACTGTTTCACTACTGGTTTATTTAGTTCCTCTATTTTGAGTTTAGTAGTTTTCTTCTCTTTCATTTTCTGTTTGTTTTTTTCAGTCAGTAATCTCATTTTGGCAATCACTAACTGATGATCACTAAATATTTCTGCTCCTCTGTTTACTCTTGCATCCAATGTACTGTAAAAAAGGGAGCTACTATTATGTAGTCTATCATTGACTTTTCACACCTGTCTTCATTTACTCTTGTATATTGTGGATATCTTTATGAGGAAAAAAGGTGTTGGCTATTTTCATGTTATTCTTTAGGCAAAAATCTATTAGTCTCTCTCAATTTGGAGAAGTTGTTGTCTCTCCTTCTTTACCCATTACTCCTCCTGTCGTTTCTACATTGTTGTCTACTCTAGCATTTAAATCTCCTAAAAGCATTAGTTCCTGTTTGGGTTTAAGATTCTCTGCAGCTATTTGTAAATCGTTTTCGGAGATATCTTTTTCTTCTTTAGTTGCATCTTCGTTTGGTCCATAAGCTATTAATAATTTAATTTCTCTTCCTTTTGGTTTAATATTTACATCTAATAGCCGTGGGTTTATAAATTTCCAACTTTCTAGTAGCTTTTCATGCCTTTTATGCACTAGGAGGCCTACTCCTGCTCTAGCTCTATCTTTGACATCTACTCCTGAGAAGATTAAAATATTATTTGGTCCTACATTTTCTATTCCTTGTCTTTTTTCTTTGTTTCTGTAATGGTCAAAATATCTACTTTGAATTTTTCCATTTCTTCAACTATTTCTAACTATTTTCCATGTTCCAAAAATCACACTGCGTATTCATTTCGTCTTCGAAAGATCAAGCCAGTTGTATTATATTTATTTCTCTGAATCTGTTTGGTTTTTGAAAGATGAGGCACCTTTTACCACTACCAGGCCTTGTTATTTTCTGTCAGGGTTAACTCCTTTAGCCTTTGGTCATACAAGACCAGCCTGCAAGGCAGCAGGTTGTTGTTTTCTTTAAGGGTTAACTCCCTTAGCCTTTGGTCGATCAAGACCCGTCTGCAAGGCAGCAGGAGACTCGTGGAGGGCGGGATCATCTACTCCCCGTACAGGTGCTTACCTGTCCACTGCCCGGTTAAAATTGCTTGAAATAATAAAAAAAGAGAAAAATAGAGTAGGTAATTTATTATTATTATTACTATTATTATTATTTTATTATTATTATTATTATTATTATTATTATCAGAAAAGCAAGTTGCCTAAGTGAAAATGTCTCCACCATTAAAACATAATTTCGTTAACAAAATTGCCTGTAAATGAGACTATGCCCACTTTCCCAGTGGACCCTTCATAAGTGTGTAATTACTGTAATGCTCTGTGTTAATATGTGTTGTAACCATCACCTCATACGTTATGGAAACACGGTAGGGCAGAGGTAAGGTGTCAGGCTCTCAACGAAAGGCCGTGGGTTCATGGCCCGGAAGGTTAAAACAATTTTTGCAATTTTTTTGGGTAAAAGCCCTCCTCCCTGGGTAGGTAAGTAGATCAACATCTAGTCCCATTGGAGACAGATGATATAAAGGAAGCCTTGTGTGTAGATCAAAACACTCTGAGCATGTCACTCTTTCGCATGTCTTCTATCCTGCTGTTTCCTCTTAATTCACTCTGAGATCTTTGCATGTATGGTGGAAGGGAGTAAATGTCAATGAAATAAATGATTCTATGAGATCACCACATATAGTGGATGGGGCAAATGTCAATGAAACAAACAAATGAACCAATCCATTTATGTTCCAACTACTCAGATGCTTGAAAACCGGACCAAGGCCAGTCGTAATGAGATGGATCAGCTGGATCAGCTGGAGGAACTGAGGGAGATGAACGCACGGCACGCCAAAAGTGGACCACCAGTCCATGCTAGAAAAACACATGGCCTATGAGGAACAGCTGCTGAAGCTTCAGGAAGAGGAAGAGGACAAGTTGGTAAAGTGAGTACTCACTTACTTTTAGTGTGAGCCGTGGGTTTTGTTTTTCCTTTAGATGAGAAGGAGGGAGGGAGAAAAGGGGGGAGGAGGAGGAGGAGGAGAGAGAGAGAGACAGACAGACAGACAGACAGACAGTGAGATAGACAGACACAGAGATAGACAGACAGAGAGATAGACAGACAGAGAGGGAGGGATTTGGTTAGTTAGGTTCTCCATACATTGTGTTTATGATTCGGTTGCAGTCAATGGTAATCATTCCTTGCCTGGACTTAATGCAATGCAGATGCCTTGAATATGTTGAAATTAAAAGGTGAGAGATATAGGTTGTGTAATAGTAAAAGGCTTATAACTATAGCTATATGTGAAAAAAATACAGTGAATGCTGCATAAGTCGATTTTGATCAAAGTCGATGTTTCTTGATGGTCCCATCCCTCACACATATTTTAGTTAATAAAAAAAACTGTTTTAAGTCGACATTGACTAAAATAACGTGCCTTTCAAGTTGATCTTATTTCACAGTCCGCAGATGGTAAAATGAAAGAAAATACGATTGCATAAGTCGATGTTTCAATTTCAATGCCATCCATGGCCGTCTAAAATCGTATTGTCAGCATTGAGATGTGACTATTGCGAAGCTGAAGAGACAGAGAGAGAATATTATGCCTCCTTTTGTTCCACACGCTGTAATACAGTATGTAACACATCATGCGATATTGATTTAGTACAACTTGCACTTCTTGCAATTTGCAGGTAGGAAAGTGTGTAGTTGTGTGTGTGGGGGGGGGGGGGGTGAGTAGAAAGTCTTACTCTTTTAGTAATATTATATAGGACCCTTTTACTCCATCCTCTCCACTTACCTCTTTCACTTGAATTCTACCACTGTGCTCAATTACTCGGCGATAAAAATACACAAAAACAACAACACATGCATGTGAGCACACGTCAGCAGTTAGTAATCAGTAAGAATAATAGTGAATACCCAAGATCGTTTTGATGAAAATCCTGTCCGGGGAGGTAACTGAGTAATTGCTTAAGTCCACTTTTTACATAAGTCGGATTTTTAAATCGGTCCCTTGACCATCGACGTATCGACATCCATTGTATTGTCATAACAAATGTACAAAAAGTACAAGATTGTTTGGCATGAAAGGGGAAGGGTGTTGGCCTCAAATATTTGTCAAACTTTGAAACATTGCCTAACTAAATAAAACTTTGCTCTTTATGCGCATTCTCTTGTTCAGTGCTTTTCGGCTGACTTAAACTTGGTTGCTCATTTTTTACCTATATTACAAGTTGTTGATTTATCTCCTTCTATGACGACTTTTCTTTTTTCTCACCCAGAGCAATATTAAGCAAAGGAAACTCATCAGGTCCTGTGATAAAAGAATCAAAGATGATGATGACGATGATGATCGGCGTCACTGGGACAACTTCTGTCAAGAAAATGAAATCAAGTAGCGCAGCAGTGGCTAGTAGTAAAGCTTCTGATATCATTGTGGTATGAAATTACTCTTTTGACACAGCGTTTTTTTTTTTTACATAGCTTTTTTACCGTTTTGTGTTATTTTTTGACAGTGCTTTTTTTTATGTGACTTTTTTTACAGCTCTTATGTGACTTTTCTGACATGCGTTTTTACTTTACATGGCTTATTTTGACCATTGACATGAATTTTTGACCTGACGTTTGTAACTTGTTTTAAGGCTTTATTTTTAATGTGACATTTTGACATCTTTTATATTATGTGTTTTTTTCTGTTGTGATTTGTATGACATGGTGTTTTTGACTTCTTTTGTTTTTCAGGCTTTCTTTTTATATGACATTTTTGACAGCTTTTATAGGGCTTTTTGGACATGGCTTTACATTGAATGGAGTTTTAAAAATCACTTTAGGTGCCAAAATTGTTGTTTATTTGACATTTGATTTCAGCAACAATTTTTGGACACTTAGTTTGTCTAAGGTAGGGGTTGTGGACAAGATGTTTAAACCAAATGTATTCTCAAAAGTCAATTACTCAGGGAAGATATTTCTAACCCATTGGATGTAGTGTCCGTATAATTAACAGATATTTGTTTATTTGTTTTGTTTCGATTATCACCATTCACCATCAATGTCTATCTCTGGGTTTGGATTGGATGTAATAATTTAACGAAGACATATTTTTCTAAAACTGCATGTGCATGAAAACTTTTATGCCAAAGATTTTTTAACGCAGCTTTAGTGCTTCTCTTTCAGTTTGATTTAATTTGATTTTACTCATCTACAGCGAAAGGTTTTTGTTAGGACTTAAATTTTGCCTGCACTGTCCTGTCAACAGCGAGGGATCTTTAATATGCACAAAGTGTTGTGTTCTATACATGGGACCTCCTTTTTATCATTCTTTTGGTGAGAGGCATGACGCCCTACCTCCGGAGCAGTAGGCTTAACACTAGAAAAGCGGCTCATTCAGCCAGCGCAATGGCTGCCACACGCTAGTCGGCTCTCTGACTGTCATCCGCCAATGGCTGCCCACTAAGTTTTATTATGAGTTTACGGGAAGTGTGATTTCTGACCAGACCATCACCAATTTATTAAATTCAGTCATGGTGATCATGGTCTCACCTCTGCCAAGCCACGATGATTTTGTTATTTTCAATTTAGTAGGAAACAGGACAAATTACGTATTTGTGCAAACACACATTCTTATTATCACCTTAATCAAACACACTCCTAAAAATGACCAGCTCACATTTACCCGTCTAGCGAGGGACTTGTCCTAGTAGGATCATTCCATTTTACAATAAGGGTGACCAGTAAATGAAAGTTATATAACAAGCCTACTTCATGCATAGTACAGCTGTTAGCATCATTACTACCAGTTGTCCAAGGCAAAGACAATGATGGACACATCCTGTTTGAAATACTCAACTGAAGGCCTTTTGAATAAGCTTATGAACCTTTTTCCTGTTTACTAAATGGTTAACCAATCAGAAAGCATTATTTTAACGGAGGATTTAAAGAAGATGAGCGTAAGACAGTAGAGGGTAACAAAAAAGAGGAAAATTCAGGCCTCTTTTGACCGTCCCTCCTTCCCGGGCATCGTGCTAAGAGGATTGTAGTAGGCAAACGGGAAATCCTGGGCATAAGCGGCTGAACAGAGTGTTGTATCAAACCGCATTTACCGGTCACAGCCGTACCAGGGTTAACAGAGGTGGAGAAGGTGAAAACCAGTGGAAAGTCGCCTGAAATACTGTGAAATATTGGGTAGATTTATCTTGAAATCACACTTCCTGATGAATAGAGCATACATGTATGGCTTTTTCAGATAGGTAAAGAATAGGATGGACTTTGTGCTGTATGCCTTATTTCTTGGTTTTATATGAATTAAGAAAAGAGCTATATTTTTATTTTATTCATTCAAACTTCAATGTAATGACTAATTATTAACAAAAAAGCCTGTTTTTTCTTTGTTGACTACAGGACACACCATTAGCAAACAAGGACGAACAGAAAAAGCCGTGGCAGCGCAGTGTCGGATCTTTTTCTAAGAAAAACGGCATTGTCAGGACTGGTGAAGAGGAAAACCCCGTCGACCTCAGCATCCAGCACATCTCAGGCACAATTGCCATCAAGTAGTTCTGGTTCTACGCCAACGACAGCACCACCACAACCAGCTGTTTCAAATGGCCTGACAGCAAAGCCAGGAGGCGACAGCAACAACGCAAAATGTGCCACCGCTCAGGTTTCTGGTCTGGGCCTGCTCGGAGGTTATTCAGACAGTGAGGAAGACTCCAGCGAATGAGTCTATTTTGAGGGGGAAAAAATGGGCTGTTCATATTGCTGATATACATATATGTACATAATTGTTCAACAATGTAGGTGAATTCATGAGAAAATTCACAAAGTGAAATTAAAGACTTGGTGAAAGGTGAAGCGTTGTTGATTATTTTCAAAGCCTGAGGAGATGTTTTTTTTTTTTTTGCAGTAAGAATGAATTAGGCATGTTTCCTTTCTAATCTGTCGCACAAGATATGATTTTATCAAAGACGGCAGATGTAAGTGATCAAAAGAAAAAGTAAAACAGTAAAAAAAGAATTTATGACGGGAAATTTACAAATGTGTTCGAGGGCGTGAAAATGAAATCCCTGCAAGTGTGAGACAAAAAATAGATCTTTGGCTTTGTAAACGCTTAGGTTGGGCCTAATTTTGGACGATGAAGTGATGATTGATCTAGATGGCCACTCTGATTTTTGCTGATATTTCCCATAAAATATAATTTTTTCCTGATAATTTTCCCATCCAGCAACATTTTCTTCATGTTTAGAGATTTCCCTGATGCATGGGAACACTGTTTGTACTATCCGTGCCCCATTTCCCCACTTGTTTTTCTACCCAAGACATCAATTTCCCACCTTTCTCGACCTATGAAAAAACCATACACCTGAGTATGAAATAATTTGACACTCGCGACTCAGTAACTTATATTATTTGCATCAAAATTTATATAACAAAAAGAATTACATGCTGGTAATTTTGTAAAAGAAAATAGAAACAAATTAGAAAGTAAATTAATGTAAATTGTAAATCTTCACCTCCCCCAACAAGAGCAAATAACAACCCCCAGCCAAAACGAATCACAAAACCCTAGCAAATAAACTCCCACCCAAATAATCCTTCCTTACTCTAATTGTATGCTTCTTTTTTCATTTTATTGACATTTCTGACATACTCACCACAGGCCATTTCGACACTTTGTTCATTGAATTTGAAGACAAGAATAACATTAAGATTGAAATGAATTTGTACTCCTAAGTTTTATTTCAAATTTAAAAACCAGGAGAAAACAAAAAATAACATTATAATAAAAGACAAAATGAATTCAAATAATTAGACAGAAAACAGAACTGCAGCAAAAATTATTCCAAATAAAAATATGCATCAGAGAAAAAAAAAGAAATTATCGTGACCAAAATCAATACATAAATAAACTAAAAAAACCGTAAACATACACAAAATCAAACATATTCAAAGGAGTCTATGAAGTAACTACAAAATGTTTTCATCAATAGCACCTCTTTAACGGCATACATATAGTGGCATAGAAAACAAACGCCATTTTATTAAGTTTTCCACAACAGCTAGTATGTCATTTAAAAAGTTTAAATACTGCATTCATACTGAAACAAAAAAAACTGCTTTACCTACACATCAACCTCACACTGTTATTTTGAATCACATATTCCTACACTAGAGGTAACGTATCTGAAGAGCGAATGACATTGATAGCTTTTACTACAGAGTGTATGATGAATATCCAGGATCCTGTATTTCTATAGAGATGCAAAATATCCATCCATTGTTCAATTTTGCTATGAAAGTTTAAATTATTTTTATTGTACGTACAGGCTAGGGCTGGGAATCCAATGAATAGCTTTCAGAACTCACACAAATGACATTTCATGTTATATGAATACCAGGGCACCACTTTCGTTGACTCTCTTCGTTAGTCCACATAATTTTCAAGGCCCGTTTCCCCCCTATATAATGTATATAATAAAAGTAAAAGCATACCTATGATGACGTCCCTTTTCCTTTCCCATCCCTTGAGAGTTGAGAGAAAACAGCAAGATGAAAGAAAGACACTTGAACTAGAACTAGAAGCTATCAGTACCCCCCCCCCCCCCCAAGATGAAAGCTTAACACCAAAAATTGATCTGTATTCTGTCACACCGATAAAACCACTGACACAAACACATGCACACACTCGTTTTATTTTTACTGTAGTGACCATAACAATGACAATAATAAAGCATTTTATACAATAACTTGAATAAACGGAATTATCTCAACAATAATAAAATTTGGGAAGGAATGATTTTGCTCTAATGATTTACACAAACTGTTCTTCAAAACAAAACTTTACAAAAACATTATAATATTAAATAGGTATACATATATATATATGTACAATAGAATCAGTTATTGTAAGGTCTGCAGACATACTGCGATAATTCAACATTCAATAGCAAAATTTAGCAATCAGCAAGCCACATATTATAGCTTTCATTCAAAACAATCTGACAGTCTTACTATCCCTGAAGTCACAACGTGACAATAAAAATAAAATTTTCCAGCCCATTTAAAGCTGTCATCTATGTTGAAAGTAATATATGAAAATCATGTAATGTAACGCGCAAATTCCTTAAAAAACCCCCCAAACAAACCAAAGAGAATGGTTGATTTATTATCACTTTAACTTCAATGTTTTGGAACAGATTTTGTAGAAAATAAGAAGGAAAAGCCATGACCTAGATTGTACATGGCCAGGAAGCTGCACAAAGTAACATACAGAATTCACATTGGAAACTGCAAAATAAAAACAAAGAGAAGGAATTACACACTTACACTACACGCATTTAGAAAAAAAATAAAAACCTCCCTCCGAAAAACATGAGCTTGAAGTGCAGCCAGGTAAACACATGAAGGAAACCTTGATAAATAGATTTTTAACACATTGTCCCAAAAGAGCATCATGATCGAAAGGTCTTTGTATAAACACACGAGCGTAGCATTAGTAAAATTTAAAGCCCTATAAATGCAGCAGATCATGGGAGAAACCCCCTCCCCCCACCCCGAGGCATTTACTTACACAATCCCAATCCCTAATAAAACAAATAAAGTTTTTGAAATCTTTAACTTTAAGCCATAAATGAAGAAAAGACAAGAGAGCAAGTTTGGTGTACTACTACTACTACTACCTAATGACAATACCTCTTAATAAGAGACACAAACGGATATTCCTGACCTACGGATTAAGCATCAGGAACCCTACGGTATCCGTTTGTCATGTTAACCTTTTATTCCGTACGCAACAAAAGAGTTATAGTAGTCAATGAATAGAAGGAGATATTTTCAATCACATACCCTTCCTTTGCACTTAATACCTCTTTTGTATTTTTACACAAAGAAACTATCCTTTGTCTATGATAGTCTTTTGTTATGAGGGACGCTTGCATATCATTAAAGTTAGCGTTACTTTATTTTGAAATATTTCAAATTGATTGGTTAATTTTTGTATTGACGCTTGCATATCATTAAATTTATGTGAAAAGCTCTGCGAGTGGATGAAACTCAAGAGAGTACAGGGCCCCTTCCCCGTGTAAAAAGTATATAAAGGGGTATTAAAGCAGTATTAACATAGAGGCATGGCATTTCTCCCAGCGATAATAGGAAAAGCAGCAGAAGTAGCAGTGGATATAGCGTCGAAGCAGCCATAGACGGAATTATATCAGTGCTGGGAGAAGGGGCAGTAGAAGAAGGAGCTGCAGCTATAGGTTATGAAGTTAGGCAGAACAATCTGCTCTAATAAAAGAAGGAGTCAAATTAGTAAGTAAAACAGCAATAAAAGAAGGAAGCAAAGTAGTAAAAGGCGAAATTCAGAAGGCTAGTGGTAGTAATAAATTAGCAGGACACAAGGACCTAAAAGCAACGATGCAATCGGCTACTCAGAAAGTGATTGAAAATGCCGGGTAAACAAAATAGAAAACAGTTTATTACAGCGAAGTTTGCAGCGTATAAGAAATCATATATTAGGCATTTACGAGACAGAGGAAATAGTGCAGCTAATGCAAATAGTTTGTATTTAGAGCATAGAAGAAGTCTCGAAATATAAATCATCCCCACCGGTTTCTGACTATTGGAGCTGGTCCTTCATCTACACCGGACATTGACGAGGAGCACGACAGTGACCAAGAATTTTTCGACCGTTACTGGACGCTATTCAAGGTGCTGAGGAAATCGAACCTACAGACCAGATTTCGGACTTAATCGCTGGTGTAACGGAATCAAACGATATAGCTGCCCAAAGTCCAAGAAAACGAGTCCATCCGGACTCAAGTGGAGCTGGACCAAGCAATGGAAGTGGCGTGCATATAGTCCACATGGAAGATCCACCCGTACATGATACGAGTGGAGCAGAAACCACAAGAACCAGTGGCGGTGGAGGTGCAATCCATCACATGGAAGAAGGTGGTGGTGGATCAGAAGGTGGAGCACCAGGTGGAACGAGTTCAAACAATGAATTATTTCGTGGATGGGTACAGGACAATCCACGGAGCAAAATTTCCGTTTCAAAAATCACAGAAGGTTCCAGAAAGTGAACAGGTTCACAGCCCACTTCAACAATAGCCACCATGGCGTCACACAAGAGAAGTCAGAGCATTGGAAACACGCTGGATTTCCAGTACTGGACGAAGCGGTGTAATCATGGAGGTAAATTCATTCCATGGAGATACAAAGGTGCATCGATGGACCATACTGACTGGAATTGGACGATTCAGCAGTGGCTTATAAAGTCAAGAAAGTGGGATATGCAATCACGAGGATCAGAGAGATCCTCGAGCTAATGACAAAGGAGATCCCAATCGGGTTCCACCAAGTCCACCTGAAAACGTCCAAATGTGGATGTTCCACAATGTGAAGCAAGAATATGGTCTTAAAAAATGGAAGACCCACGGAAATTCACAATAGGCGATAATTTTCGCGATCGACTAGGTCAAAACGATGCTACAAATTCCAAACTGCCAGATCAACCGGACAGAACGTTCTTGTGGGAACCAGAAATTACACATGCTGTACTGGACGAAGGCTTCGTATAAAGACAGCAATAAGTGGGAGACAAAGGACGCTAATCGCATCTATGATATTCGTCAGTCTCCTTTTACAAAGAATTTGTTCCATGTCAAGCAGACATTGGAATGGAAGTGGTCTGTGAAAATGCCCTCCCAGTACGCTTGCCCACAAGTAAAACGGTGACCAACCTCACGTGGACGAAGATCTTGCCCAACACAAGGACGTTGATTACGTAGAAAGTCATCATACAACTACTGACCATCTATGTCCAGTATGGAACGTTCATCAGCAACCGTTTAACTCATGTACGTACGTCATGGGTCATCAGTACCTAAAGACTGTTGTATTTGAGGTTGACCGTTACCTGACGAGGTATGTGGACTCGCACTCGGACACTACAGGATACAGAATCCAAAACTCACAGCCGATGCCCATCTTCTGTCCAATTCCATGGGACCGTATGAAACATGTGAATCAACAGCAGTACACTCTGAATACTGACCGAAAAGATTTGACCCAGTATGATGCTTGTACCTTCCTCAAGATGGCGATTCAATGCGCTCTCCTAAATCAATCTCCAGATGTCCACAAGTATTGGCCACTCGATGAAGAAAGGAGAGCTATTTATTTCTCTACACCCATTTTTTATAGTCCAGATGCAAGACGATGTGGATGGACTCAGGAACGTGTCGCCACCATTCTCCGCCAGACCTTCAAAGCCATCGATAGATATATCGAGCACTACAAGGAGACCGACGATAAAATCGTTGCTCTTATGCACACTGTTAAAGACTGCATTGAATTTAATTTAGAATAAATGCGATATAAAGCATGTATCCGGACTTGTCCATTCTATTTGAAAATGACAAATATTTTACTCTTTAACTCCTATATTTTATTCTTATTCGTAGAATGACAAATGTTCACTATATAACTCCTGTATTTTATTCTTATTCGCAGAGTGACAAATGTTCACTATATAACTCCTGTATTTTATGCTTATTCATATTTTGCTATTTGCTTCAATAAAAGTTTGAAAAACCACCAAAAAAAAAACACAAAAAAAAAAAGGGCCTACACTCTAGGACCTCAAAATCAAACAATGGGGGAGGAAAACCCTCCCACTCTTATGAATGGTCTATCTCTATACTCTATTATACACCCTGGGGACTGGGGAGTATAATGGAAATGAATAACATGCTGTTATTAGTGTTATCCTTTGTAGCGTAACATCTTTGTTGTGCATCATACATGTATATTAAATTAATTAATCAGATTCTTATCATGGGAAGAGGATCTTTGGTTCAGGTTTATGGAGGAGTTTTTGCTGTGGATAGGTAGGGAGATCAGAGTAGTAACAAAGGAAGGTTTACTTTCAGCGTAGCAAACACTTCATCAAACCTCTTTTCTTTCTCTCCTGTGTTTGATGAAATCTACAACACGACTCAATAGTGATTTTTAAGCTGTGAAGTAACAACAGTCAATAGAAGAATAGAAATGGCAAGGTCAACTACACCAAAGCACAACTAGCTACGACGAGAGTAGGTCTAACAAAATCTGGGCATGTTCACTCACGATGAGTGACTGCTGTCACACAAACTGATTACCGTCCAAGGAGACAAATTTCACTGGAAAGGAGAAGAGGTGTATGCATCTGGGACAAAAAATAAAAAATTTGAGGTTGACTGCAGTGGTTGGGTAAGGTGCGCTATACTAGCATTACATCTACTCTACCCAAAGATGGGGCAGTAAGATCAAACATCTTTATTATCCCTACTCATTTGTCTTATATAATATGTCTGAAGAAAACAAAATGCAATTCCCTATTTAAGAATATAAAATTCAGACTCCTTCATGTGGGGATTTGAGAGAAAAAGAAAGAAAAACAAAAAGCCCTCCACAATAAAACATCCCTTCCCCCCATAACCCCCCCCCCCCCAACATCATAATCTTGAAAAAAAAAAAAATGTATTTTCATACATACAAGTTTGTGTACTTTGTCAGAAAATTTCGCTCAATGCACAAAATGTAATTCAAGAATAGAGTTTGTACCCTCAGTACTGGTTTTTACATTGTTTTCATTAAAAGCAACTGACTTTATTTATCTGCATGTGTTTCTCCAGTATTTGTAATCAAAACTGTCTATAAATCTTCACTAAAAACACAAGAATTTGTCGTTTAAAAGAATGACTTCATCAATCTGTTATCTGACCAAAGTGACTCGTTATCAGAAAGAACAGGACAAACAAAAAGTGCAACTCGTCTAGCAAATAAAAAAAAATCATACACCGTCAGTCACAAACATCGCCACACGTCCAAGCATATCATTTAATTAGCATTTAGCAGAGTCAACAGTGTTTCAGAAATCCATGTATTGAACAATGCAGTATCAACACAAAGATTTCTCTGATCTTTCACCACACCAATATTCATACAATTATATCTATATACACATAAATACAAATAAGTAAGATTGCACACATGTTCCTGCTTAAAAATTGTTTTTAGAAGACGTTCAGAGGTGTCAAAAAGCATGCTTTTTTCTTCTTTTTTTCGTTTCATTGTCTCTTATTCTTTCTTTTCAACTGCCAAGAAATATTTCTCTCCTGTTGAGCTAGTTGAAAATTCAAGCCACACTCATGCATTTGCATTACACAGAGAGGAAAAAAATAATAATTATAAAAGGCATCATTAAATTTCTAGGAAATCTTTGAGTAGAGTTTGTCGTCTCTTTTCAGCCACATCCATTTGATTTTCTAAATCCTGCGAGAGAGACAAGAAAAAAACATATAATCAATAATGTTATGTACAGAAATCAGTTTCATTGTTACTCCTATGGAGCAGAGTTCGCCTCCCCCTCCCCTTTAACGCTTAGTCTGAGAACCATTAGTCTGAAATTTATGTTAGTCCAAAAGATTTGCCAAGTCCTGATTCTCTCTGCATAAATTTCACCCTGTAACCTGGACCTCTAGTCTGAAACAATTTCTGTTCTCCGAAAGGTCCACTCTTTTTGTATAAAGCCAGCATCACCCTTACCTACAACTTGCTAGAGGGAAAAACAAAGTTAGCTAACAACTCTACCTCTAGGTGTTCTTGCAAACGTACAGTACATTGACAGGTGATACTACATTGTACACCAGAAGAGCAATACATGCTGTGTGTGCCCAGACATTGTAAATAAGTGTGTGTGTGTGTGATGTTGGCCATGGACCACTTAATCATGCTATTGATAAATCACATCATCATGCCTCACCCCTGCCAGCCACCCAGATTTCCTTCCTACATGTACTTAGCAATGATCCAATTAATTAGCATTATGTCTCTACGCCATCCCACACACTTGCTTCCTTCTCATTTGTGTCACCATCATCTATCTTATCTGCCTCAGGAAAAGGCCTTGTGTGGACAACTAGGCTGTGCGCACATTCACACATTGTTTCATATGCGTGCTGTGTTGGCCAAAATACTACACTACACACATTAACCCCTCACTATCATTGACATTGCCTTTTTGATAGTCCATAAAACATTTAATTGAAAAGAAATCTCTAATCCCATCAATTTTGGATGAAGCGGTTTTGAGAGTATAATAATATCTACAACAACAAAAATTCAGCCGTTAGATTTTAGATACGTGCAGAACGAGATTCTTTTTCTCTCTCTTTCTTTTAATAGTTTCCTCAAACCTATTAACTTATCAGCAATGAAGATTAGTTTTTACTTTTAAATGTCGACAGGTTAACAACAAACGTGTTAATGTCACACAACGGTAAAACTGTCCTTTTTCCATCCATTGTATCCCTTGCATTATAAATAAACTAGTGCCTGCAAGTGCCAGTGCAAAACTATTCCTCATATATAACCCCCCCCCCCAACAAACTATCATATTATATCTATTGTTTACTTACTCCTCTGTCTGTGATTTCGGCTCGTTCTACTTTCCAAGACAAGTTTTCAACCTCTGCCTCCAACTGTGACTGCTGATATTCAAACTATATTGGAAAGATGGGAAGAAACAGAAGAATGTGATTATAATCTTCAGCGTTTACAACATGAGTAGAGACCCAGTTTTTCATAAAATCATAAAAATTCAGATAACCTCGTGATAACTAGAAGAAGAAGAAGCAGCTATTTCATGCCTTCCTATGATAAAGTTGTGGATATGAAAAGCACGGATAGGAAATGCCCTGATATGAGGTCAGGGTTTTGGGGGTTAATTTGGGAGACAGCATGTAACCATGACAACGATCAATTTCTCTTAGCCCTAAATGAAGGCATAGCAAGATGAAAGATATGTAAAAGAATGAAAGGAAAAAAATAGGACATATCAGCGGCGCCGTCAACGGCCCATTCACCCTTTTCCTCCCGAGTGAAAGTGTCGGCATCTCAACCAAAAGGTAGTGGTTTCAAGCCCTGTAAACGGTGAAAAATTTTCTCTACTTTTTCTTGGGAGCAAAATCTACCTCCCTGGTCCAGGTAGGTGGATCGACATTTAGTCCCATCAGAGACGAACGATACAAAGGAGGCCCTGTGTGTAGATCACAACACTCTGTCCACGTTGATGATCCCTTGGCTGTTTACAGGGCAGTCTGGGCATAATAAAAAAAATCCTATCCAAAAACCCTGAGATCAGCTTAGTTGTGGATGTGGGCAAATCAAATTAAAATTTCTCCCCGAGTAACCTGTCACTATGGCCTTGTCCGCATGTGGGTGCCCTGCTCCTTGCCGCAACACGCTGCCATCTATCTCGGTCTCTACTTTGTGACAAATTATTTCACGAAGTTTGTAACTCCCCAAACACGGATACAAAATCCAATGAAAAAATCAGCAACAATAAAATAACGGGCAAAAACTGGAGAGGAAGTAATCAGATAGAATTTTCAACCAAACATAACTCACCAGATCTTTTCTAGAGCCTTTCTCCATGTAGTATGCATATGGGTAGGTGTACTGAAGGGTGTACCGACACTGACGAAGACAAAAACACAGGCGATAAAATTCAGCAAGACAGAAGGAACACTTTTTGGGACAATGTTGTAGATCCATTACAGAACATAACAATAAGAAGAGAGAGTTTCTTCATTCATATCTCTGGATTCAGCAATGAGAATACAAATAACAGCAGAGAGAGAGAGAGAGAGAAGAGAGAGAGAGAGAGAGAGAGAGAGAGAGAGAGAGAGAGAGAGAGAGAGAGAGAGAGAGAGAGAGAGAGAGAGAGAGAGAGAGAGAGAGAGAGGGGAGGGAGAGAGAGGGGGAGGGGGAGGGAGGGAGAGAGAGATAGATAGAGAGAAAGAGGGGAGGGAGGGAGGGAAGGAGGGAGGGAGAGAGAGAGAGAGAGAGAGAGAGTGAGAGAGGGAGGCAGGGGGGAAGGAGGAGGGAGGGAGAGGAGAGAGGGAGAGAGAGAAAGAGAGAGAGAGAGAGAGAGAGGGACAGAGGCAGGGAGGGAGGAGAGGAGGGAGGGAGGAGGGAGTGGAGCGAGAGGGAGGGAAGGAGGGAGGGAGAGAGATAGAGAGTGTGAGCGAGAGGGAGGGAGAGGAGGGAGAGGAGGGAGGAGAGAGAGAGAGAGAGAGAGAGAGAGAGAGAGAGAGAGAGAGAGAGAGAGAGAGAGAGAGAGAGAGAGAGAGAGAGAGAGAGAGAGAGAGAGAGAGAGAGAGAGAGAGAGAGAGTTGAAGAGAATATGAGAGGTGACCTGTGTCTCATCATCTAAAATGGGTAAATTCATTACTACTGGTGAAGTGCAAGAAAAAAATTCATACATTCATACTAACATAAATAACTTTTCTTTTGGTATTTACTCTTTTCATTTTGTTTTTTTTTATCTGCTTGTTACTTGAGACAAAGAACAAAGCCAGAAAACGAACAAAATAATCTGTACCAACTCATATTTGCTCACTCACCTTCTTCAAAAGCTCTGAGGCTCTGATGAGGTACTGCCAGTCAATCCAGGTCCCCTGGTTGTTCATCACTTTCTCCTGCGTACGAGACACGATCTTCGAAGTGGTGGTCTCTTCCAGTTGTAAACTTTTGGCATGATTTTCCCACTTGGTAAAAATAAAACAAAATAAGTTAAAAAAAAAACTGACCAGGCAGATTAAAATGTCAATGTCAAATTGATGCAAATGTCAAATTGATCCCAGGAGTTAAGAAGGATTGAATGAAACGGCCTGCTGGGGGATAAATGATGTACAGTTAGCAAGCCTGCACTTGTGTGGATACAGGCTAGAAATCCATCTTTATATCTTTTTTAAATGCCAGTCAGAATCAGACTGCTCAAAACAAACTCGAATCCCTGAAACAACCATGTCTACCATTCTCTAGCGATATAAAAATAAAGTGTTCAAGGGTTTACAAAACAACAGAAAGATTTCTTTGAAGACTTGATATGAAACAAATAAAAGCCATAAAGAATAAACACTTTGAAAATTTTCACTTCTTCACAGTGCAAAAACAATTCTATTAAAGATTTAGATTCAAATTTCCTTTCCATTTATATGCAATGATGCCAAAAGTGTGATAAATGTGTAATGGATTTTCGTTTCATTGCCATTATATGCGGTGATCTCCAGAAGAATGAAGAGGAAGCTACAAAATGAAAGATAAGTGAAAGGAAAGAAGTAGGACCAACCGTCCACATGTAACGGATGTAAAACCTCAGATTTGAAAAACAGAGGTAGAAAAGACGAGTGTATTCAAAAGGAAAATAGTGCTCATGACAGTGATTCAAATTTGTTTAAGAAGAATGCTACTGTTTTCTGACCATTTGAAGTGAAGGATAATGTTGACGATATTGGATGACAACAGTTGACATGGACAAGCAGACAACAACAAAAAGATCTACACAAAACAGTTTATAAACTCGTTGAGTGCCAAGAAAATGCATTGCTCCATGCCACATTAATTGTATCCCCTGCAAGAGCGATACACTTCAAAGACAAAGAACTTTGCTAAGCATTGAGTGCCAATCCCTGGTCTATCAGTGCTTCCGCTAGATCTTCTATACCAGATGTTTTGGTTGTGGGCGCTTCCTCTCAATTTTAGCAGTATTAGTCTGTGGAACAAAAATTGTGAGGAAATTCCACAACTGATACATTGGCCTTTGGCATAAAACAACGAAGGGGATGCACCGATAGATCAGCGATTGACCCTCAAAGAGTTAATTTCTACTAGACACATGATATCCTAAGAACAAATATCATTTCATAGTGAATTGTTTTTTAAAAACATATATTTTAAAAAATCCACCCACGAAAAACACATTTTTATTAAATCTGCATAAAAAAATTGAGCAATAAACAAAAGTCTGAGCAACATTGTTCACGGTAATATCAGAATCTTGAAAGGAAAAAAAAACAATAACAAAAAGAAACACTCTTTCTCTGAATGATTTTGAAAGAGGAAAACGATTCAGAACCGCTACTTACCCTTTCATAATAAAAAAGATATTTTTTAAGAGCTTCTCGTGCTTGTACATGGACCGACTCGTTAGCGATGTTTGGGTTTTCCCGGTATCGGCTACACTCGTAGTATTCACTTCCATGAGATCTCCAGTCTGATGGAAAACGATACATTGTAAAAGGCTTCAAAATAGAAAATATATTTCTTTGCTGCTGAGCGGGAAAAGCTTTATTTTCCTGAAATTGGGGACTCGATGATCCAGAGACAAGCAGTGTCGTTCCCTCAACCAAAAGGTCTCGGTTCCTGCCTGATAGGTTGAAACATTTTATTTTTGAAAAACCCAAAGGTCAGTAGTTGGGTGGACGTCCAGTGCCATAGCAGACAGATGATAAAAGAAGTTCTGTGTGCTGACAACAGCACTCTGTGCATATTAAAGATCCCTTGGCTGTTTAACAGGGCAAAAAAGTAAAGGTCATACCAAAAATCTAAGTTGTGATGTGGGTAGTGCTGCAGTGCTGTCAGGAAAAAAATATATGTAAACATAGCCTCAAACTTTTTTCATAAAATGTTATTCAACATAAATATTTCAATTTCCTTTTACACTAGATATAAATACAGTTATGGTTGTGACAACTGTGACGAGAGATCATAGCGGATTGTTTGTTTAATTGAAATTTACCCCGTCCATCATAGGCGATGATCTCAGGGTGAATTAATAGGAAACAGCAAGATGAAAGATATGTGGAAGAGGAAAGTGAAGAAGTAGGACCAGCAGTGCCCGCCAGCCGCCCATCATTATAGGGCACTGTTAAAAAGCTGGTGGAATGGGTGGGGGTGAAAAGCATATTTCTATCATACGTACCTCCTAAGCACATCCAGCAGAAATCATATCTACATTCTGGACATTGCTGTGAAAACAAATAACAAAACAAAATAAGACAAGAAAAGTTTTAAATATGTCAACGAGTTCATCCTGGTTCAAAATTGCATGTTATAGAACCATTGGTCACCACTTAACATAAAGCCCTCCAATTATCCAAGTTTTCGGTCAGATCAAATCTTTGATATAAATCCACACAATGACAAAACTAAAGGTAAATTTAAATTATGTCCACCGCAACTCTTCATCAATTAGATTTTAAAGCTGGAAATGAATCCATGAAGCTGCAAAAATTAAAAATTGAAACCTTGAAAAAAAAAACCAGTAAGATTCATAAGTCAACGTTAGTTCAAACCTATGCAATAAGATAATTCAGTTGTACAAGACACACTTGGCCCACTATTCACTCTATGGTAAGAACAAAATCACATAACATTAAGAACGACATCAAAGTTCAAAGTGCTGTGAGCTTACCATGTGATTGCATCCTCCATTTTTCTCAATACAGACATGGCACTTTGGACACTGATGAGAGGTTAAGAGAAGAAACACTTATTAGAGCCATTAATACTCATACACAATTTGATAATAATTAAAACCCAATTTCAGTACCACCCATTATTTTGGCAGCGACAAAACTCCACGCCAAACAAAAATTCTAGCTTAAATTCTTAGACATTGACAACGTTCCTCAGCAATTTCTTTTTCTTTAAAAATTAAACAACAATGTTTTTAAGCTCTGTTGAATTTGACAGTGTCTCTTAAAAAGGACAGAATTATCTATGAATAAATAGTCTGTTTTGAAATTATACATACATCTTTGGTATGAGCTGATATAATTGGCAGTTTCGGAATCGTCTTCACATTTAGTTAGCCATCTTTTGATGACATCACACTCAGTTGGAGCATGATAGGAAATACCACACTTGAAACTGTGGAAAGGAAAAAGAAAAGATCTTGATAAAAATCCCTCTTTCCCTTTATTTCAACAAGAAATAATATATATATATATATATATATATATATATATATATATATATATATATATATATATATATATATATATATATATATATATATATATATATATATATATATATATATACATATATATATATAGATTGGCCTGTAAATTTTACCGGGCCAAGGCAGTGAAGGGGTTAACCCTTTAGCATTCAAATTGACACATGCATAATCCCGCTGTAAGTTTTAAATGACAAAAACTGACACATGCATAATCCCCGCTGTAAGTTTTAACTGACAGAAACTGACAGCTGCCAATGCCGGCCAACGTTGTTCAAACAGACATAAGAGCAGCATCACATGACATAATGGGTATACTAGCTCGAAAGTGAAGATCGGACTAAAATCAGCTAGCAGGAAGTCAGTAAATTGTAAACAAACCAGATTGCCCCGGAGGTGAGGAAGTTGAACATATAGAACAATATGACTGCCGCTTAATGTAAACACACATTTCCATTTCTGACCCCTGTATAAATGAGTACTAGCATAAGTTGTGGAGTAAAACCAGACGTAGACTAGTGTCCTGTCCAGGAGGTGATGTAGCATCGCCTGAATACGTGAAATACGATACAATAGAAACCAGGATATGCTTTGAACAGCTCTATGAGCCATTATGTCCTTTTGAAGGATTCTTAGTTTACTATGATATAAGTTTTGACATTGGGACCTGACCACCACTCTATTAAAACAAAATATTGACAATGATTAAAACATGTTGTATATGACGGATCTTAAACATGGGAACAGTAATTGAGGAGCTGTGGTGTAAAATTCTTATTTTACCAGAACACCGCCTTGCACACTTGACATTCAACTTTTTAGCTTTTAACTCTTTCGCCTTGATGATGACAGAGCAGTCCAACGCCAGGACAAAAGCGGAGTTTGGGATGAGACTGAAAGGAATAAAAACAACAACATAATCAAATGAGTTTCATTGAAAATTTTACCGTCCACCTTATGCGGTGATCTCAGAGGCGAATCAACAGTACGACGAAAGATAAGTGAAAGAACGAAAGAAAAAGAAGTAGGACCTATCAGCAATGCTTGCAAACTATCCACAATTCAATGAGAAAAGAAGCATCTAGAATTACTGACATTTGAGGGTATTACAAGAAATATTCAATCTCTTCAAAATCCTCAAACAGAATCAAAAGCATCAACAATATCTTCTTTCAGTATAAAAAAAAAAGGTATTTTAGCTGATGTCTTGAGAAATTACTGAAGCTTTGTATCTAATAAATAAAAGAAAAAAAATCTCCTCCCTACAATCCACCTCCCCATCCCCAATCAATACGGCTACAGAAAGTAAAAGTAAATCTACTGCAAAGACAGTAATCAAATTATGTTGCTGTTGCAGTGTTACCTTGATGAGATCAGTGAAGGGAGAACTTGGAATATTTGTCTCTAGCTTGGGCTGGCTTAGAATCTTGCATACAAAATCCTCTGTCACAAGGACTGGGCACTCTTTGGCCATGCATGCTATACCTTGAGAGAAAGACACACACACATAACAATTGTTCTCCTTTCAAAGGCTTATTGAGCGCAAAAAGCACCACTGATGATATATGTTATATAAATGCTATTCATTATCATAACAATTGAGGACATGCAGCGTTGGAGTTGGGCAACCAGTTTCAGATGTTGATTGAAGCTGGATGTTAGACTCCAGCCTCCAAGAAAAAATGTAATCTTATGCATGTGTCAAAGAGACAGAGGAGAAAGAGAGAGAAGAGAGAGAGAGAGAGAGAGAGAGAGAGAGAGAGAGAGAGAGAGAGAGAGAGAGAGAGAGACAGAGAGAGAGAGAGAGAGAGAGAGAGAGAGAGAGAGAGAGAGAGAGAGAGAGAGAGAGAGACAGAGAGAGAGATAGAGATAGAGATAGAGAGAAAGACAGAGAGAGAGAGAGAGGGAGAATGGAGGGAGGGAGGGAGACGGATGAGGCAGATAATAAGACAGAGACAGCCCTAACTTTTTGACAGAGTGTCAGGGATGTAAATGGCAAATGAAGAAAAAACTTTAAGTCTCTGACATGTGAAACTTTTAGACACCAAACACCTCGCGTGCCTATACCTTATTTAATCTCACTTACAATAACAGCACCATGGAATGCCATACTTCTCAACCTTCCTGATATAACTAGAAAGGAATTCATCATTACAATCTTTAGTAGACAGCCATTCCCACCTGAATTCGTTCTTAGACTTAAACATAGAACTTAAATCTAGATCAATCAAATCTACTGGCGAATCCCTATCAATAAACCTAAACTTTGATAAGTCATCCCCAATTTGTTAAATTGTCTAGATCTAGATTCTGGAGCCAGCTTACCTTAAAGCTAGATCTAGTTGTTTTGAAGATTTGCTTGTTATCACAATTTTGGCAACATTCTCAATCAATTCTGATTCTATTTATAGGCTACCAGTAGATCTAGAAATCTAACTCTACTAGCTCTACTAAAATTATTGAAGAAAATGAGTGTGACAAATTCTAGACCTAGAAATCTAAATCTACTCATGTAGTTTCTAGGTATCTAGATAACAATTAGAATAAGATATATCTTGATCTTACTAGATTGAATACAGACCTATCATAATAACCTTTTTGTCTAAAATCTAGCTCCAGAAGAATCTAGATCAACCACAAGTGCGCTTATTTTCAAGATCTCTATCCGACTAGAACCTAAATCTCAATTTCTCTGGAAGCAGAGCAAGAAATAATTTTAATCTGTTCACAAGCTAGATCTATTTATACGCTGATATACTAACCCAAGAATTCTTGTAGCCCAAAGCTATGGTCTAGGGCTGTCAAGCCGTTATAAAACAATTTAGATCTAGATCACTTATAAGCATTTAAACTGACTTAGCTTTCATTTTCCTGGAATGAGAGAATGAAAGATTATCGACTGGATATCACATTCACAACTGAACCGTATGACTGCAAAATCATTTGCAAAAAACTATTTCCACAACAAACGTGTCAGAAGATTTCAGACTAAATAATCTGAAGGTCTGAGAAATTTGAAACGAAATAAAGAAGGTTTCGATTTTTAGTCTTCAGTCTTCTCGTGTGAGTAGAAGGGCCTCACAAAACAGTGTGGAAATTGTAGTTCGTCATAGAAAGTGAAAATGAAGCAGCGTGCTTCCGCGTATGGTTAGCATAAAAATCAGTGATGGGCCTGGAGTCGGGAATTTTACCCTGTTGTGCTAAACCATCTCACCTATTCATAACAGCCAATATAGAAGCATTTTAGTAAAAGGAAGAAAAGAAATTTAAAGAAAAAAATGTTAAAAGTAGAACACATCAAATAATCTGAAATCAATAGGAAATCTGAAAGATTTACATCCCTGAGTGACATATAATTATATTATGTCGTTTCATGCAGAAAAAAAATTGCAAGACTGTTGCAGATGTATGAAGAGGAAGAATGGACAGCTGGATAAACTTAACAATTTGGGATTATCAAAACAATATCAGCTTAGAAACTCAAAGACTGCTGTTACAGGACGGTCAGTAAAAAGTCAGAATGTATTCGGGTTAATGAGACTGAGAGGTCGTCCCCATTTTAAAGTCATGACAGTAGTGACTGCAAACATACACCAAAAGAAAAATTCAAGAATCCACAACGCACCTATGGTAATGCCATCTTGGATTTGCGTCCGGAAATGCATATCCCAACAGTCCCTGCAAAACATATGACCACAGGCTACTCCCAGAAAGCAATCCGGGGGATGATCAATGCAGCATACCGTGCAAATTGGCTTCAGTCCAATTAACTGGTCCTGTGAGTAAGAAATAAGTCATGAGCAAATTCATTTGGGAGGTTGTAATAAAGTAAAAAAAACAACCCCCAACTAACATACTCAAGCATAATATGAACTCTGGATGAATAAAGTCTAAAGAGGTTCTTTTTTATAGAAGCGTTGTAGTGAAAACTGCAGTGTTGTGAGTTTGTAATCATGACGACCCTGGTTCAGAACCCATGGCTGGTTCAGGTGTTTTTTTCCACAAAAGCTGAATTCTAATGGTATTAATAAGGTCTACTAAGGATGAGTTTTCATCGCAAAATATGTTAAAACCAACATATTCTGCTGCATTTTCAAAGGGCGCCGGCCTTGCCATTTAAAACTTCTCTGGCTTTCCCTCCAACCCCCCCCCATTCTTAGCCATTTAAAAGGAAAAATAATTCAATTATTGTCTGTTCATCGTATACAATACTTACATGTTTTCTGCTACTTGCTAGATGACTGTCTATAAGGAAACCTGTTGGATCTCTTTGGTACCTTTAGAAAATATACGAACAACAGGAAGACATGAAGACCTTTTGATTTATAGAAAAATTCAGCTGGTGTTTAAAACACGAAAGTAAAGTTGACACTGACAGGTTAGAAGTATTTGTTTTTGTACAGTAAGAAAAAACAAATCATGCTTATAACCTCTCAATGACACATTAGTTATTATATGAAACATTTTACTCTCTTTAGACATATATACATACACCAACACTAGGAAGCCAAAATACAGGTAAATAAATTACTAAATTCATGAAAACAGTAGAAGATTCAATGTTCACAAATCCTGATTCACACTAAGAGCCCTTGGTATCAAGAGGTAGCATCTCCATTTTTAGTTTTAATGTATAAAATCCACTTACTACAGTCCGTATTTGCAGTATTGACTTTCACGTAAATTAGGAGTATCAAGGGAAAAAAGTTTGTGCCATTTTCAGCAATTCAGATCGAGTTGAAAATTATCCAGGATAATTGTCACACATGCAACTATGTTATCGACATTGAAAAAAATTCATCGAGAGACATATCTATCATAAGATTTATAAGCTGCAATGACTTTGATCACTAATCACTGTTTATTCTTTTAAAGAACTAGGAATCACCTTGGGGCGATCATTAAATCTATAGTTCTGTTTCTGAAAATTGCTGAGTTAGGTGAATACTGAATGATGCAGTCTTATGAAGTCTATTTTATCTTCCCACATCAACACAGACCCTATACATCACGATTTCTCCTTTTGATTTTTGAGAATTCCAGCAAAGGAAATGCAAAAAAAACTATGACCCTTTTAAATAAAAGCAAATGCAATAAATTGCAACAAATGTGTATGTTATGCAGTGACAAAGATAGTTTATACTTAAAAAACAGCAGCATTCATAAAGTTTATCTGTGAAAATAAATCGATCACAAAATAAAAAATAAAATTGCAAACGTGTATATGATTATATGCTTACTTTTCATAAACGTCATCTTTCCTCCAATTGTGGACATGAAGAAGCATTTTTGCAGTCGATGGGTCCACCTTAAAAGAGAACGCAACATTTTTCATAATGTTGGTTAATTTTATTGAAAGTTTTACGCATGTTGGAGAAAAAAAAAGAAAACACAACTCAGTGAATTCATAATTTTATAGAGATGAAACTGTATGCAAGTAAATGGGTAAAAAGAAGGCTAAAGAATCTTTATTTTTGTGACATTACAATACAATCTCGGGCAGTGGACAGGTAAGCACCTGTACAGGGAGTAGATGATCCCGCCCTCCATGGATCTTCTGCTGCCTTGCAGGTGGGTCTTGGACAACCAAAGGCTAAGGAGTTAACCCTGACAGAAAACAACATACTGGAAACGAACACGGATGGTGATTTTTTGGAACATGGAATGTTAGGGCAATAAATGGAAAAGAGTTAAAATTAGTTGAAGAAATGAAAAAATTCAAAGTAGACATTTTGACTATCACAAAAACAAAGAAAAAAGGACAAGGAATAGAAAACATAGGACCAAATAATATTTTAATCTTCTCAGGAGTAGATGTCAAAGATAAAGCTAGAGCAGGAGTAGGTCTCCTAGTGCATATAAGGCATGAAAAGCTGCTAGAAAGCTGAAATTTATAAGCCCTGACTTCCGAAAGGAAGAAAAATTAAATTATTAATAGCTTATGGACCAAATGAAGATGCTACTAAAGAAGAAAAGATACCAAAACGATTTACAAATAGCTGCAGAGAATCTTAAAGACAAACAAGAACTAATGGTTTTAGGAGATTTAAACAGTAGAGTAGGCTACAATATTGAAAAGTCAGGAGGAATAATAGGTAAAGAAGGAGAGACAACAACTTCTCCAATAATAGATTCTTGCCTAAAGAATAACATGAAAATAGCCAACACCTTTTTTCCTTATAAATATATCCACAAATACACACAAACACAAACAACTACATGCAATATGCCAACAAGCATGGAAGTCAAAGTAGCTGCCAGATGACTGGAAAAAGGGAACGGTAGTACCAATACATAACTATGGAATGCTCAAACTATAGAGGGATAACACTACTTAGCGTTACAGGCAAAGTATATGCCAGGATACTGGAAATGTGAATATGTAAAAGAGTAGAGGATCAGATTGAAGAACATCAGAGTGGATTTAGACCAGGAAGAAGTGTACAAGACCACATATTTACAATTAGACAAATAATAGAAAAATTCCTCGAGAGAAACATTGACTTGCACCTGTGTTTTATAGACTTAGAAAAGGCATTTGACACTATGAGGAGGGACGAACTATGGCATTCCTGAAAAGAACACAATGTAGAGCAAAATTTCATAGAAGCCATAACAAGTTTTTACAATAAATCAACAAGTGCAGTAGGAGTAGCTGGTAAAATATCTGCAGAATTTGATGTAGATATAGGGGGTAAGACAGGGTTGTATCGTAAGTCCTCTTTTGCTTATCACATTTATGGATTCAGTCGCAAAGGCATCTTCAAAAATGAAGAAAATGAATGTAGGTATGTGGAAGCTCAAACCAGTAAGTGTATAAATGCTTTCATTTGCCGATAATTTAGTTCTGTTTGGAAAATCAGGAAGTGACCTTCAGTTGAATATCAACATTATGAACAATGAACTAAATAAAAGAGGATTGAGAGGAAATGCAAAGAAAACCAAAACAATGCTAGTAACTAGGGAAGCTAAAACACAAAATCTTAAATTGGCCAGGGAGAATTTAGAACAAGTTCACAGCTACAATTACTTAGGAGTAATGATTAACTCTGAGGAAAAAACTAAGAGAAAAAATCGGCCTGAGAATTCAAAAGGCAAGTGCAATATATAACCTTCTAGGAAAGGCATTTGTAGGTAAACAAGAATTGTCAACAAAAACCAAAATGGCTGCATACAACACGGTTTATTGTCCTACTCTTCTCTATGGCAGTGAAACCTGGGCCTTAGACAGTAGAGTACAGGCAGCTGAAATGAAATATCTAAGAAGAGTAATAGGGAAAACTAAAAGAGACAAAATCAAAAACACAACAATAAGAGATCAAACCAAAGTAGATAACATAAAAACTAAGATAGAAACAAAATTGAGATGGTTTGGGCATGTACACAGAATGAATGACAATAGAATAGCTAAATCAGTATACAGTGCTAAAGCCAAGGTAAAAGACAAAAAGACAGAGCTCGGAGAAAGTGGGAAGAAGATATAAATGAGGCATTGAAGAATAGAAATTTAACATTTTGGAAGGAAACAGAAAATGCCAGGACAGGGCATCCTGGAGAAAGATCATTTCGGGTATCTGAACCCATACACCAAAAGGTAGAATGGGAACTGATAAAGAAAGAAAGAAAGACAATACAATCAGTTTAGATAATGAGAGAAGTTTCAAAACCACAAGACTTTTGTGAAATTATTAGTTGTATTTCTTGGCTTACCGACAATCTTTTACACAGAGATTCAATTTCCTCATTCAGAAGACGTTGAGGCGTCAATCACTTGTAGTGGTTCAAATTCAAAATATTCCGGGTCATCTGTCTTACTAGGACAATCTATGTCAAGGTCATCACTAGCATCGTTGTAGTAGTCATTGTCATCATCCATCTCTTCTGATGAATTTCCATCACTTGCCACAGACGTTTCAGACATCTGACTTACTTGACGATTTATATTGTCTCCAGACATGATGGAGTAACTTTTAGCTTCAGGGTCTGACCTGAAAGAAAAGAAAGAAGATTAAATAATATATATAGTGCATGGTGTACTTAGAAAAATTGAGCCAGGGTGCACTTATAAGGATATGTTTCTGACCTTACTTCTTATGTCTTTGTTCATTGCTAACAATTGCCTATTGGATTGTTTATTTTAATGTTTGGTTTGACAGGCATGCATAAAAGGTACTGTATTGTAACAATTTCATGTATTTATTTGTTCCTATTTCTTTTATGGTCACACACAGCAATTTTACACCTCCAGACTATATTGATCAATAATTGCTTCGTGTCATCAAAGGGTGGGGTGGGGGTGGTAGTGAGAGATCTGGAACTCTACTTGAACCTGTGTTATCTTTGTTTGTTTCTCTCCTTCCTATTGCGTTTTTAGTACTATTGTATTGTGATGCGAAGAATTGTGCGTCATATTACTAGTTAGGTTGTGGGTGTAGTACATGTATGTCATGCTTGCCTATGCAAGCTAAAATGCACCAAAACTTGTAATGCCACAAGGTTCTATAATCCACTCCACCACGTGTCAATCTCATTATGGCTGAAAGATGGTAAAACATGTAACATGCTAATTGTATGCCGTGTCCAGATCCAAGGTGTGATGCTGATGGGCCGATTAGCCTTTGATTCCACAATATACATTGTATATTATTTTAGTGCTAAAGGGGTAATAATGATGGTGGGTGGTGAGGCCGGCTGGGCCTGGAGAGAAATTTTATTTGCTTGCATGCTTTCTTCATTCCTATAATATACCGGTAATTATTATAACTTGTAATATAAACTCTAGAGCATGTTTTTAATTGAGCTGGGTAGTTTTCATTTCATTTCATGTGTTTCTCTGGGGGAATTGAGAACATTGGGGTGTGAAGTGTGGTTTCTTCTTCCATCCGTCGACACATTTGTTTACTTTTATAACTCAGTACTTCCCAAAATAAAAAGCGAGGTTGCGCTTAATACAGACTTGTCAACTTTTTCAGGGACAAAATAGGGAAAATATTTTGAATCGTGACATGTCGATCGATTCACATTTGCAATAACGGAAGATGCATCCTATGCTATCGCATGTTTTTGTGCGACCACAAGCAAATTTCTTAGCAATTTCCGAATCTGGGCACATTTCTCTTACCTTCTTCTTAACAGAGTCCCGAACTGATTACTAACTGAGACAGGCAAGTTTTTCTCAAAAATAAATTTTGTCCATCAAACCTCTGCCCTAATCACAGAGCAATCTCTGTCCTTAGTGACCAATGCTTTGCAGTTTTCAGATGTCTTCTGATGTCATCCTTCCCACCACTGGCAATGCTAACATCTAAACCACAAGGTACACAATGAAATTGCAAAGCTCTCCCTTTCACAGAAGGTTTGATGCATGGCCATTCCTTCCTATATTGCTCCCGAAATTTAACACTTGGTTTAGGTTTCTTGCAAAATATGAGAACTATTAGTATTACAACTAGATCTAGACAAGTTCCACATCTTCTGAATGTCATTTTTCCGAAGGCCTTTTTTTTCCGAGAAATCGATCCATGCCGGATTGGAAATTCGAGACAAAACGTTTATCATTATCTAGATCTAGATCTCAGTTGTAGAGCCTAGTGTTCCAATTTTAGACATGGTAAATTATAAAAACAGCAGTAAATTAATTAATAAATCAGGATTGAATAAATCTAAAACAAAGGTAAAACTACAAAAAATATAATCCAGGTAAGATTCAAAGAAAACAGACACAATCAAGAAAGCGTGAGATATAGAAAATAATAAGAGTCAGCCCTCAGCTTCGTAAACAAAGGAAAGAGACTAAAACTGTGAAAGAATGATATTAGACTGTATTTAAATGATTACAATTTAAACCTACCACGAAAGCACTTTCTAGCCAAACAGCATTAATAGGTGAATATACATGTACTCAAAATCACTGAATGTAATCTACAATTACTATCAATGAAACTATTTACATTTAGTATCGAACCAAAAAGGTTTTATCGTACTTCGATTATTTATACTAAGTATGATTATAACCTTAGTACTTAGAGCTAGTAGAAATTTTAATACGCAATTTTCTTCACCAAAATAATTTTTTGCTCTCAAGAACAAAAATATAGGGAAAATTGCGGCCATATCGGGATGTCGGGAATAGGGTTCCAAATCGGGAATTTTCCAAACTAAAATCGGGAAACTTGTCAGGTCTGTTAATAGGAATAAGATGGTAACAGAATTTAATTATTTCTTTCAGACAGTACGGTTTATACCATAAACATTGTAAAGAGGTTTCTCTGCATGAGAATATTCGCTCCTGTTTCTCAAATTACTTAAAACAGTGACACACAGTAGGGCTATCTAATTTGCATTTAATGGTACTACTATACTACTGCATAATGTTGAATAGTCACAGACTTAATATCATAAAATCAATCCCTTTCCTTAAAGGTTGAAACAAAGACAAGGTTAGTTCCTCCTGAATAATCTCAACAGCTGAATTTCGCTAACTAACAAAAACCAAAGCATGTGCCAACTACTGAATTCCTCCCTCTATATTACAATCAATCTGACTAATTGGGTTTTGAAGATATTCCTCCAAGTATCAGGACCATAGTCCGAAATAATGTAATGTTCTTTCTTTCTTTCTTTCTCAGTTCCCATTCTACCTTTCGGTGTATGGGTTCAGATACCTGGGATCATCTTTCTCCAGGATGCCCTCTCCTGGCATTTTCTGAAGAAGAAGAAAAAAGTTAAATTTCTATGCTTCAGTGCCTCTTTTATATCTTTTACCCACTTTCTCCAAGGTCTGCCCTTTTGGTCTTTTACCTTGGGCTTTAGCACTGTATACTCATTTAGCTATTCTATTGTCATTCATTCTGTTTACATGCCCAAACCATCTCAATTGATTTATTTCTATCTTAGTTTTTATGCCATCTACTTTGGTTTGATCTCTTATTGTTGTGTTTCTGATTTTGTCTCTTTTAGTTTTCCTACTACTCTTCTTAGATATTTCATTTCAGCTGCCTGTACTCTACTGTCTAAGGCCTAGGTTTCCAGTGTCAAATGCCTTTTCTAAGTCTATAAAACACAGGTGCAAGTCAATGTTTCTCTCAAGGAATTTTTCTATTATTGGTCTAATTGTAAATATGTGGTCTTGTACATTTCTTCCTGGTCTAAATCCACTCTGATGCTCTTCAATTTGATCCTCTACTCTTTTCCTTAGTCTCATTTCCAGTATCCTGGCATATACTTTTCCTGGCATATTGCATGTAGTAGTCTGTCTGTGTCTCTCTTTTGGTTTTTAATAATTTCTGGATAAACTTATTTGCTCCTGGGGATTTTCCTAATTTTACTTTTCTTATAGCTGTTTGGATTTCTTCCATTGATATATCTACATCTTCAGCTATCTCCTCTGAATTACTTTTACTCTTACTAATTGATCTTTACTCCTTGTTTCATACGTTCTGGAGGGATTTGTATTCGTTGAAAATACTTTCTC
The DNA here is from genome assembly GCA_037039925.1 of Doris montereyensis. NCBI lineage: Eukaryota > Metazoa > Mollusca > Gastropoda > Nudibranchia > Dorididae > Doris > Doris montereyensis. Next base: position 139,409 of record JAXRKP010001033.1, read on the forward strand.
CATGTTTCCATGATTTCGCTGTCTTCTTTCATTATTTCTCCTTTGGCATTCTTAATTTAAGAAGTATTGGGCATGCTTTTTTCTCATGCTCTTCATTTCCCCCACAACAGCTTTTGATTTTCTTGATAGCTTTCTTGAAGTCTTTGTCCAAACTCTTTCCATTGTTTCTGTTTTGCTTTCCTCACTTCCCTATTTGGCGATAGTTCTTTTATTCACGTAATCTATCCTATCCTTTGGTCTCTTTGTTTGCAAGTATTTCTGCCAGGCATCCTTCTTTTCTTTGATCTTAGTCTTGACATTTTCATTCCACCATGCTGCTCTTTTCCTATCTCCTTTAATTTTTCCTTCACAGACCTCTTCAAGTACAACTGAGGAGTGTTTCTTTATACAATTGCCACTTTTCATCTATTGTGCTATCTATCATTCAGATCCATCTGTCTTTCACTGATAAATATTTTATCCTACAGAAGTATACCTATTTTACTACTAGTTTATTCAGTTCCTCTATTTTGAGTTTAGTAGCTTTCTTCTCTTTCCTTTTCTGTTTGTTTTCTTCTGTCAGGGTTAACTCTCTTAGCCTTTAGTCATTCAAGACCAGTATGCAAGGCAACAGGTTGTTATTTTCTGTCAGCGTTAACTCCCTTAGCCTTTGGTCAAGAAGAACGGCCTGAAGGCAGCAGGTCATTATTTTGTCAGAGGTTAACTGCCTTAGCATTTGGCCGTCCAAAACCTGCCTGCAAGGCAGCAGTTGAAGAAGTGGAGGCGGGGGTCATCACTCCTGTACAGGTGCTTACCTGTCTACTGAAGGACACAATGTTATAGGACTTAATTGTCCCATGACCCCCTTCGAATTCCAGCCAAAGAAGAAGGCAATAGAAGAAAAATAAGAAGTGCTGTGGATGCTTAGACACTATAGAATAGTGTCTGTGCCTATGTGAAGAAGAAGAAGAAGAAGTAATGGACTATTCAATCAGTGATCGATTAATCTTCACCATTCCCTGCTACCACCCACCTAAATCTCTCTTTCATTCTCTCCCCTTGAAAAAGCAAGCAATGATCCTGTCAAGAAGTCTCTTCACTACATTCCCCCCCCCTATCTCTTTCTCGCAGCATCAGTACCGTCACATGTCTAGGGCTAATAACTTTTAAAAACATTAACTAAATGAGCATAGATCTACCAGTACTGGACATAACGAAATGAAAGGATAATTGTCCCAATATTATCAGTGATATCCGGGACCTTAATCTTGATCTTTAGGCACTCCTTTTGAATTTTTGTCTGGTTTGTTTACATTTGAAGGCACTCCTTAAAAGAATTGATGTCAGTTTGTTTACAAATATTTAGATCTATTCTACATTGTTTGTATTCCAGATGTGAACTTTCCTTGATTTGTTTTGTTTTGAAATCTACCCTGTCCATTATTGTAGTGATCTAAGGGGTGAATTAAGAAGAAACAGCAAGATGATGAAGATCGAAGTGAAAGAAGAAAAAATGGAAAGGAAAGAAGTAGGACCTACCAGCAGAAAACAGAAGAACCGCCTGCTAGCGTATTCATGTACTCTAGATCGAGATCAAGACAGTAACAGGGTTCGGTTCAGTCTATCAAGGATCTAGATCTACATTATATATAATCTAATTCTAAATCTAGATCTAGATTAGACAGTATTTAAAGTAGCCCTAATATAATATAAAAAGCTCTGCCTCTATCTTACTATTCTAGATCTAGTATAAATCAAGATTATACTGGATCTAAGCATAAGCTATCAAGTTTGAAGAGCTAGTAGAATATTCTTTGAATCTATAAGTCTATATCCTGATCTAGATTAAGATTTCAGTGTGAAAAGAGAACATACAATAAAAAGCTGTCAACAAATCTTGAAATTGATCAGCTGGTCGTTACCAACCATGAACCAACACAAACACAATTACTCAGTCTCGTACAAAACCACAACCTAATGCATGTTTATCTTACATGTGATTAATTTAATGTATCATTTAAAGGACTAACAGTTCAAACCCTTTCTTTCTTTTCCACAAAGACTTAATGTGACGAAATCAGACGAGGCAGCTGAGTATCACTGAAAAAAAAACCATTTATGAACCAACAGCCAACAAAGACATTTGATAGAACAGGAAGTGACGCGTGAAGAAAAGAATTCCCTTTTCAACCTAAAAATAGAACATTAATTATTCAGGCTGTTTTGAAGTTGGGTGGGAATGCTCAATCACGGATAGTGTAATAAGTACTGGGTCCAACAGGAAGGACGAACAACAACTCCTCCATTACGTACCATTACGTATAGATCCAATCCACATTTAAATTGTATATATGTGTTCAGAATGTATCTGTTACGATAACATTTCAGCATGGACGTTGTGATAATGACTTACAAACTATTAAAACATGTATTTAGGTCTACTGACTGAGGTAACGGGCCAGTGTAAAGTATCAAATTCAAACAGACATATTGTTATAGGCTTTAGAATCACACTGTGACAAAGACGAGACAACAGGAAGACAGGCGGAGGGGTTACAGGGTGAAGTGATGATGATGAATGTGGTGCTAAATCAATAACAACTTTGAAATTGACACGAATTTTAAAAGTGATATCATTATAATAGTTGAAAGATACTGATAATATTTGTGGTACATAATGACAGTGTAATACCAGGATGTATTGATTACAGTATTAACAACATTAACCGCAGCAACTAAATGAACTGCTGCTGCTGCTGCTGCTGCTGCTGCTGCTGCTGCTGCTGCTGCTGCTGCTGCTGCTGCTGCTGCTGCCTGCTGCTGCTGCTGCTTGCTGCAACGCGACAGCAGCTGCTGCTGCTGCTGCTGCTGCTGCTGCTGCTGCTGCTGCTGCTGCTGCTGCTGCTGCTGCTGCTGCTGCTGCTGCTGCCAAGCTGCTGCTGCTGCTGTTGTTGCTGCAGCTGCAGCGACTGCTGTGTTGCTGCTGGATGCTGTGCAAATTTGTTACTGTTGTTGCTGCTGCTGCTGCTGCTTGTTCTGCTGCTGCTGCTGCTGCTGCTGCTGCTGCTGCTGCTGCTGCTGCTGCTGCTGCTGCTGCTGCTGCTGCTGCTGCT
>JAXRKP010001033.1:145000-165000 GCA_037039925.1 Doris montereyensis
TGACTAATTGGACAGTTGTCTATATTTCTCCAAGTATCAGGACCATTGTCCAAAAATAACCACAATGTTATGGGACTTAAGGGGAGACTGACACAAAAAAATCATTTTTAAAAATATTGGCTAAATTTGAGTTGTTATTGTTTTTATGGTGTTGATATGTATTATTATGTTATTTTTAAAGACATTTCGTTGATTTTTACCAAACGCAACTCGTAAACGGGGTCTTTCTGGGTCTCAGGAACCCAAAATGAGCAAATTTTTGGACAGCATATAATCTTCCTTATTCCATGTATGAATTCAATGAAACTTGCTGTGAAAATTGGTACCACTATTGTATATGGTATGTCAGAGAATTTTTCCCTTAACTTTAAAAATAAAGATTTTTTATATGAAAATTATGAAAGGAAAAAATAAATGCGGAAAAAATTCCACATTTTCACAAATATTTTCTTTTAAGACAGTGACATCTTGAAAAGTTTTTATTTTTTTGGCAAAAAGCACCGAAGTGTCAGAGGTACACTATGGATAGATGATCATGCAAAAAGGACAAAGGAGATTGGACAGGTATTTATAGAGATATCCTTTGGCCCGTAACCCTACCCTCTAAGGAAAATGCGTTTCGAGAAAACGGGAAAAAACGAATTTGACGAGAGATTAATTGAACTTGTAGCTTCAACCCTACAATGATGTGGAAATGCATTCAGCCATATATTTCCTGTTGAAAAAAAAAAGATTAAAGGTTAGTATTGGGGTGAATAAAAAATTCTGCTTATCCGTTTGAGTCGGCTACATCAGAGTTGTTGAAGACAGCAACCACAGAAGCTGCCTGCAGCATGCTGCTCACCGCCTTCCAACTGAAGTAGACGCTCATCCTCTCTTATCTGTGCTATCCTCCTAGTCTCCCTCCTCCTTTTGATGACAGCCTCACATGCTCTTTCTGCCTTTCTCTTCCTTTCACAGTCCCTTTTATATCCGTACTTCACACATTGGTTTCCGATCCCAAGTCCCAGGGCCGAAATAAAATCAGAGGAAGGCACTTGATCCATGTTAAACTCTCCTACCTATCGCTTCTTCTACTTCTAAACGCTGCCTTCTAACAAACACATGCTTTGGATGTCGAGACCAAATTAAGGCATGAATGCTTTCGTTGACGTTTTGAGTCTTTCCTTCAATCCACCTACCCAAGAGATCATCATCATCAAACGTACATAGACGTCACGAATGTCTTCAGCGACGAAAGAGCTGATGAATGTCGACAAATGCTTTTTCATGATCTGGTGCTGGTACGATCCTTTTGCCACCGCTCTCTGAAGAAGCACCGCGAATCAGTTCCTTTGGACAATCCTCATGCTGTGGGTTTTCATTCGTCGATGAGCAGTGGTTCTAAGGATGCTCCAATTGCCTGTCTCATGCCATCGACAGTGCTGTTGGATCTAATTGCTCTAGTGAAATATTTTTGAAGTTTGGTCATCTTTACTTGGGTCAGCTTTCCCTTCCCCATTCCCTCCTAAAGTTACCTTCAATTTACTCTTGTTATCTACAGTGCTTCTCAATGCTTTCCCATGACCCCATTCGATTCAGCCAATATGCACCGTGGGTGCCTAGACAATGTAGAATAGTGTCTGTGCCTATGTGCTTGTGTGTACGTGTAATGGACTATTCAATCAGTGATCGATGCATCTTCACCATCCCCTACTACCACCCACCTGAATCTCTCTTTTCTCTCTCTTGTTTAGTAACCAATGATCCAGTCAATCAGTGTCAATCATGTCTCTTCATTCTTCGTATGTTTGGAATAATATCAGTCTCATTTTGATGCAGTTTGACAGTAGTTATGAGTGAAAGTATTAGTGGAATTCCAGATCAAGGTTAGTCAGAGTCAAGGTCTTCCATTGTTTTTTACCTGGACGGAGACAGATCAACAGAACGGTACGGAGAGCATGACCGAAGGTGTGGCGAGTACCAAAAGGCGACGAACTACTGCAAAGGGTGGCTGTCACTGTTACGCAGGTGATGAATTTAGACCGTTTGGTGGCAAAGCCAGAGTTAAACGAAACAAAACTGACGTGGGCCGTCTCGGAGTATCATAGGAGGCAAAGTAAGTTGGTCCAAACTCAGAAGAGGTAGAGCTCCTCTTAAGTGAAGAAGAATTTCTTGTAGATTGTAGAATAACAGAAACGAAAGCAGTCGACCGATTGGAAAAGTTGAAGGGTGATACTGATGGTAACAGGTCACAAGTAGGTGAAGTTTTTCACATACGTAATATAACAAGGGACAGCAACTAATCCCGATGAGGCATTTGCCAAGAGCGCTCACCTTCCCACTGAATGGCCATCGTTTATTGACAAATACAATATTATGGCTATCACCGGCAACTCCAAGCTGACTAAGGTGACAAAATTCAGTTACCTCCAGTCACTTTTGTCCGGCGATGCGTTGGCGTGTATAGAAGGTTTCAGTCTTACGTCTGGTAAATATAATCACGCTCTAGTAATTTTGGAAGAACGATTCGACAGAAAGGACAATTATATACAAACACATTCAACGGTTGCTTTCCATCCATGTCAGCAGCCAAAAACGTGCGAGATATATGATTGCTGCACAACCAGCTTCAGTTTCATGTCCGTAGTCTCGAGAACTTCGGCATCACGGAGAACAATATGGAGACATCTTCACTCCATTGATAATCAGCCGTCTCCCCAACGATATTCGCTTCGAGTGGGCACGTTCCAGTGACAATAGGAATCAAATCTTTCCTTTCTTATGGAGTTTTTACACGGTAAAATTCTGAGGAGGGAGAGGTCACAGAGGTTTGGTATTCACGTCATCAACGAGAAAGTCAACACGGAGAGACGAAGGGTACTGCATCTGCCCTTTTCAGCGCAGAAAAAGGACAATCATCCATCACGTTTCCCTAGGTAAAGACCAAGATGTGTCTTTTGTTTCAGAGGACATTATATTTATAGTGACAAATGCCCGGGCATTTCAAAATTACATGCAGATGAGGTGAGAGAATCGCTGAAAAGAAACACATTGTGTTTTGAATGTTTTCGGCCTTCGCATAATTTGGCAAGGAACTGTAACTTTAGATGTTCAAATTAGTCAAAGGGACATAACTAAATTTTCTGTCAGGACATGACAAAGATCAAAATAGGCTCAAGCCCAAATGAACAATTTTCAAACACAAGTGAAACCGTGATCTATACGAACTCTTATTTAAGTTGTAAACACACTTTTATGCAAACATGCAATGTTCAGTTGGAAGGTAAATGGGTTTGTATTTTGTTTGACAGTGCGGCAGATAAAAGCTACATTTCCTCATCTCCTGTAAGGTCCCTTAGACCCAAGTTTCTTGGATGGGAAGGGAAGAAACGTCATTTCGTTCTTTGGTAGGTCCAAATCCTCTAGGGTGGTTAAAAGGAATGTATTTGAGGTGATTGTGATTGAAAAGTATGAGTGAAAAGTTGTGTTTGACAGAAATACCCCAAATTTGTAGACCCATGTTTAAGCTTAAAGTCCCTAGAGAACTCATGGCCTCCTTTGACATTCATAAATCAGAGTGGGGAGATGAGATGGAGGAAGGCAAGCAGGCGAGGGTAGTTATTTTGATTTGCCTAGATTATTATTGGAGTGTGATCAAGCCAGGTAAGGTCATTGAGGGCCCCAGTGGACTTGTGGCACAGGAAACTATATTTGGTAAGTGGATCCTTTCAGGTTCGTGGCACTCAACCAATTACCAGTTTCAAAAGAAGGTAAGTCAAGATCAATATTTGCCAATAGACACTGTCTCTGATGAGACCGTTAGAAGATTTTGGGAACTTGAATCCTTGATATTGCTGAGTATAGCAACAATGAATCCACAGGCCCAAACCATGTGTTGGAGGCTTTCAACCAGAGCATCATGTGCTCTGAAAGATGATATGAGGTTGCCTTTCCTTGGAAGAATCAAGGATTGAAAAGTAAGTTCCTGAACAATTAAAAGTCAACAAAAGTAAGATTAGACAAACTTTACTGCAGATTAGAGACAAACGTTTATTTTCCAGGGTTCTCAAAGAGGAAGGAATTACCCACGAAATTCCTCCTTCTGAACTTGATTGTTCAAATGGACCAATGTTTTACCTTCCACACTTTCCTGTCGTGAAGGTCGAGAGCGTCTCGACTAAAGTTCGACCGGTGTTTGACACTTCCGCTGCTGGTCCCAATGGCCTGTCTCTCAACGATTGTGTAGACACATACCTAACCTGTTGCCCAACTTGGCAGAAGTATTATTGAGGTTTAGATGATGTCCCGTTGCCTTGACAACGGACATTCGTGAGGCAATCCTGCAAATTCGCCTGAAGAAAGAAGATCAAAACGTGCAACATTTTCTCCTGAAAGAAGGGGGAGAAGTTCGCATTATGAGATTGAGAGGGTGATATTTGGTTGTGCCTTGTCATCTTTTCTCTTGGGTGCCACAATCAGGCACCATTTAAACGAGTATAAACCAAGCAGAGTTATTCATGAAATGAAGAGCAATATGTATATGGACGATCTCCTAACAGGAGCTGATGACACAACTCAAGCTTTTCAAATGATTGACGAGGCCCAAGAATAATGTCTGGGGCAAAAATGCAATTGTCCAAGTGGGGATCGAATAGTGAAATGGTCAAGGCTAAACGTTTGATCTTGAGCTTGTTTTACTTCGCTGTTTGATAGCGACAGAGAGCATACGCGAAGGCACATAATCTTCAGGAGAAACGAAATTGATTTGCTCTTCCGAGTACCAAACTACGGGGCAAATTCTTCATACAAGCCCGTTCTTCCTACAGAACGGTGGGAGAATTCACGAAAGCCATGAGAATAGTGATATAGGTTTTGCGATTCATTTCTAATCTTCGACAGAGGAAAAAGGAAAGGAACCTTTCCAAATATTTGAATGTATCTGAAACGGACAAGGGGAAAGAGGTCCTTCGAAAGTGTGAATAGCAACCCTATTTCTTGGGGAAATTGAAACCTTAAAAAGGGCAATTGTGTTTCAAATCGGTCTTGTTTGTACAAATTGAATCCATTCTTTGGAAGGGACGGCTTGCTCAGATTGAGAGGCCGACTTGACCATTCAGAGTTGTCGTGTGAATCAAAACATCTTATCATATTGTCAAAGATTCATGTTTCGAAATTGATTATTCGTCCTTTGTTTCACAGGTACCGTTTGACTGTCCTGACATTTTCTGTTTCCTTTCATGAAAGTTAAATTTCTTTGCATTAATGCCTCTTTTATATCTTCTTCCCATTTTCTCCGAGGCCTGCCTTTTGGCTTTTTAACTTGAGTTTTAGCACTGTATACTGATTTAGCTATTCTGTTGTCATTCATTCTGTTAACACGGCCAAACCATCTCAGTTGATTCATTTCTATCTTACTTTTCATGCCATCTGCTTTGGTTTCATCTCTTATTGTTGTGTTTCTGATTTTGTTTCTTTTAGTTTTCCTTACTACTCTTCTTAGATATTTCATTTCGGCTGCCTGCACTCAACTGTATTCCTTACTGTCTAAGGTCCAGGTTTCACTGCCAAAAGGAGAGTAGGACAATAAGCTGTGTTGTATACAGCCGTTTTCGTTTTATTGACCATTCTTGTTTACCTACAAATGACTTCCCTAGATGGTTATATATTGCACTTGCCTTTTGGATTCTCTAGCTGATTTCTTCTCTTAGTTTTCCCTCTGAGTTAATCATTACTCCTGGATAATTGTAGCTTTGAACTTGTTCTAATTTCTCCCTGGCCAATTTAAGATTTTGTGTTTTAGCTTGCCTAGTTACTAGCATTGTTTTGGTTTTCTTTGCATTTACTCTCATTCCTCTTTTATTTAATTCATTATTCATTATGTTGATATTTGACTGGAGGTCCCTTTCTGATTTTCCAAACAGAACTAAATCATCGGCAAATGAAAGCATTGATACATTTACTGGTTTGAGCTTCCACATACCTACATTCATTTTATTTATTTTTGAGGATGCCTTTGCGACTGAATCCATAAATGTGATAAACAAAAGAGGACTTAGGATACAACCCTGTCTTACTCCTCTATCAACATCAAATTCTTCAGATACATTTCCAGCTACTCTAACTGTACATGTTGGTTTATTGTAAAAAAACTTTTAATGGATTCTATTAAATTTTGCTCTACGTTGTTTTCTGTTAGGAATGCCATGGTTCGTACCTCCTCACAGTGTCAAATGCCTTTTCTAAGTCAATAAAACACAGGTGCAAGTCAATGTTATAATCTTAAGGAATTTTTCTATTATTTGTCTAATTGTAAATATGTGGTCTTGCACACTTCTTCCTGGTCTAAATCCACTATGGTGTTTTTCAATCTGATCCACTACTCTTTTCCATAGTCTCATTTCCAGAATCCTGGCATACACTTTTCCTGGTACGCTAAGTAGTGTTATCCCTCTATAGTTTGAGCATTCCGTAGTTGATCCTTTCTTGTGTATTGGTACTACCATTGCCTTATTCCAGTCGACTGGCACCTGTTTGGACTTCCATGTTTGTTGACATATTGCATGTAGTAGTTTGTCTGCCTCTCTCCATTGGTTTTAATCATGTCTGGGTAACTTGATCTGCTCCTGGGGCTTTTCCTAATTCACTTTTCTTATAGCTATTTGAAGTTCTTCCATTGATATATCTACATCTTTAGCTGTCTCATCTCGATTACTTGTTACTCTTAATAATTGATCTGTACTCCTTGTTTCATATGTTCTTGAGGGATTATGTAATTGTTGAAAATACTTTCTGCACGTGTCCATGATTTCGCTGTTTCCTTTCATTATTTCTCCTTTGACGTTCTTAATTTGTCGTATTGGGCTTGCTTTGGTCTTTCTCATGCTCTTTATTGCTCCTCAGAACAGCTTTTGATTTCCTTGATAGCTTTCTTGAAGTCTTTGTCCAAACTCTTCGCATTGTTCTTGTTTGCTTTCCTAACTTCCTCTTTGGCGATAGTTCTTTTATTCACGTAATCTATCCTATCATCTGGTCTCTTTGTTTACAAGTATTTCTTCCAGGCATCCTTATTTTCTTTGGTTTTAGTCTTGACGTTCTCATTCCATCATGCTGTTCTTTTCCTATCTCCCTTAATTTGTTTCCTACCACAGACCTCTCCAGTACAACTGAGGAGTGTTTCTTTATACATTTGCCATTTTCTTCTATTGTGCTATCCTTCACTGATAAATCTTTTTATCTGTTTTACTATTGGTTTATTTGAGTTTAGTAGCTTTCTTTTTTTTCCTTTTCTGTTTGTTTTCTTCAGGTAATAATATCATTTTGGCTACCACTAGGTGGTGATCCCTAAATATTTCAGCTTCTCTGTTAACTCTTACATCCATTGTGCTGTAAAAGGGGCTGCTAATTATTATTTAGTCTATTATTGACTTTTCACATCTGTCTTCATATAATACTCTTGTATATTTGTGGATATCTTTTGAGAAATAATGTGTTAGCTATTTTTATGTTATTCTTTAGACAAAAATCTACTAGTCCCTCTCCATTTAGAGACATTGTTGTCTCTCCCTCTTTACCTATTGCTCCTCCTGACGTTTCTACATTGTAGCTTACTCTAACGTTTAAATCTCATAAAACCACTAGTTTCTGCTTGGGTTTGAGATTTTCTGCTGCTGTTTGTAAATCTCAGCTTTCTAATAGCTGTTCATGCCTTTTATGCACTAGGAGACCTATTCCTGCTCTAGCTTTATCTTTGACATCTACTCATGAGAAGATTAGAATATGATTTGGTCCTACATTTTCAATTCTTTGTTCTTTTTTCTTTGTTTTTGTAATAACCAAATTGTCTACTTTTCCATTTATTGCTCTAACATTCTGTGTTCTAAAAATCACAGTCCACGTTCGTTTCCATTTTCGTCGTTGAAAGGTCAAGCCGGTTATATTATATTTATTTCTATGCAACAGTTACGTTTCGGATGGGGATTAGCCCAATGTACCTAGGTAGATGGTGGGGCTGCCACCTTGAGGCCCCTACCAGGCCATTTTTCTGTCAGGGTTAACTCCCTTAGCATTTGGCCGTTCAAGACCAGTCTGCAAGGCCGCATGTTGTTTTCTTTCAGGGTTAACTCCCTTAGCCTTTGGTCAGCCAAGACTGACATGCAAGGCAGCAGGAGAGTCGTGGAGGGCGGGATCATCTACTCCCCATTGCGTGTGCTTACCTGTCCACTGCCCGGAAGTTTACTTTAATAAGTTTTATAATTCTCAACTTTGTCATTAAATCGAATGAAATTGCATCCTGTTGAGAACATAATTATGGTAACAAAATGCATGTACATTGGGACTTCTGAACAGGAGACATAATCATGTAAGTTTGTTCAAACATCGTCTATACGAGTATTTCCCCTTGAATTTAGAACATTTGAGTAAGATTGTTTTGTTTGTTACTGATTGATGGATACATCGGAACCCAACAATGAGGTTTAAGTTTTATTTCATTTTACCCACCCACAACTAAGGTGATCTCGGATGTTTTGGGTAGGACATTTTAAATGTTGCCCCGACTGTCCTTGAAACAGCTAAGAGATCTCGAGCGTACAAAGAGTGCACACGGGACCTCCTTTTTATCCTCCTTCTCCAATGGAGCTAGGTGTCGAACCATTTACCTGGACCAGGGGATGGGATAGGATTTACTTGAAAAAAACTCGAGAGAATTTTTCAACCATTGCGTCTTAAAATCCACGACCTTTAGGTCGAGAAGCTAACAGATCTATTGCCACTGGACTATGAGCTCCCCCTCCTCTCCCCCTCCTTTTTTCACCCAAACAATGAGAATGATATCTTAGAATTAATGGTAGGATAATTCACAAATTTCTGAGACTGTCCTGTAAACAGTTGTGATCTGCACGCGGAACCCTCTTTGTTTTATCACCCGTCTTAAATGGGACTAGATAGTGATCCACCTACCTGAATCGGAGGGGGTGGGGTGGGGGTGGGGGTTTGTTTGGATGGTTTGTGGGGGGGGGGGGGGGGTGTTGTTTTTATTTGAAAAAAAGCGACAAAATATTTAAACCTATTGAGTATGAACCTACGACCTCTTGGTTGAAGTAAGAGCCAAGAGTTTTCCTCTGGACCACCAAGTTCCCGGGTGGAAATCAAAAATAAAAATGAGACAGAAACATTGCTTTATCTTTTGTCTAAAGTTCTGAACGTAGGTGAATTTTCTCAGGCCAAAGAGGAAGAAGATTCGAAAAAAACCTCAAAACAAAATGCAGGCCATGTTCCAATATTTTGATTTTGAGAAAACAAAGGAAACGAAGTGTCATACTCAGTGTTGAAGGCAGAGTAATCAGTAGTGTACGAGATACTTGTCTTTTCTAGGCATAGGGCATTTTGTGGTAATTTGCCATTGCTTTAAAGTCACAATTAGTCAAGGCGCTATCCCAGTAGTCACACACATACACACACACACAAACGAACACACACACACACACACACACACAAACGAACACACACACACACACACACACACACATATACACACACACAAACGAAAAAACACACACACACACACACACACACAGACAAAAACAAAGATACTGTTCCCTGTCTGCTCCCTTGATTGGTTTTCCTCGAATGTTTTTTTTTTCTATTCTACTTTGTATTAGTCTGGAAAACACTTTCTATGTATAAGACAGAAGACAAAAAGTATGTAGTTTTTGTCTCCTGTGTTCCTTTTTCTAAAGAGGATCGTTTTCTTGACTTCTTGCCAACTTTCTGAAATTTCTCTGGATTCCACCATTAAAATTTGATTGAAATTAATTTTTTGCTTTTTTTTTTTTTAAAATTATTTTTTTATCGAAATTTTCAGAAATTTTACAAAATCGAAAATGCAAATAGAACATTACAATCGATTTCAAATACAATAGAAAATGAAAAGTATTTGATGTAAACAAGACATATTAAATGGAAAAAAACCCCAAAGAAACATGGTAGGACAAGTTAAAAGAAAAGATTATCGAGAACAAAAATAATGCGAAATAAATCATACTAACAATAATTGTATAAACTTATCACTTTATAACAACACATACAAGCATGAACAATAAACAAAATAGAGCACAACAAAATAACCCTCACCCTCTCCCCAATAAAAAAATAAGAAAATAAATAAATACAAAATTAAGGCTATTCCAAATCAACAATCGGTCGAAACAGAAAACCAAGGGTTTCAATAAACTACCAAGGATCGAAGCAAAAACGTACAAGGTTCCCATTTCGATACAAAGGTTTCAAATCTATTTTGTTTAAAACTGATATATTTTCTATACAATATCTAGAGTATTAACATTTTTTTAAATGTATCATTTTAGCCAGGTTATTGTAGGTTTTATTTCTATATATGAAGAATTTTGCCAATATAATTATAAAATGAAAAATCCAGCTTTTATGAATTTCATCATCCGGTATCCCCAGTAGGACGTAATTAGAGAAAGTTTTAAAGTTGACATGTGTGGACATGTGTGGACATGTGTGGACATGTGTGGACATATGGACATGTGTGGACATGTGTGGACATGTGTGGACATGTGTGGATATGAGTGGACATGTGTGGACATGTGTGGACATGTGTGAACATGTGTGGACATGAGTGGACAGGAGTGGACAATTCTCGTTCATATGTCTTTCAATTTTGCTGTAGTACTAATACATAAAAAGGATCAACTATGGAATGCTCAAACTATAGACGGATATCACAACTTAGCGTACCAGGAAAAGTGTATACCAGGATACTGGAAATGAAACTAAGGAAAAAAGTAGAAGATGAGATTGAAGAGCATCAGAGTGGATTAAGATCAGGAAGAAGTGTAGAAGACCACATATTTACAATTAAACAAATAATAGAAACATTCATTGAGAGAAACATTGACTTGAACCTGTGTTTTATAGATTTAGAAAAGGCGTTTGACACCGTGAGGAGGGACGGACTATGGCATTCCTTAAAAGAACACAATGTAGAGCAACATTTAATAGAAGCCATTAAACATTTTTACACTAAACCAACATGTGCAGTTAGAGTAGCTGGAAAATATATGCACAATTTGATGTAGATATAGGAGTAAGACAGGGTTGTATCCTAAGTCCTCTTTTGTTTATCAAATTTATGGATTCAGTCGCAAATGCATTCTCAAAAATGAAGAAAATGAATGTAGGTATGTGGAAGCTCAAACCAGTAAATGTATCAATGCTTTCATTTGCCGATGATTTAGTTCTGTTTGGAAAACCAAAAAGTGACCTTTAGTCGAATATCAACATGATGAACAATGAACTAAATAAAAGAGGATTGAGAGTAAATGCAAAAGAAAACCAAAACAATGCTAGTGACTAGGGAAGCTAAAACACAAAATCTGAAATTGGGCAAGGAGAATTTAGAACAAGTTCACAGCTACCTAGGAGTAATGATTAACTCAGAGGAAAACTAAGAGAAGAAATCAGCCAGAGAATCAAAAGGCAAGTGTAATATATAACCATCTAGGAAATGCATTTGTAGGTAAACAAGAATTGTCAAAAAAAAATAAAATGGCAGTATACAATACAGTTACAGTTTATCCTCTATGGCAGTGAAACTTGGACCTTAGACAGCAGAGAATACAGCAGAGTACAGACAGCTGAAATGAAATAGCTAAGAAGAGTAGTAAGGAAAACTAAAAGAAACAAAATCAGAAACAAAACAATAAGAGATCAAACCAAAGCAGATGGTATAAAAGTAAGTTAAAAAATAAATCAATTGAGATGGTTTGGGCATGTAAACAGAATGAATGACAATAGAATAGCTAAATCAGTATACAGTGCTAAAACTCAAGGTAAAAGACCAAAAAGACCAAAAGACCAAAAGGCAGACATCGGAGAAAGTGGGAAGAAGATATAAAGAGGCATTGAAGAATAGAACCGGGCAGTGGACAGGTAAGGGGCGTAGATTATCCCGCCCTCCACGAGTCTCTTGCTGCCTTGCAGGCAGGTCTTGGCTGACTAAAGACTAAGAGACTTGACCCTGAAAAGAAAACAACATGCTGTCTTGCAGGCCGGTCTTGACTGACCAAGGCTAATAGGGTTAACCCTGACAGAAAATAACAACCTGCTGCCTTGTAGGCTGGTCTTGAATGACTAAAGGCTAAGGAGTTAACCCTGACAGAAAACAACAAGGCCTGGTAAGGGGGCCTCAAAGTGGCAACCCCACCATCTACCTAGGGCAGCAGGAGACTCGCGGAGGGCGGGACCCATAATCCCCGTACAAGTGCTTACCTGTCCACTGCCCGGTTAACTATGACTAAGAATCATATTAATAGTTGATTTAACATTTTTTCTTTTTAAAGGGAGTCATTTAGGTTAAGAGATTTTGAATATGTTCTCAATAAATTAACAATGCCATTATCAGCCAAAAAATAATTTTACCATCGGATATTTCTGATGAAAGTCTTGATAAGAATAGAAATCGCACCCGTCATGTAGTTGACCAATGAAAACAATCTTATTTTTGGAGCATTTCTTTATTTTCAGTATATTTTGAGTTAATCGGTATTTTCCTATTGTACATAAAACTACTTGAATAAAAGTCATCAATTTTTTCAGGGAGTATATATATATATGAAAATATCGTGTAATGCTACATTACTTCAGCCCAAAATACATTTTCTACGTGCTTAATAATTGATGTCGCATATTCAAGGCCTAGTGTAAATAAAAGGTCTATTTGTTTTAACTTTCTTAGATATGAGCTGTCTCCATTTACCATCGTTGTTAAACAAGCGTCTAATCCAAGCGATTTTTAATGCCTGAATGACATTATTAACATCAATGTAGCTAAACCACCTTGTTCTATCTTATTTCTTGTTATGTTTTATTTTTTAAAACGATTGTATCCTCTTATTGCCCCACACAAAAAACCCCAACTATTGAACATGTCTTGAGAATTCTTTTTATTAACTTAGAATCTGGGTCAGGAAAACCTTGTAAAACATGTATAATCTTGGACAACATGGTTGATTTCATGACCACATTTTTTCCATATGGTGTAAGGTATCTTTTCCTCCTGTGAATTAGGTTTGTTTTATTTTATTCATATGTTTCAAAGAGGTTGATGTTTGTGATACTTTTAGTCAGTTGAGAATTCTATACCTAAAATTGTGAATTTTGAAGGGTTTAAGATGAACTTACTTGCCTTGATAAACCTTGGCTCAGGAGGTCTAGTACATCTAAGAGCCGTTTCAAATTCAATTTTTCAAAATTGATTTGTAAGCCTGAATATCAGTATATTCATACAACATATTCATGCAGTTCTTAAATGATTCTTCACTCCCATCAATGAAAAAGACAAGTGTCATCGGCATATTGACTGATTTTTATATCTAGGCCGAACAGTTCGTACCCTATAATGTTCATATTGTCTCTTATCATGTGTGCCAGTTCTTCGCTGGCTAAAATAAATAAATAAGGTGATAATGCATCACCTTGTCGGCAACCACGTTGTGATAAACCAGACTTGATACAAGACCATTGACTATGACTCTAGATTTAATATCGCAGTAAAAAGTTTCACCCATCAAATAAAGTCATCTTTAACATTATAGTATATTAATGACTTTCCAAAAATGACAATGAGATTGTATCAAAAGCCTTTTCAAAATTTATTAATAAGAGTAGGCCAGGTTTGCTAAGCACCTTTGAGCAATGAAGAACGTCATACGTTAACCTTATATTGTCTCCCATGAACCGACCAGAATGAATTCAGTTTGGTCTGGACTTATTATCTTAGATAACATGCGTTAACCTGTTGTCTCTACTCCAGATACAATTTTCAATGACACATTAAGAAGAGTTATCGGCCGCCAGGTTTTACATACAGTTTTGATTTATTCGGTTTTGGAATGCCTGTAATTATTACCTCTCTGTGTGTGATTGATAGCGTTCGGTTTTGAACCCATAGTTAATTAACTTTACTAGAGAATTGCCTATATCTTCACAGAAAACAATTGAAAAATTCTACCCGTAAGCCCACTGTAGCCTGGGCTTTTAGATTTTCATTGCTTTAAAAGAAAATGATAGTAACTTCATGATATCGTATCTCTCCTTTTCTCATCACGCATCTTCATCACATAACTTCGGTGTACTATTACAACGTTTCTCATCAAGATTAACTTCTTCACATAACTTCGGTGTACTATTACAACGTTTCTCATCAAGATTAACTTCTTCACATAACTTCGGTGTACTATTACAACGTTTCTCATCAACTATTACAACGTTTCTCATCAAGATTAACTTCATCACATAACTTCGGTGTACTATTACAACGTTTCTCATCAAGATTAACTTCTTCACATAACTTCGGTGTACTATTACAACGTTTCTCATCAAGATTAACTTCTTCACATGACTTCGGTGTAACTATTACAACGTTTCTCATCAAGATTAACTTCTTCACATAACTTCGGTGTACTATTACAACGTTTCTCATCAAGATTAACTTCATCACATAACTTCGGTGTACTATTACAACGTTTCTCATCAAGATTAACTTCTTCACATAACTTCGGTGTACTATTACAACGTTTCTCATCAAGATTAACTTCTTCACATGACTTCGGTGTACTATTACAACGTTTCTCATCAAGATTAACTTCTTCACATCTCGTTTTCGTGGGATGAGTATAACCGTGTTAAATTGATTAACTGCTTCTGCATAACTTCGGTTTATCTATTTCAACCGTTTTCTTCATCAAGATTAACATTCGTTTCATAACTTCGGTTGTCTAATTACAACGTTTTTCATTAAGATTTTCTCCTCACATATCCATCTTACTTTTGATCTAATCATTACTCCCTCTAATATTTTTTTTATCTCAAACTTCACTCTATTCTTTTTTCGTCTCATCCTCCTGTTCTAATAGTTTGATCTGATCATTATCTCTAGATATTTTGAGACTAATCATTTGTACTCTAATAGTTTTTGATCTAATCATTACACACTCTAATATTTTTGATCTAATCATTACACACTCTAATATTTTGATCTGATCATAACATCCTCTAATATTTTTGATCTTCATTACCACTCTAATAGTTTTGATCTAATCATTACACACTCTAATATTTTTTATCTGATCATTATCTCTCTAACTCTTTTTGATCTGATCATTATAACTGTCTAATATTAACTGATCTCTCTCTCATCCTCTAATATTTTCATCTGATCATTACATCCTCTAATATTTTTGATCCGATCATTACACTCTCTAATATTTTTGATCTGATCATTATCACTTTAATAGTTTTGATCTGATCATTATACACTCTAATATTTTTGATCTGATCATTATATACTCTAATATTTTTGATCTGATCATTATATACTCTAATATTTTTGATCTAATCATTCTACACTCTAATATTTTGATCTGGTCATCAAATCCTCTCTTTGTAATATTTTTAATTCAATATTAGATCCTCTAACTTTTTTGATCTGATCTTTACATCCTCTAATATTTTTGTTTGATCATTCGTATTTCTAATATTTTTGATAATTTGATATTGATTGATAATTTATATTTTTGTCTATCATTTTGTGATAATATTTTTGATCTGATCATTTTGTAATTGAAACTTCATTATGGCTTCCCGAACAAGATTAACGTAATTTTCGTTTCTCAGTAAGGAGCTATTAAATTTTCAAAACGTTTTATTTCTGAAAAAGCGATTAACGCTTAGTTCTATTGATATGATAGAATGGTCTGATCGGTAAGCAAAACATATGTCTGGGCATGTAACTAGATGAAGAACACTGTCAGATACAAGGAAGACATCTAACCTACCCATTTGGATTACTATCTTAACCTAGCTTTTTACTCCATGTGTATTTTCTAATATCATAGTTTTCTTCCCGCCATATATCATAAAGATTTAATTCTATCGTCATCTTTCTAACTCTTTCTGAAGCTTTTTGGTTTTTATATGCTTATTATTTATCCAAATTTTTATCTTCAAATTATTTTCTGTAACATTAATCTTCAAAACACAAAGAACATAAACAAATTTGGGGAATATCTCTATTTGGGGAATAAATACAAGCCAGAATGAATCTTTCCGTTTCAATTGTTAAGTCTGCTATCAAACTATTTCCAAAAATTGTATGTTATTGTGTTGTTTAGCTTAAGTTGGAAATAATTTGTGGAAAAAAAGGATTTCTAGCTTGTGAAGAACAGAAATTAAAAATACATTTGTAACCCCATTCTGATTCAATGAACCGCTCCATCTTTTTAGTCCAGTAAATATCCTAAAAGCAAATGATGGAGTAATTTTGATTTTCTCAAAAAATGAAAAATGTCTCTACGTTTTCTAAGGTATCCCAAACCTCTATTGTAAAAGGAAAACATTTTTTATATTTTCAGATGACGTAGAACGAGATAAAAATCAAACTGCCATTTATAAGAAACTATGTGGTAATCTCTAATCACAGTCGGGACTGACATACCTGTAAATAGGTTCAGGGAAGATGTGCGGGGAAGTTGTATTTTTCTAGATTCATTTATTTGTTTTGGAAGTATTATTAGGAGAAAGAAGAGTTACTAAAATTGTTATTAGAAAAAATATGACATTTATCGCATGCTATATTGAACAACAAAATCTATGAAGATAAAATACATAAAAAAGAATTTCTTTTTTCTTCTATTTTATTTCATCGCTCAGATTGGTAGGCGTATATCAAACGTCAGCAGATGAATGGCTATTAGACCTTTGCAGATTTGTTATCTAGTCCCATTTCAATCAAACTATATTATATATCTTTGTTTTTTCTCACTCTGCCTATCTATCTACCTATAGCTTTCTCCTTAGTTTCTTCCTCTCCCTCTCCCTCCTCCCTCTCCTTCCTCTCCTCTCTCTCCTCTCTCCTCTCTCTCTCTCTCTCTCTCTCTCTCTCCTCTCTCTCTCTCTCTCTCTCTCTCTCTCTCTCTCTCTCTCTCTCTCTCTCTCTCTCTCTCTCTCTCTCTCTCTCTCTCTCTCTCTCTCTCTCTCTCTCTCTCTCTCTCTCTCTCTCTCTCTCTCTCTCTCTCTTTTTGTTTTCTTTGGTTGTTGTTTTTTGGGGTTTTTTTGTTGTTTTGTTTTTGTTTTGTTGTTTTTGTTTGTTGTTTGTTTTTTTGTTTTTTGTTGTTTTTGCTGTTTTTTTTGTTTTTGTTTTTTTTTTCTCTCTTCTTAGTGGGATATATAGTTGAGTACGGCTCTGTACTGAAACAACGCTTTCTGTGCACTGTGTCTCTGGGTAGTTTTAGAGTGCCGGTATCAAGCGTCATCTACATATTGTAGGTTCCGGAAGCTGGGCTGGCACCTTACCTCACGACAGTTTAGAGTGCTCGTGCTTTCAAAATGGCACACATGTTGCGTTTTCATATATTGTCACAAAATTGTATTTGGTTTCAATATATCCCATAGTTATTTTGTTTTGTTTTTGTTTGTTTTTGTTTTGGTGTTGTTGTTTTTTTGCAATACAAATCTAGACATCTAAAAGATAATCATACGTAATCCTAATAGTTCTTATTAAATTTTCCTCACTCCCCCCTTCCCCAACACATGCTGCATAATTTAATTAATGCAACGACTGTTTGCTAACGCTATCACTACTATCATTTTACTATTTACACCACCTTTACTTTACTAGTATTACTATCGTCCTCTATCACCACAACCACTGCCCTAATATTTGTTCTTTTTTTTTTTTTTTTTTAAAAAAAAAAATTGGTATAAGAGATGATTATAATGATAGTCATACTTGTAGAAATATTGACTGTTAAATGAACTTAGGATAGTGATTAAATATAGTAATGGTCATTTTGGGGTAGCCTCTGTGGTCTGTTGCACTTCCATTCATCATTGCTTTTTGTTTTTCTTTTTTCTCCTTGTTTTATTGAATTCATTATTTCAAAACAAAAACCCACTATAAACATGAAAACAAAAACAAGAAAACATTAAAAGAATATAAAGAGATAAATAAAATAAAATAAAGTGAAATACCCGAGACTTAACATCCGAATATCAACCACCCCCCCCCTCCCCCAACCCATCTTTAAACGAAAAATGAAAAACACAAAAAAAAAATAACTGACGAAAATATTAGGTTAGATATCAATGTTTCTTAATTTTGAGTTGAAATTGAATATTTCAATCAGATTTCCCCCTCCTCCATATTTGTACTTTGATACTGCCATTTTAGCTACCGATAATATTCTATTTATCTCCTGAATTTCAGTTTGGCAAACTCAAATTGAAATGTTAATCCAAGTAATATGTCCTTCCTCATAACATCTATACCATTAACAATTCAATTATTAACATGTAATTGATTCTCCTACTATATGAGGATTAAAGGGATGACGCATTCAAAATGCAATACTGGTTCATCTGACACGGAAAGTACTGAGACAGAGGCAGGCGTAAAGATAGACATGTAGATGGAGTACAAAGAGCAAGAGAGAGATCTTAGAGAGAGAGAGAGAGAGAGAGAGAGAGAGAGAGAAGAGAGAGAGAGAGAGAGTCAGAGAGAGAGAGAGAGAGAGAGAGAGAGAGAGAGAGAGAGAGAGAGAGAGATCAGAGAGAGAGAGAGAGAGAGAGAATTTCTCCAGAGAGAGAGAGAGAGAGAAAAAGGGAGATAACTTTATCCTCAGAGAGAGACAGAAGAGAGGAGAGAGATTTAGAGAGAGAGAGAGAGAGAGAGAGAGAGAAGAATATTAAAGAGAAACTTCCGAGGATATTAGAGAGAGAGAATTTTTGAAGAAGGAATGGTAAAAATAGCCAAGTGTGTAAGTGGTTATATTAAAGTTAGTACACATCGAGTTAGATGCACAGATTAGTAGCTAACCTGCCACGAGATCTTTTAGGCCGAAACAGGAAAAGGGTCGTTTGTTTCTAGTCTATCTAAAGGCTGAAATTAGTAGGTAAAAAACCCCAAAACAACCAAGTATATTATTGATGTCGGTATTTACAGAGAATATAAGAAAACATTCTTGAAAAACAATTTCATATGACCATTAAATGCTGCATGTCTAGGGGAGGAATTAAGAAACCGTATTACCATCATCAATATTTTGTCTCAGCTGGTATTCGAAGTCAAATATAGCTTCAACGTTTTTAACAGTTCCATATTTGAATTTGCTAAGGCATAATTTAGCTATCAAAAGCATCTAATTGATCTTATCGACTGTACTTTTGTTTGCATTAAGTTCGTCATACAAAATGCCAAATAAAATATGTATATCATTGAGTCTAAGGTTTAAGTCAAAGTCATTTAAGATTTTTAGTTCAATGCGTTTCAAAATGATCTGACGGTCTTACATTGAACAAAGAAGTGTTCATGGAAATCTATTTCAAAGCAGAATTCACATTTATCAGTCTCTTTAACTTTCATCCTTTGTAACATGATATTTGTAGGATAAATGTTATGCAATATCTTATAATGTAGCAATCTAAGTCTAGATTCATTAGCACAGGACATGGATTGTATAAACTGTAACAAGCATTGCTAACGATTTAATATCGATATTGAATTTCGAGCCCAGACCTTTTCGGCCCACAGACAAACGTTTTTTGCATTCTTAGAACTAGGCGAATGCCTGAGCTAATATCATTTTCAACACATATCATAGGACATCCTACATACCTCACACCTCTTTCTATACACACATTAAATTCTTCTGAGATAAAACTTATGCATTATTGACTGAAGCTGTTCTTCCATGTCTTCTACATTTAACCTCTCATCCATTTTCATAAAATTTCGGTGACAAATCCAACCATTTTAATTGATTCCAAAACAAAGTAATGATGTGATATTGAACTCAGTTTCATGATTGAAAATTTCAGAAAGCACCTGACGTATCCACGTTTACATCAAATGTTTATAAGATGTGTCAATATCCCAAGCAGGAGCTATGAAAAGATATTTCTGCCACACATGTATATGATGTACAAACCTTTCTGGT
>JAXRKP010001033.1:172500-176982 GCA_037039925.1 Doris montereyensis
TTTCGACACCTGCTGCTGCTGCTGCTGCTGCTGCTGCTGCTGCTGCTGCTGCTGGTTGCGGCTGCTGCTGCTGCTGCTGCTGCTGCTGCTGCTGCTGCTGCTGTCTGCTGCTGCTGCTGCTGCTGCTGCTGCTGCTGACAAAACTGCTGCTGCTGCCATGCAAACTATGCTGGCAATGCTGCTGCTGCTGCTGCTGCTGCTGCTGCTGCTGCTGCTGCTGCTGCTACTGCTGCTGTTTTGCTGTTGCTGCTGCTGCCTGCTGCTGCTGCTGCTGCTGCTGCTGCTGCTGCTGCTGCTGCTGCTGCTGCTGCTGCTGCAAGCTGCGTTTGTTGCTGCTGCTGCTGCTGCTGCTGCTGCTGCTGCTGCTGCTGCTGCACGAATCTGATGATGGCATGCTGCTGCTGCTGCTGCTGCTGCGGCTGCTGCTGCTGCTGCGCTGCTGCTGCTGCTGCTGCTGCTGCTGCTGCTTGCTGCTGCCTGTTGCTGCGTACTTCATGTTTGCAATATGTTTTAAGACACGATTCATCGTAAAAAAGGTGATAGGAAGTGACCGCTGCTGCTGTTGATGGTCATCAGTGACGAGTGATATAACTATAGTGACTACGGTGATGATATAACTATAGTAATTATATCAGTTATGACTGTGGTGGATGGATATCTAACTATAGTGATGACATTGATGATATATCTATAGTCATGACAGTGGTGAAGTTGATGATAAATCTATAGTTATGATAAAATTGATGATATATCTATAGTTATGACAGTGATGAAGTTGATAATATAACTATACTTATGACAGTGACAAAAGTGTCCATAAACTATAGTAATGACAGTCACGGAATCTGATGATATACGTATAGTTATGACAGTTACAAAGTTGATGACATAACTACAGTGATAACAGTGACTACGGTGATGATATAACTATAGTTATGACAGTGACGAAAGTGATGATAAGACTAAAGTTACAACGGTGACCAAGTTGATGATATATCTATAGTAATGATAGAGATAAAATTGGTGATATAATTATATATATGAGAGGAACGAAATTGATTATATAATTGTGGTTATGACAGTGACAAAATTAATGGTATCTCTATAGTTATGACAGTGACGAAGTAGATGATATAACTATAATGATGACAGTGATAATATTGATGATATAACTATAGTTATGACAGTGACGAAATTCATAATATAACTATGGTTATGACAGTGAGAAAGTTGATGAAATAACTATAGTTATGACAGTAGTGACAATGATGATGATATAGCTATACTTATGACAGTGACAATATTGATGATATAACTATACTTATGACAGTGAAGATGTTGATGATATAACTATAGTTGTGACAGTGACGATGTTGATGACATAACTATAGTTATAACAGTGACAAAGTTGATGATATAACTATAGTTATGATACTGACAAAGTTGATGATATAACTATAGTTATGACAGTGACAAAGTTGATGACAGTGATTAAGATTATGATATAACTGTAGTTATGGCAGTGCAAATGTTGATGATAAAATTATAATAATGATAGTGACGAAGTTGTTGATATAACTATAGTTATGACAGGGGAAGGAAGATGGCAGTGACGAAGTCGATGATATAACTATGTTAACTGATAGTTATGATATAACTATAGTTATGAAGTTGATGATATAACTATAGTTATATGACAGTGAGGAAGTTGATGATATAACTATAGTTATGACAGTGATGAAGTTGATGATATAACTATAGTTATGACAGTAATGAAGTTGATAATATAACTATAGTTATATGACAGTGAGAAGTTGATGATATAACTATAGTTATGACAGTGATGAAGTTGATGATATAACTATAGTTATGACAGTAATGAAGTTGATAATATAACTATAGTAATGAGAATGACGAAGTTGATGATATAACTAAAGTTATGACAATTACGAAGTTCACGATATAACAACGATTATGGAAGTGATGAAATTCATGATATAACTATAGTTATTACAGTGGCAATATTCATGATATAACTATGGTTATGATCATGAAAATGTTGATGATATAACTATATTTATGACAGTGATGACACTAATGATGTAACTATAGTTATGACAGTGGCAATGTTGATAATATAACTATAGTTATGACAGTGACGAAGTTCATGATATAACTATGATTGTAACAGTGACGAAGTTGAGGATATAACTATAGAAATGACAATGGTAATGTTGATAATATAACTATGGTAATGATATTGAAAATGTTGACGATATAACTATAGTTATGACAATGATGATGCTCATGATATAACTATGATTATAACAGTAACGAAGCTGATGATATGTTATGTCTATAGTTATGACAGTTACGAAGTTGATGTTACATCTATGATTATGAGAGTGACGAAATTGATGATTTTTCTATAGTTATGACAGTAACAACGTTGATGATATACCTATAGTTATGACAGTAACAACGTTGATGATATACCTATAGTTATGACAGTAACAACGTTGATAGTTATGACAGTAACAACGTTGATGATATACCTATAGTTATGACAGTAACAACGTTGATGATATACCTATAGTTATGACAGTAACAACGTTGATGATATACCTATAGTTATGACAGTAACAACGTTGATGATATACCTATAGTTATGACAGTGACAAAGTTGATGGAATAACTATAATTATGACAGTGACAAAGTTGATGATATAACTATAATTATGACAGTGACGATGGTGATGATATAACTATAGTTGTGACATCGACAAAAATTAATGGTATGTCTATAGTTATGACAGTTACGAAGTTGATGATACATCTATGATTATGAGTGACGAAATTGATGATATTTCTATAGTTATGACAGTGATGACGTTGATTATATACCTACAGTTATGACAGTAACAAAGTTGATGGAATAACTATAATTATGACATTGAGAATGTTAATGATGTTACTATAGTTATGACAGTGACAATGGTGATGATATAACTATAATTGTGACATTGCCAATGTTGATGATACAACTATAGTTATGACAGTGACAATGTTTATGATATAACTATAGTGATGACAGTGACAATGTTTATGATATAACTATAGTGATGACAGTGACAATGTTGATGATATAACTATAGTGATGACAGTGACAATGTTGATTATATAGCTATAGTAATGATAGTGACGAAGTTGATGACATAACTATAGCAATGACAGTGACAATGTTGATGATATAACTATAGTAATGACAGTGACAATGTTGATGATATAACTATAGCAATGACAGTGACAATGTTGATGATATAACTATAGTTATGACAATGACAATGTTGATGATATAACTATAGTTATGACATTGACAATGTTGATGATATAACTATAGTTATGACAGTGACAATGTTGATGATATAACTATAGTTATGACAGTGACAATGTTGATGATATAACTATAGTTATGACAGTGATTAATGTTGATGATATAACTATAGTTATGACAATGACAATGTTGATGATATAACTATAGTAATGAAAGTGACAATGTTGATGATATAACTATAGTTGACAATGTTGATGATATAACTATAGTAATAATCATGTTGATGATATAACTATAGTTATGATAGTGACAATGTTGATGATATAACTAAAGTAATGACAGTGACAATGTTGATGATATAACTATAGTTGTAGTTAATCATATAACAGTAACAATGTTGATGATATAACTATAGTTATGACCGTGACAATGTTGATGATATATATAAGTGTAGTTATGACAGTAACGAAGTTGATGATATAACTATAAGTTATGACAGTGACAATGTTGATGATATAACTATAGTTATGACAATGACGAAGTTGATATAACTATAATTATAACAGTGACGAAATTTATGATATATGTATAGTTATGACGATTTTGATGATATATCTATAATTATGATCGGGACAGAATCTATCATATATATATAGTTATGACAGAGACAAAATCTATGATATATCTATAGTTATAACAGAGACAAAATCTATGATATATCTATAGTTATGACAGAGACAAAATCTTATGATATATCTATAGTTATGACAGAGACAAAATCTATGATATATCTATAGTTATGACAGAGACAAAATCTATGATATATCTATAGTTATGACAGAGACAAATCTATGATATATCTATAGTTATGATATACTATAGTTATGACAGAGACAAAATCTATGATATATCTATAGTTATGACAGAGACAAAATCTATGATATATCTATAGTTATAACAGAGACAAAATCTATGATATATCTATGAATTATGACAGAGACAAAATCTATGATATATCTATAGTTATGACAGAGACAAAATCTATGATATATCTATAGTTATGACAGAGACAAAATCTATGATATATACTATAGTTATGACAGAGACAAAATCTATGATATATCTATAGTTATGACAGAGACAAAATC
>JAXRKP010001034.1:0-2500 GCA_037039925.1 Doris montereyensis
GACCAAAGGCTAAGGGAGTTAACCCTGACAAAACAACAACATGCTGCCTTGCAGGCTGGTCTTGAATGACTAAGGCTAGGGAGTTAACCCTGACAGAAAAAAACAAGGCCTGGTAGGGGCCTCAAAGGGAGCAGCCCCACCATCTACCTAGGGTACAGTGGGCTAATCCCTGCTTATCAAAAACAAACCGATTCAGAAAAATAAATGCAATATAACCAGCTTGATCTTTGGAAGACGAACTTGGACGAACACGGACTGTGATTTTGGACATGGAACGTTAGGCAATAAATGGAAAAGAGTTAGAATTAGTTGAAGAAATTGAAAATTTCAAAGTAGATATTTTGGCCATTACAGAAACAAAGAAAAAAGGACAAAGAATAGAAAATGTAAGACCGAATCATATTTTAATCTTCTCAGGAGTAGATGTCAAAGATAGAGCTAGAGCAGGAGTGAGCTCCTAGTGCATAAAAGGCAAGAAATGCTACTAGAAAGTTGGATGGTCCGTGAAAGGCAGATGGATCTGAAGGAAAGCACAATAGAAGAGAAGTGGCAAATATATAAAGAAACACTCCTCAGTTGTACTGAAGATAGATCTTTGGTAGGAAACAAATTAAAGGAGATGGGAAAAGGACAGCATGGTGGAATGAGAATGTCAAGACTAAGATCAAAAGAAAAGTAAGATGTCTGCAAGAAATACTTGCAAACAAAGAGACCAGAGGAAAGGATAAGTTATGCGAGTAAAAGAACTATGACCAAAGAGGAAGTTAGGAAAGCAAAAACAGGAACAGTGGAAGAGTTTGGACAAAGACTTCAGAAAACTATCAAAGGAAATCAAAAGATGTTCTGGGGAGCAATGAAGAGCATGAGAAATACCAAAGCATGCCCAATACGACAAATTAAGAACGCCAAAGGAGAAATATTGAAAGGAGACAACGAAATCATGGAAACGTGGAGTAAGTATTTTCAACAATTACATAATCCCTCAGAACATATGAAACAAGAGTACAGATCAAAATTAAGAATAACAAGTCATCGAGAATAGACAGTTGAAAATGTAGATATCTCAATGCAAGAACTTCAAACAGCTATAAGAAAAGTGAAATTAGAAAAAGCCAGAGGAGCAGTTCAAGTTTATCCAGAAATGATTGACCAAGGGAGAGAGGCAGACAAACTACTACATGCAATATGTGAACAAGCATGGAAGTCCAAACAGGTACCAGACGACTGAAAAAGGGAACAGTAGTACCAATACATAAGAAAGGATCAACTATGAAATGTTCAAACTATAGAGGGATACCACTACTTAGCGTACCTGGAAAAGTGTATGCAGAATTCTGAAATGAGACTAAGGAAAGAGTAGAGGATCAGATTGAAGAACATCAGAGTGGATTTAGACCAGAAAGAAGTGTACAAGATCCATATCATATTTACAATTAGACAAATAATTTAAAAATTCCTTGAGAGAAACATTGACTTTCACTGTGAGGAGGGACGAACTATGGCATTCTTAAAAGAACACAACGTAGAGCAAAATTTAATAGAAGCCATTAAAAGTTTTTACAATAAACCAGCATGTGCAGTGAGAGAAGCTGGAAATGTATCTGCAGAATTTAATGTAGATATAAAAGTAAGACAGGGTTGTATCCTAAATCCTCTTTTGTTTATCACATTTATGGATTCAGTCAAGGCATCCTCAAAAATGAAGAAAATGAATGTAGGTATGTGGAAGCTCAAACCAGTAAATGTATCAATGCTTTCAATTGCCGATGATTTAGTTCTGTTTGGAAAATCAGAAAGAGGGTCAAATATCAACATTAAGTCAAGAATATAAAAGAGGAATGAGAGTAAATTCAAAGAAAACCAAAACAATGCTAGTAACTAGGAAGCCAAAACACAAAGTCTTAAATTGGGCAGGGAGAATTTAGAACAAGTTCAAATCTACAATTACCTAGGAGTAATGATTAACTCAGAGGGAAAACTAAGAGGAAGAAATCAGCCAGAAAATCCAAAAGGCAAGTGCAATATATAACCATCTAGGAAAGGCATCTATAGGTAAGTAAAATTGTCAAGAAAAACCAAAATGGCAGTATACAACACAGTTTATTGTCACTCTACTTTATGGCAGCGAAACCTGGACATTAGACAGTAGAGAATACAATAGAGTGCAGGCAGCTGAAATGAAATATATAAGAGAAGAGTAATAGGGAAAACTAAAAAAGACAAAATTAGAAACACAACAATAAGAGATCAAACCAAAACAGAAAGCACAAAAACTAAGATAGAAATAAATCAACTGAGATGGTTTGGGCATGTAAATAGAATGAATGACAACAGAATAGCTAAATCAGTATACAGTGCTAAAACTCAAGGTAAAAAACCAAAAGGCAGACCTGAGAAAGTGGGAAGAAGATATAAAAGAGGCATTAACGCAAAGAAATTTAACTTTCACGGAAGGAAACAGAAAGTGTCAGAACAAAGGCAGCCTGGAGCTATCATTTCG
>JAXRKP010001034.1:10000-60000 GCA_037039925.1 Doris montereyensis
GCTGCTTCTGCTGCTCCTGCTGCTAACTCTACTACTACTACAGCTTACTACTACTACCACTATTATTGTTAGGTGCTACTACTTCTTGCTACTGCTACTGCTACTACTACTCTACTAGCTATTCTACACTACTACTACTCCTCTGCTACTACTAGAGCTAGTAGTAGTAGTGGTAGTAGTAAAGTAGTAGTAGCAGTAGTAACAGCAGTCAGTAGTACAGCAGTAGTAGTAGTAGTAATTAGTAGCCTCTACCTAGTAGTAGTAGTAGTAGTAGTAGTAGTCTGTAGTAGTAGTGTCTAGTAGTAGTAGTAATAGTAGTAGTAGTAGTAGTAGAAGTAGCAGCAGTAGTAGTAGTAGTAGTAGTAGTAATAGAAGTAGTAGTAGTAGTAGTAGTAGTAGTAGTAGTAGTAGTAGTAGTAGTAGTAGTAGTAGTAGTAGTAGTAGTAGTAGTAGTAGTAGTAGTAGTAGTAGTAGTAGTAGTAGTAGTAGTAGTAGTAGTAGTAGTAGTAGCCAGAATAGCAATAGATGTAGAAATAGTTAAAAAGCATTTAGAATAATTCTTTTGGGGGAAAGTCAGTCTGAAAGTGGAATAGAATTAACTAAACTACCTCGCCACGATCAGGATGGGAAAAAGCTTTACAGTTAAATTACAGATGCAATGTATTTGTTAAAATGTTCACAAATTTGGCGGACAAAGAAAGCGGGTAGGCCGATGATCAACTTTGCGAGTAGAAAATCGAACCTTTCCCAATTAGGGGGACAATCCAGGGTCATATTCTTGATTCGGAAGAAATTCGATGCAACAAGAGACAGACAATCGGAGGGGCTGGTCATGGACATAGTTAGTAAAGCTGATTTTGGTATCAAAGCGTTAACGATGGATAATTATATTACATTTTTGAGAGGTGGTTGTTCTTTTCTTTGTTTTTTTTTTTGCTTCTTTTTTCTAGGGGAAAAGGGGGGGGAGGGTGGTCTTTTTTATATCTTTATATTTATTGGGGAAGGGATGGCTTTTTAAAATAATTTGTTGCCTTGTCTCTTTTTCTGTTTGTTATAAATGCCTTGTTTTTTCCTTTGTTTTGTTTTGTTTGTGTTGTTGTATGGCATACATTTGTAAAACAAATGTCTTTATTAGTTGCTATTCTACCTTCAGGTGTATGAATTAAGATGCCCGAAATGATTTTTCTCCAGGCTACCCTATCTTGATGTTTTCTGTTTCCTTCTATGAAACAGAAAAATGTCTTTGCTTTCGTGCCTCTTTTATATCTTCTTCCCACTTTCTCCGCGGTCTGCCTTTTGACCATTTATATTGGGTTTTGGCATGGTATACTACTTAAGCTATTCTCTTATCATTCATTCTGTTTACATGCCCAAGCCATCTGAGTTGATTAATTTTTATTTTAGTTGTATGCCATCTTCTTTGGTTTGATCTCTTATTGTCGTGTTTCTGATTTTGTCTCTTTTAGTTTTCCTACTACTTTTCTTAGATATTTCATTTCAGCTGTGTGTACTCTTCTTTATTCCCTAGTGTCTAAGGTCCAGGTTTTACTGTCAGAGACCAAAGGAAAATAGGACAATAAACTGTGATGCATACCGCCATTTTGATTTTTGTTGACAATTCTTTTTTATCTATAAATTCCTTTCCTCTTGTCATTGTCTTTTGGATTCTCTGGCATATTTCTTCTCTTACCCTCTAAGTTCACCATTACGTCTAGTGAAGGTAATGACACAAGATAATATGAAAGCCCCATAGGAACAAAGACGAGACAAATACAAGGAATAGACAAAAAAAATCCTGGTCACCACGGGGATCGAACCCCACGACCTCTGTGTCGGCACCCATCGACTCGCCATGATAAAGAAAGCGTAATACCAACCTAGCTAACTACGCTCCCTGGTTCGATCCCCATGGTGGCCAGGATTTTTTCTGTCTATTCCTTGTATTTGTGATGTCTTTGTTCTATGGGGCTTTCGATATTATCTTGTGTCATTGCCTTCACTTCCGACATGCCCCTTTGCCTCACGGTATGTCTTCATTACGTCTAGGTAATTGTAGCTTTGAACTTGCTCTAACGTCTTCCTGTGCAGTTAAATATTTTGTGTTTTAGCTAATCCCTAGTTACTAGCACTGTTTTTGTTTTCCTTGCATTGACTTAATCAACCCTCTTTTATTTCGTTTATTATTCAGTATGTTAATATTAGACTGAAGGTTACTTTCTGATTTTCCAAACAGAACTAAATCATCGGCAAATGAAAGCATTGATGCATTTACCGATTTGAGTTTCCACATACCTAAATTTCTTTTCTTCATTTTGAGGATGCCTTTGCGACTTAATCCTTAAATGTTATGAACAAAAGAGGACTTATGATACAGCACTGTTTTACTCCTAGATCTACATCAAATTCTTCAAATTGGTTTCCAGCTACTCTCGCTGCAGATTTGGTTTATTGTAAAAAAAATGTTAATGGCTTCTATTAAATTTTGCTCTACATTGTGTTATTTTAAGGAATGCCATAGTTCGTCCCTCCTCGCAGTGCCAAATGCCTTTTCTAAGTCAATAAAACACAGGTGCAAGTCAATATTTCTCTCAAGGAATTTTTCTATTACTTGTCTAGTTGTAAATATATAGTCTTGTGCACTTCTTCCTGGTCTAAATCTATTCTGATGTTCTTTAACCTTATCCTCAACTCTTGTCCTTAGTCTCATTTCTAGTATCCTGTTTTCCTGGTACTAAGTTCATGTAGTGATATCCCTCTATAGTTTGAACATTCCATAGTTGATCCTTTCTTGTGTATTTGTACTATTGTTTCTTTTTTCCAGTCGTCTGGCACCTGTTTTAATTTCCATGCTTGTTGACATATCGCATGTAGTAGTTTGTCTGCCCCAGGCAGTGGACACGTAAGCGGGGGGGGGGTAGATGATCCCACTCTCCACGAGTCTCCTGCTGCCTTGCAGGCGTGTCTTGGCTGACCATAGGCTAAGGGAGTTAACGCTGACAGAAAACAACCTGCTGCATTTCAGGTCGGTATTGGTTGACCAAAGGCTAAGGGAGTTAACCATGACAGAAAATAACAAGGCCTTGTAGGGGGCCTCAGGGTGGCAGCCCCACTATCTACCTAGGGTACAGTGGGCTAATCCCCTGCTTATCCAAAACCAAACTGATTCAGAGAAAAAATACAATATACCCGGCTTAATCTTCAACGACGAACATGGAAACGAACACAGACTGTGATTTTTGGAACAGAGAATATTAGGGCAATAAATGGAAAAGATATAGAATTAGTTGAAGAAATTGAAAAATTCGAAGTAGACATTTTGGCCATTACAGAAGCAAAGAAAAAAGAACAAGGAATAGAAAATGCAGGACCTCAGGAGTAGATATCAAAGATAGAGCTAGAGCAGCAGTAGGCTTCCTAATGCATAAAAGGCATGAAAAGCTACTAAAAGTTGGAAATATATAATCCCACGGCTATTAGAGGTAAATATTAAACCAAAAGGAAGAGAAATTAAAATTATCAATAGCTTATGGACCAAACGAAGACGCCACTAAAGAAGAAAAAGATATCTTCGAAAACGATTTACAAATAGCTGCAGAGAATCTTAAACACAAACAGGAACTAATGGTTTTAGGAGATTTAAACGCTAGAGCAGGCAACAATATAGAAACGTCAGGAGGAGTAATAGGTAAAGAAGGAGATACAACAACTTCTCCAAATGGAGAAAAACTAATAGATTTTCCTCAGGAAAAAAGTAACCAAAATTTTTCCTCATAAAGACATCCACAAATATACAAGAGTAAATGAAGACATATGTGAAAAGTCAATCATAGACTACATAATAGTTAGCAGCTCCTTTTTTTTTTACAGCACATCGGATGCAAAGGAAAAAGAGGGCTGAAATATTTAGTGATCATCACCTAGTGATTGCCAAAATGAGATTACTGACTGAAGACAACAGACAGAAAAGGAAAGAAAAGAAAGCTACTAAACTCAAATTAGAGGAACTAAATAAACCAATAGTAAAACAGATATACCAATCTAGGATAAACATATTTATCAATGAAAGGCAGATGGATCTGCAGGATAGCACAATAGAAGAAAAGTGGCAGATGTATAAAGAAACACTCCTCAGTTGTACTGAAGAGGTCTGTGGTAGGAAACAAATTAAAGGAGATAGGAAAAGAACAGCATGGTGGAATGAGAATGTCAAGACTAAGATCAAAGAAAAGGAGGATGCCTGGAAGAAATACTTGCAAACAAAGAGACCAGAGGATAGGATAGATTACGTGAATAAAAGAACTATCGCAAAGAGGAAGTGAGGAATGCAATACAGGAACAATTGGAAGAGTTTGGACAAAGACTCCAAGAAAGCTATCAAGGAAATCAAAAAGTTGTTCTGGGGGGCAATGAAGAGCATGAGAAAGACTAAAGCATGCCCAATGCGACAAAGTAAGAATGCTAAAGGAGAAATAATGAAAGAAGACAGCGACATCATGGAAACATGGAGAAAGCATTCTCACCAATTACATAATCCCTCCAGAAGGTATGAAACAAGGAGTCAAGATCAATTAGTAAGAGTATCAAGTAATCCGGAGTAGACACCTGAAGATGTAGATATATCAATGGAAGAAATCCAAACAGCTATAAGAAAAGTGAAATTAGGAAAAGCCCCAGGAGCAGATCAAGTCTATCCAGACATGATTAAAAGCAAAGGGAGAGATGCAGACAAACTACTACATGCAATATGCCAACAAGCATGGAAGTTCAAACAGGTGCAAGACGACTGGAAAAAGGAAACGGTAGTACCAATACATAAGAAAGGAGCAATTATGGAATGCTCAAACTATAGAGCGATAGCACTACTTAGTGTTCCAGGAAAATTGCATGTCAGGATACTGAAAATGAGACTAAGGAAAAGAGAAGAGGATCAGATTGAAGAGCATCAGAGTGGATTTAGACCAGGAAGAAGTGTACAAGACCACATATTTACAATTAGACAAATAATAGAAAAATTCCTTGAGAGAAACATTGACTTGCACCTGTGTTTTATTGACTTAGAAAAAGACATTTGACACTTTGAGGAGGGACGAACTATGGCATTCCTGAAAAGAACACAATGTAGAGCGAAATTTAATAGAAGCCATTAAAAGTTTTTACAATAAACCAACATGTGCAGTGAGAGTAGCTGGAAACATATCTGCAGAATTTGATTTAGATATAGGAGTAAGACAGGGTTGTACCCTAAGTCCTCTTTTGTTTATCACATTTAAGGATTCGGTCGCAAAGGCATCCTCAAAAATGAAGAAATTGATTGTAGGTATGTAGAAGCTCAAACCAGTAGATGTATCAATGATTTCATTTGCCGATGATTTAAGTATGTTTGGAAAATCAGAAAGTAACCTTCAATCGAACATCAACATGATGAACAATGAACTAAATAAAAGAGGAATGAGAGTAAATGCAAAGAAAACCAAAACAATGCTAGTAACTTAAATTGGGCAGGAGAATTTAGAACAAGTTCAAAGCTACAATTACCTAGGAGTAATGATTAACTCAGAGGGAACACCAAGAGAAGAAATGAGCCAAAGAACCCAAAAGGCATTTGTAGGTAAACAAGAATTGTCAACAAAACCAAAATGGCAGTATACACCAGTTTATTGTCCTACTCTCGTCTGTAGCAGTGAAACGTGGACCTTAGACAGTAGAGAATTACGTAGAGTACAAGCAGCTGAAACAAAATATTTAAAAAGCGTAGTAGGGAACACTAAAAGAGACAAAATCAGCAACACGACAATAAGAGATTAAACCAAAGCAGATGGCATAAGAACTAAGACAGAAATAAATCAATTGAGATGGTTTGGGCATGTTAACTGAATGAATGACAAAAGAATAGCTAAATCAATATACAGTGATATAGCCCAAGGCAAAAGACCAAACGGCAGACCTCGGAGAAAGTGGGAAGAATATATAAAAGAGGCGTTAAAGCATAGAAATTTAACGTTTTGGAAGGGAACAGAAAATATCAGGACAGGGCATCCTGGAGAAAGATTATCTCGGACATCTAAGCCATACACCGAAAGGTAAAACGGGAACTGATAAAGAAACAACGTTTGTCTGCCTCTCTCCTTTGGTTTTGACCCTGAGATCACCGCAATGGTGGCCGAGATAAAGTTCAAGGAAACAAATCACTCGGCTTTTAATATTTTCAGTGTAAACTTGATCTGTTCCTGGATCTTTCCTAGTTTAATTTTTCGTATAACTTTTTGGATTTCTGCCATTGATATATTTACATCCTCAGTTGTCTCATCTGGATTACTTGTTATTCTTACTAATTGATCTGTACTCCTTATTTCATGTTCTAGAGGGATTATGCAATTGTTAAAAATATTTTCCCCACGTTTCCATAATGTTGCCGTCTTCTTTCATTATTTCTCCTTTCGCGTTCTTAATTTGTCGCATTGGGTATGCTTTGGTTCTTTCTCATGCTCTTCATAGCTCCCCACAGCAACTTTTGATTTCCTTGGTAGCATTCTTGAAGTCTTTGTCCAAACTCTTCTCATTGTTCCTGTTTTGCTTTCCTCGCATCCTCGTTGGTGATACATGTAGTTTTTTTACTCATAATCTTATCTATCCTCTCTGCCTCTTTTTTACAAGTACTTCTTCCAGGCATCCTTCTTTTCTTTGATCTTAGTTTTGACATTCTCATTCCACCATAATGTTCTTTTCCTATCTCCTTCAATTTGTTTCCTACCACAGACCTCTTCAGTACAATTGAGGAGTGTTTCTGTATACATTTGCCACTTTTCTTCTATTATTATACTATCAGTCAGATCGGTCTGCCATTCACTGGTAAATATGTTTATCCTAGATTGGTATATCTGTTTTACATCTGGTTTTATACTTCTTCTATTTTGAGTTTAGTCGCTCTCTTTTCTATCCTTTTCTGTTCGTTTTCCTGTCAGTAATCTTATTTTTGCCATCACCAGGTGATGATCACTAAATATTTCAGCTCCTCCGTTAATTCTTGCATCGATTGTACTGTAAAAAAAAAGGAACTACATGTACTAATCATTGTTTTTTTCATTTTGTCTTCATTTACTCTTGTGGAAAAGGTGGCTATTTTCATATTATTCTTGAGGCAAAAATCTATGTTTCTCACCATTTGGAGAAGTTCTTGTCAATCTCTAATCTTATCACTCCACTTGATGTCTCTACATTTTTGTCTACTCTAGCGTTTAAATCTCCTAAAAACATTAGTTCCTGCTTGGGTTTGAGATTCTTTGCAGACATTTGATTTGTATTTTTTTCATCTTCGATGGTGTCTTCGTTTGGTTCATAAACTATTAATAATGTAATTTCTCTTCCTTTTGCATTAATGTTTACCTCTAATATAGCCGCGGGCTGGTGGTATTCGGATTGATCCAACTTCTTAACAGCTTTTCATGTCGTTGTGCATTAGAGGCCTTTTCTTGCTCTTTGACTGAGAAGATTTAAGTATGATTTGGTCTTACATTTTCTATTCCTTGCCCTTTTATCTTTGTTTCTGTGATAGCCAAAATATCTACTTTGAACTTTTACAATTCTTCAACTAATTTAAACTCTTTTCCATTTATTGCCACAACATTCCATGTTCCAAAATCAAGCTCCGTGTTCGTTTCCATGGTCGTCTTCGAAAGTTCCGTCTAGGCGTCTCACATTTAATCACTTGAATCGATTTGTCTTGGATAAGCAGATGATTAGCCCACTGTGTCCTTGGTAGATGATGGGGCTGCCACCGATGTGGTCTTATGTCAGGGTTAACTCCTTTAGCATTTGGTGAACCAAGACGCTGTTGTTTTCTGTCAGGGTTAACTCCTTAGCCTTTGGTCAACCAATACCATCCTGAAAGGCAGCAGGTTGTGCTTTTCTGTCGGGGTAAACTCCCCAAAACCCGTTTGCAAGGCAGCAGGAGACTCATGGAGGGTGGGACCGTCTAACCGCCGTACAGCGGCAAATACCTGCCCACTGCCCGGCCCTAACATTGCATATTTCAAAAATCAAAGTCCGGGTTTGTTTCCAGGGCCGCCTTCTTAAGGTCAATCTGGATATCATATATTTGTTTCCCTGAATCAAATGTTTTGAGTAAGCAGGTGATTAGCCTATTGAACCCTATGTAGGTGGTGGGGCTGCCACCTTGAGGCCCCCTTACCGGGCCTTAATTTTTATTTTGTCAGGGTTTAACTCACTTGGCCTTTGAGCAGCCAAAACCCGCCTGCACGGCAGCAGGTTGTGATTTCCTGTCACTGTCAGGGTTAACTCCCTTATCTATTGATTAGTCGTTAAGAGCCTGCATGCAGAGCAGCAGAAGATTTATGGAGGGTGGGGTTGCCTAGTCCGCGTACACTCGTACAGGTACAAGTATCTGCCCACTGCCTGGAAATTCGTTTTCACAGTGTGAGGTAGACACGATTCTTATGTTCTGAAATTGGTCTTTTCCTCGATGGCATCACTGATTTTCCCTTTGATCATACTGAAGCAGTTATAAGAGTGGTGCCTTTGTTTCAAGTGTGAATAATAACAATGAAAGCCATACGTTAAATCATGGAGAGAAATAATGTTGAAGGCATCGATCTGAAAATTGTGACATCCCTTTAATTGTTTAATTTTCTTGAAATCTGTCTTTGAAGACGAAATATCTTATTCGTTTATTTATTTATTACTTCAATGCATGTGTTCAAAACCCCAGCTAAATGTTTAGTGTGTTCTCAAAAACAACACTTCGTAGAGGGAGAAAAAAAAGCATGCTGACCAGAAAAGCAGTCTTTCTTTTACCTGAGCCAGGGGGGAAACGCGCATAATTATACAAAGTTCGCCACACCGATGCTGAGATGCACCGGCATCTTTTTCATAATAGAGGCCTGAAACTGAAAATGCACAGGGATAAACAAAGTGTTGAGCTTGCTTTCTTTATAACAGAAGCTAATAAATACCGTGAACTTATGACGAAAGATGCATTGTGAAATGGTCTATCTCGACCCGTTTGGCAATTTGGCAACGAGCATTAACATTTTGGGTTGTTCGTTGTTTGTTAAACCATTTTAGTGATTGCTGTCGTGACATTTATCGGCAGCGCTTTGGCATAGCGTTTTACGGGAGTCTTAATAGTGGGGGGGCATTCAAATTCAAGACAAATCATTAAGCTTTGACCACTTTGAGCCTTGTTATGCTGTGAGTTATTATAGCGGGTTGCTTAGTGATCAGAGTGCATGTTAAATACAAGTAGACATATGGTGCTGGGTAGAGGGTACACACACCAAAAACGTGGGGTGGAAAAAGAGGGAGAGAGAGAGAGAGAGAGAGTTGGAGAGAGAGAGAGAGAGAGAGAGAGAGAGAGAGAGAGAGAGAGAGAGAGAGAGAGAGAGAGAGAGAGAGAGAGAGAGAAGGAGAGAGAGAGAGAGAAAGAGAAGAGAAGGAGAGAGAGAGAGAGAGAGGAGAGAGAGAGAGAGAGAGAGAGAGAGAGAGAGAGAGAGAGAGAGAGAGAGAGGAGAGAGAGAGAGAGAGAGAGAGAGAGAGAGAGAGAGAGAGAGAGAGAGAGAGAGAGAGAGGAGAGGAGAGAGAGAGAGAGAGAGAGAGAGAGAGAGAGAGAGAGAGAGAGGGAGAGTCAGAGAGAGAGAGAGAGAGAGAGAGAGGTCTCAAGAGAGAGAGAGAGAGAGAGAGAGAGAGAGAGAGAGAGAGAGAGAGAGAGAGAGAGAGAGAGAGAGAGAGAGAGAGAGAGAGAGAGAGAGAGAGAGGGGAGAGAGAGAGAGAGAGAGAGAGAGAGAGAGAGAAGAGAGAGAGAGAGAGAGAGAGAGAGAGAGAGAGAGAGAGAGAGAGAGAGAGAGAGAGAGAGAGAGAGAGAGAGAGAGAGAGAGAGAGAGAGAGAGAGAGAGAGAGAGAGAGAGAGAGAGAGAGAGAGAGAGAGAGAGAGAGAGATAGAGACAGGAGGATAGAGGAAGAAAATTAGAGAGACAGACCAACAGACAGACAGACAGAGACAATACGAGATAGAAAATGAGAGAAACAATAAATACATTGTAGTTTGTAGACAAACGGAAGATAAGACAGACATTGCAATGATATTTGATTGTAAATTGTAAGGCAATTGAACAGGTTTGATAAAACCAGTAAGGAGAGATTGGGAAAGGATAGACAGAAGGATAGAGTAAATTGTGGGTATGTTCCGTGTACGTAGAAACGTTGATAATGATAACCAGTACAGATAAATGAAATGTACCCAGTACAATCCGTAGAGGATAATATTGGTAATAATAGATCTTACCGAATTTTATTCTCAGATGATGAACGCTTCCATCTGTTGGACGTGCAAGAAGTGTAAGGTAAGGAAGAAATAGATATGCCTGCGCTTTTGAGTCTGTCACCGACCTTTTCAAATATATGCATAAAGTTTATGTCTAAGTCTAAGGTTCATATATGAGTCCACAGTAAATAGATTGTAAGGTGCGCCGTAAGAAATATGCTAGGGTGTCTGGTTGTTCGGCCTTTATTAGAATAGAAGTGGCATTTATTTTAGTCAGGTGCCTTTTAGTTCATGAGAAACGGTGATGTTCCCGTGAGAGATGAACACCTGTAAGTGTAAGATTCTCTGGCTAGCAGTGGTTTGTAATAAGAAGCCGTTTTGGGTCTTTTGTTTTTTTGTTCTTGTTTTTTTTAAAATGTTTCTGTTCTTCTTATTGTTGCTGTTCTTGTTTGTTTTGTTTCTTTGTTGATTTTTTTGTTTGTTCCACATGGAAGGCTGCTTGTAAGTTGTAACTCATCATAATCCATATTTCCATCATGGACTCAATGTCTAGTGTTATCGACTGTGAGTGCAAAGCTCTTAAAAGATATACATGGCTATAATAACCACCTGACCATGGGCATATTACATATAGCCTACATGTTCCTAATGTTTCTGGGTTAACGGAGAAAATAACTTGCACAACTTCATTCAGCTCGTGAAAGTCGGTGTGTATAAACTAAAGATGCAGACATAATATTATATGTATATATCTTAACTAATCTCGCCTTGTTCATCATCATCATCATCATCATCATCATATTATTATTATTATTATCATTATCATTATTATTATTATTATTATTAGTATTATTATTATTATTATTATTATTATTATTATCGTTATTATTATTAAGTAGTAGACTGAGTACTTCTATCAAAATATTAGGTCGGAAATGATACTTCCCGGGCAGTGGACAGGTAAGCGGCTGTACAGGAAGTAGATGATCCCACCCTCCACGAGTCTCCTGCTGCCTTGCAGTCAGGTCTTGGCTGACCAAAGGTTAAGGGAGTTAACCTTGAAAGAAAACAACCCTGCCTTGCAGGCAGGTCTGGACTGACCAAAAGCTAAGGGAGTTAACCCTGACAGAAAATAACAACCTGCTGCCTTGCAGGCCGGTCTTGAATGACTTAAGGCTAAGGAAATTAACCCTGACAGAAAATAACAAGACCTGGTCGGGGGCCTCAATGTGGCAGTCCCACCATCTACCTAGGGTACAGTGGGCTAATCCCTGCTTATCCAAAACCAAACTGATTCAGAGAAATAAAAGTAGTAACATAACCGGCTTGATCTTTCGAAGACGAACTTGGAAACGAATACGGATTGTGATTTTTGGAACATGGAATGTTCGGGCAATAAATGGAAAAGAGTTGAATTAGTTGAAGAAATGGAGAAGTTCAAAGTAGATATTTGGGCTATTACAAAAACAAAGAAAAAAGGACAAGGACTAGAAAATGTAGGACCGAATCATATTTTGATCTTCTCAGGAGCAGATGCCAAAGATAGAGCTAGAGCAGGAGTAGGTCTCCTAGTGCATAAAAGCCATGAAAAGCTACTAGAAAGTTGGAAATTTATAATCCCACGGCTATTAGAGATAAATATTAAACCAAAAGGAAGAGAAATTAAATTATTAATAGCTTATGAACCAAACGAAGACGCCACTAAAGAAAAAAAAGATATCTTCGAAAACGATTTACAAATAGCTGCAGAGAATCTTAAATCCAAACAGGAACTAATGGTTTTAGGAGATTTTAGAGTAGGCAACAATATAGAAACGTCAGGAAGAGTAATAGGTAAAGAAGGAGAAACAACAACTTCCCAAAATATGGAGAGACTAATAGATTTTTGCCTAAAGAATAACATGAAAATAGCCAACACCTTTTTTCCTCATAAAGATATCCACAAATATACAAGAGTAAATGAAGACAGATATGAAAAGTCAATCATAGACTACATAATACTTAGCAGCTCCTTTTTTTACAGTACATTGGATGCAAGAGTAAACAGAGGAGCAGAAATATTTAGTGATCATCACTTAGTGATTGCCAAAATGAGATGATTACTGACTGAAGAAAACAAACAGACAAGGAAAGATAAGAAAGCTACTAAACTCAAAATAGAGGAACTAAATAAACAAATAATAAAACAGATATACCAATCTAGGATAAACAGATTTATCAGTGAAAGGCAGATGGATCTGAAGGATAGCACAATAGAAGAAAAGTGGCAGATGTATAAAGAAACACTCCTCAGTTGTACTGAAGAGGTCTGTGGTAGGAAACAAATTAAAGGAGACAGGAAAAGAACAGCATGGTAGAATGAGAATGTCAAGACTAAGATCAAAGAAAAGGAGGATGCCTGGATGAAATACTTGCAAACAAACAGACCAGAGGATAGGATAGATTACGTGAATAAAAGAACTATCAGCAAAGAGGAAGTGAGGAAAGCAAAACAGGCACAATGGGAAGAGTTTGGACAAAGACTTCAAGAAAGCTACCAAGGAAATCAAAAG
Source organism: Doris montereyensis (assembly GCA_037039925.1). NCBI lineage: Eukaryota > Metazoa > Mollusca > Gastropoda > Nudibranchia > Dorididae > Doris > Doris montereyensis. Next base: position 22,829 of record JAXRKP010001034.1, read on the forward strand.
CTGTTCTGTGGGGGGGGGGGGGGGGGGCAATGAAGAGCATGAGAAAGACTAAACATGCCCAATACGACAAATTAAGAATGCCAAAGGAGAAATAATGAAAGAAGACAGTGAAATCATGGAAACATGGAGAAAGCATTTTCACCAATTACATAATCCCTCCAGAAGGTATGAAACAAGGAGTAAAGATCAATTAGTAAGAGTAAAAAGTAATCCAGAGGAGACACCTGAAGATGTAGGTATATCAATGGAAGAAATCCAAACTGCTATAAGAAAAGTGAAATTAGGAAAAGCCTAAGGAACAAATCAAGTTTATCCAGAAATGATTAAAATCCCAAGGAGAGAGGCAGACAAACTACTACATGCAATATGCCAACAAACATGGAAGTCCAAACAGGTGCCAGACGACTGGAAAAAGGAAACGGTAATACCAATACATAAGAAAGGATGAACTATGGAATGCTCAAACTATAGAGGTATATCACTATTTAGCATTCCAGGAAAAGTATACACCAGGATACTGGAAATGAGACTAAAGAAAAGAGTAGAGGATCAGATTGAAGAGCATCAGAGTGGATTTAGACCAGAAGAAGTGTACAAGACCACATATTTACAATTAGACAAATAATAGAAAAATTCCTTAAGAAAAACATTGACTTGCACCTTGTTTATTGACTTAGAAAAGACATTTGACACTGTGAGGAGGGATGAACTATGGCATTCCTTAAAAGAACACAATGTAGAGCAACATTTAATAGAAGCCATTAAAAGTTTTTACAATAAACCAACATGTGCAGTGAAAGTAGCTGGAAACATATCTGCAGAATTTGATGTAGATATAGGAGTAAGACAGGGTTGTATCCTAAGTCCTCTTTTGTTTATCACATTTATGGATTCAGTCACAAAGGCATCCTCAAAAATGAAAAACTGAATGTAGGTATGTGGAAGCTCAAACCAGTAAATGTATCAATGCTTTCATTTGCCGATGATTTAGTTCTGTTTGGAAAATCAGAAAGTGACCTTCAGTCGAATATCAACATTATGAACAATGAACTAAATAAAAGAGGAATGAGAGTAAATGCAAAGAAAACCAAAACAATGCTAGTAACTAGGGAAGCTAAAACACAAAATCTTAAATTGGGCAGGGAGAATTTAGAACAAGTTCAAAGCTACAATTACCTAGGAGTAATGATTAATTCAGAGGGAAAACTAAGAGAAGAAATCAGCCAGAGAATCAAAAAGACAAGTGCAATATACAACCATCTAGGAAAGGCATTTGTAGGTAAGCAAGAATTGTCAACAAAAACCAAAATGGCAGTATACAATACAGTTTATTGTCCTACTCTCCTCTATGGCAGCGAAACTTGGACTTTAGACAGTAGAAAATACAGTAGAGTACAGGCAGCTGAAATGAAATATCTAAGAAGAGTAGTAAGGAAAACTAAAAGAGACAAAATCAGAAACACAACAATAAGAGGTCAAACCAAAGCAGATGGCATAAAAACTAAGATAGAAACAAATCAATTGAGATGGTTTGGGCATGTAAACAGAATGAATGACAATAGAATAGCTAAATCAGTATACAGTGCTAAAGCCTAAGGTAAAAGACCAAAAGGAAGACCTCGGAGAAAGTGGGAAGAAGATATAAAAGAGGCATTAAAGCATAGAAATTTAACTTTTTTGGAAGGAAACAGAAAATATCAGGACAGGGCATCCTGGAAAAAGATCATCTCGGGCATCTGAACCCATACACCGAAAGGTAGAATGGGAACTGATAAAGAAAGAAAGAAAGTGATACTTCTGAGAAGATGAACTGAAAGGGATTTTCAGATATCTACCAGAAAATGGACTGTATTACTAGATCTATAGAACTAAATATAAACACATTTTAACACTTGACTAAAGTCTTATAATAAAGTAAGTGAAGCTGACAAAACCGTAATAACATTCTCAAGACTACCTCAAAGACAGTAAACTGAACTCGACCGATGTAATTTATTTTGAATTATTGCTTCTTCTGAACATGAACTGCAGACAAACAAAATGGTGTTTAAGTTATGAAATGACTTTGAGTGTGAGTGAGATCAAAACAGCAAAATTCGCCCCAACGAAGGAAGACAACCCTTCGTGAACCATTGAATTGATGACGTTCAGTCGTTTTCCTTCCCATAATTTTTTGTTTCTGTATTCTCAAACGGTTCAAGAAAACAATATTTGTCTTTCCGCCCTTGTCTTGATTTTCAACTTGACATAAAATGATGTATCATAATGGCAAAGAAGTTCATGTTTCCATTGCAGGCTCAAGATCATTAAAACCATATCCAAATAAAATGTTCAAGTATAATAGACAGTTACTTATGATTTGCAATGTTTTCTACATTATTTTTTCTAGCAATGCTGGTGACCAAACTTTATACTGGTTCCTCTTGAGGTGAGGTTACATTGTCTATAGTCAATCAGACTCGATTAGTAGTAATTTTCTTTTGTCTTCAATTGCAATCACCTTCCCTCGTTCTGTTAGATCATAATAAACCAAAGATAAGATCATGGCCAAATGTTATCAAACAAACATTCATAAAAGAATAACAAACCATCAACTGATGACTTTCTGAGGAAAGCTTTAATCACAAGCATTAACCTGGAAAACTGTCATCTTCTTTTTACAGACAAGATTCGATTATCATGCTTGGCATAAATGAATAAACAGATTGTTTCTACCTTACAGAATTTTTACAAATTTATTTAAGGTTTTCTTAATCAAAACCATAAATGACCTCACAGAATTAACAGAATCATTTTCGCGACATTAAAACCTTCCAATGCTCAAAACATTGGTTAGTTTATCATTAGAATTAATCCTGATGACCACAAGCAATCATATCTGGGTTTTTAGAGGAAAATAAAGATAATAAGTTAATAACACTAAACATACTAAAAAGAAGTTGAATTTGTTTGTTTCATTGAAATTTACTCCGTCCACCACTGCGGTGACCTCAGGGTGACTTAAGAGGAAACGGCAAGATGAAAGATGAGTGAAAGGAGGAAAGGAAAAAAATATGACCTACCAGCACTACCCGTAATCGCCCACAAAAGAAGTTGAAAGATGAGGACAGCAGCAGCAGTGAAAGAAATAGCAACCCACATGGCATCAACAAATATGAATACTGTTCAAACTGAACATTAAAGAAGGCTTAACGGTATTGAATGCCATTAAATGCATCAAAATATCCAGTGTGAAACAGAAAAATAACATGACCAATTTCTCCTCAGAAAGTTGTTATATATTCTGTCAACCTCTTACTTTTGCATGACTCAAAAACAATCAAGCATATTTGGAGCAGACAACGCGGAAATATGACAGAGTACATTTGGTATGTAATTAAATAGTGTCGCTTTGATGGTCGCTGAAAATCAAAGTTAGAAAGGCATATTTTTGTCATTATATTTACATGATAATAAGCAAAGGACAGGGCAGTGGACAGGTAAGCACTTGTACAGGGAGTAGATGATCCCGCCCTCCACGGATCTCCTGCTGCCTTGCAGGCAGGTCTTGTCTGACCAAAGGCCGGTCTTGGATGACCAAAGGCTAAGGGAGTTAACCAGACAGAAAATAACAAAGCCTGGTAGAGGGCCTCAAGGTGGCAGCCCCACCATCTACCTAGGGTACAGTGGGCTAATCCTTGCTTATCCAAAACCAAACTGATTCAGAGAAATAAATGCAATTTACTCGGCTTGACCTTTCAACGACGAACATGGAAACGTACACGGACTGCAATTTTTGGAACATGGAATGTTAGTGCAATAAATGGAAAAGATTTAGAATCAGCTGAAGAAATTGAAAAATTCAAAGTAGATATTTTGGCTATTACAGAAACAAAGAAAAAAGGACAAGGAATAGAAAATGTAGGACCGAATCATATTTTAATCTTCATAGGAGTAGATGTCAAAGATAGAGCTAGAGCAGAAGTAGGTCTCCTGATGCATAAAAGGCATGAAAAGCTACTAGATAGTTGGAAATTTATAAGCCACAGCTGTTAGAGGTGAATATTAAACCAAAAGGAAGAGAAATTAAATTATTAATAGCTCATGGACCAAACGAAGACGCCACTAAAGAAGAAAAAGATATCTTTGAAAACGGTTTATAAATACCAGCAGAGAATCTTAAACACCAACAGGAATTAATGGTTTTAGGAGATTTAAACGCTAGAGTAGGCAACAATATAGAAACGTCAGGAGGAGTAATAGGTAAAGGAGAGAGTAACATCTTTTCCAAATGGAGAGAGACTAATAGATTTTTGCCTAAAGAATAACATGAAAATAGCCAACACCTTTTTTCCTAATAAAGATATTCACAAATATACAAGAGTAAATGAAGACAGGTGTGAAAAGTCAATGACAGACTACATAACAGTTAGCAGCTCCCTTTTTACAGTACATTGGATGCAAGAGTAAACAGAGGAGCAGAAATATTTAGTGATCATCACCTAGTGATTGCCAAAATGAGATTACTGACTGAAGAAAACAAACAGAAAAGGAAAGAGAAGAAAGCTACTACTACTAGACTCAAAATAAAGGAACTAAATAAACAAATAGTAAAACAGATATACCAATCTAGGATAAACATATTTATCAGTGAAAGGCATCAGATGGATCTAAAGGATAGCAGAATAGAAGAAAAAAGTGGCAATTGTATAAAGAAACACTCCTCAGGTGTACTGAAGAGGTCTGTGGTAGGAAACAAATTAAAGGAGATAGGACAGAAATAGCATGGTGGAATAAAAATGTCAAGACTAAGATCAAAGAAAAGAAGGATGCTTGGAAGAAATACTTGCAAACAAAGAGACCAGAGGAAAGGATAGATTACATCGCAAAATAAAAGAACTATCGCCAAGGAGGAAGTGAAGAGTTTGGACAAAGACTTCAAGAAAGCTAACAAGGAAATCAAACATCGTTCTGGGGGCAATGAAGAGCATGAGAAAGAAAGCATGCCCAATACAACAAATTAAGAATACCAAAGGAGAAATAATGAAAGAAGACAGCGAAATCATGGCACATGGAGAAAGTATTTTTAACAATTACTTAATCCCTCCAGAACATATGAAACAAAGGAGAAAGATCAAATAGTAAAGTAACAAATAATCCAGAGGAGACAGCTGAAGATGTAGATATATCAATGGAAGAAATCCAAACAGCTATAAGAAAAGTGAATTTAGGAAAAGTCCCAGGAGATCAAGTTTATCCAGAAATGATTAAAAACCAAGGAGAGAAGCAGACAACCTACTACATGCAATATGCCAACAAGCATGGAAGTCCAAACGACTGGAAAAAAGGAACTGGTAGTACCAATACATAAGAAAGAAGCAACTATGGAATGCTCAAACTGTAGAGGGATATCACTACTTAGCGTACCAGGAAAAGTGTATGCCAGGATACTGGAAATGAGACTAAGGAAAAACGTAGAGGATCAGATTGAGGAACATCAGAGTGGATTTAGACCAGGAACAAGAGTAAAAGACCACATATTTACAAATAAACAAATAATTGAAAAATTCCTTGAGAGAAACATTGACTCGCACCTGTGTTTTATTGACTTAGAAAAGGCATTTGACACTGTGAGGAGGGACTAACCGTGACATTCCTTAAAAGAACACAATGTAGAGAAAAATTCAATAGAAGCCATTAAAATTTTTTTACAATAAACCAATATGTGCAGTGAAAGTAGCTGGAATCATATCTGCAGAATTTGATGTAGATATAAGAGTAAGACAGGGTTGTAAAGATAAGTCCTCTTTTGTTTTATCACATTTATGGATTCAGTCACAAAGACATCGTTATCAAAAATGAAGAAAATGAATATAGGTATGTGGAAGCTCAAACCAGTAAATGTATTAATGCTTTCATTTGCTGATTTAGTTTTGTTTGGAAAATGAAGAAAGTGACCTTCATTCGAATATCAACATTATGAACAATGAACTAAATGAAAGAGGAATGAGAGTAAATGCAAAGAAAACCAAAACAATGCTATTAACTAGGGAAGCTAAAACACAAAATCTTAAATTGGGCAAGGAGAATTTAGAACAAGTTCAAAGCTACAATTACCTAGGAGTAATGATTAACTCAGAGGGAAAACTAAGAGAAGAAATCAGCCAAAGAATCCAAAAGGTAATGACAACATATAACCAGCTAGGAAAGGCATTTGTAGGTAAACAAGAATTATCAACAAAAACCAAAATGGCAGCAAAACCTAAACCTTAGACAGAAGAGAATACAGTAGAGTTCAAGCTGAAATGAAATATTTAAGAAGAGTAGTAGGGAAAACTAAAAGAGACAAAATCAGAAACACAACAATAAGAGATCAAACCAAAGCAGATGGCATAAAAACTAAGATAGAAATAAATCAATGAGATGGTTTGCATGTAAACAGAATGAATGACAATAGAATAGCTAAATCTGATATAAGGTGCTAAAGCCCAAGGTAAATGACCAGAAGGCAGACCTTGGAGAAAGTGGGAAGAAGAAAAAGAGGCATTGAAGCATAGAAATTTAACTTTTTTGGAAGAAACAGAAAATGCTAGGACAGGGCATCCTGGAGAAAGATCATCTCGGGCATCTGAATTATACACCGAAAGGTAGAATGGGAACTGATAAAGAAAGAAAGATAAGCAAAGGAGGAGATATGCATGGAGATCAACATTAAGTTGTCATCAAAGCCAAAGAGCATTTAATCATATGATGAAGCATTGTCAATAAATAAAGCCCCCTATTTCTATTCTGCATTGTATCACCATGAGAGCAATATTTCACATTCTGGGCTGAGTACACTGAAATGTATTTTGACTTCTTTGTTTTCTTAACAAAACTTCAGTCATACAAAACATGTTTGCATGTATCAACTACTACAGGTTTCAAATTTGACAATTAGAATTATCGATTTCCCTTTCTAGTGGTTCATTGTGAAGTCTGTGCTGTCTCAAAGCTATATTTTTCACAATAATAATATGAATTTAGTGATAATATCAAACCTAAAATCAAACTGTTAGTAGAGCTACAACTACTAGTGACACATTTATATAATTTGTTCAAACAATTGTAAAAAAACATTTGTTTGTGCACAACAATAGCAGTCAATTTTATGCCAGAACTTGGTCATAAATCATGTAAGAAAGAGATCCTGTTTACATTTTAGATAAAAAAAATGAATTAACCCTGAATCACATTATATTGTGAAAAAAAAAAGATAATAGTAAAATAGATAAATATTAAATGTGTTACTCATTATCGTTCATTTTGTAAAAAATAAAAGGAGCCATGTGAGAAGACATTGTGCGTGTGTGATTACATAATGTTACTCCATTAAAGACAGAAAAACAAGCCGTTTCGGGTATAACATTAACAGGTAATCATATTCATGCTTTCAATTTGCATTTCATCTGGTCTTAATTTATATTCAATTCAACCATGTATTGTGAAAGATTTGAGCTTCATCATATTGGAGGTAGGCATTTCAAGGATATGTGCTATTATTGATGATTAACAATTTGTATATTGATTTTGAAATATGAAAGGTGATTTAGAATCAATAAAAAAAAGCTGATTCAAAGAGAGAATGTTTTTGACTTAAAGGCAATGATTTACAAGGTAATTAATATTTCAGATATGGATACAAATGTAAATTTGTAAGATTCAAGATGTTTTGACATAGTTTTTGGAGTCCCATTCCTTGACAGATAACAGAGACAAACAGAAATATTTCCCATTAGTGATGGTTGTAATGGAAAAATGATGTCCTTTAAACTTTAAAATCAGCTTCAAGAAGTAATATCCTTTTTCATATAAATTTACTTAACCCCCCCCCCCCCATTGTCTTAAATTGCTCATGTCAGAACCGTCAGGGGGGAAAATAAATAAAGACAAATGAAAATTTTCTTAAAATACATTTGGGGCATGAAATGACAGATATGCGTGTCCCATGTGTGCAACATTGAGATGTATTGAAAATTTCTTTTCACTTTATTCACAATATTGATTCAGGTTTTGGTTAAACTCAAAAGTGTTTGCTAATAATAATCTTAAAGATGAAAAACTCAATAACAGAAGCGACCATACAAAAGACGTTTACACAGATTAATGTTGTTCATCTTATCAACAAAATTTGCCTGTGTTTTCATGCTACAACACGTCTTTCAGCATTATACAAGTCAATTCAAGATCTAATTTTAAAAATATAACAAAAGTTCTTTTTTTTTTACTATAAGCAGCTCTTGAATCTACAGGCAAATGTTCAAACTACACTGAGACAACCTATATTTAAAACGAAAGAAAAAAAAAATAGACTACACAGTGTAAAATTAGAGATTTATTTTTCTGTACACAACCAAGCAAAACTTCGTACATATCAGAAGTATCACAAAGTTAGCTTTAAGCAGATAGTCATTGAAGGCATAAAATGGATGAGAAAAATAAATATGGCATGTAGTGATAGCAATAAGAAAGTACATATTGTCATGGAAATACCATAACAAAAAAGATTTCATTGATTAAGTGTTAACATTTGAAGAGTAACATTTAATTTCAATGTCAAATAATCAGTGATTAAGTGTTTTTATATACAGGGACTGGATAATGCAAATAAAAGATACTTGGAACAAACATGATTCATTAAATATCTTGAGATTGGGTTAATTAAAGTATTATCACAGATTGTTTGCATTACCCAAAAATTTAATCTATTATTATCATAATGCGCACTTGAGACACATGTACAAGGAGAATCTGAAAAATAACTCATTATTTTTCATTTTTTTTAATTAGGGAAAAAGCAACGTTAAATGCATTTGAATGAATGAAGATGTTAGGGAATGGAATAAAATCGGATGAGGATGAATTACAACATCTACAACAAGCAACAAGTAGAAGTCTCCCACCTGCTGCTGCTAAAATTCTCAGATATGGAACCGCCACACAAATTTTTATTGACTAGTTTATCTAATGGTACAATACTACTTAATGTCAAACAATGTGATAAATCATCACTATTACTACTACTGTTTCTATACACTGAATTGCAATGTGACTAAATTTTTTCCAAATAATTTTAAAAAAAAATAGTACTGAGCAACAGCAGCAGCAACAACTACTACTAAAGACGGGAAGGACTACTATTACTACTACTAGAACTATTATTCTGATTTACTACTATTACTATATATAAATGATCTTCCTAATACTACTAACTACTTCTACTTACAACTACTATTACTGCGGATGATACAAACAATTATTACCAGACTGAAAACTATCAGGTATTGCAAACTATGATTTACTACTCTTTGTTTAGATGGTCTGAAGAATGGCAATTGGACTTCAATATTTCCACATGTAAGATCATGCATGTTGATAAAAATAACCCTATGATTTCATATTTTGTTGATAATAACAGATAATGACTTGTCTTTTGTAGAGTCAGAAAAGGATCTTGGTGTTATCTTTGATAAGAATCTGAATTTTGATGAACAATTCATGAATGCATTAATAAGGCAAATAGAATGATTGAAATTGTTTAATAAGGTTTTTCATGTATGGATGTAAACATGTTTCTTACACTTTATAAAACTGTTATTCGACCTATACTGGAATATGGAAATTGTATGGAGCCCTTTATTTAAACGGCAATCAATTCTTTTAGAAAAAGTACAAAGACAAGCGACAAGGTTATTGAGAGAGTTGGAGCATGGTGATATGTCATATGATGTAAGATTGAAATTTCTTCGACTCACCTCACTAAAATACAGAAGAAAACGAGGGGGATCTTATCCAATTGTATAAAATTGTTCATAACATAGATAATATTGATTATAAATCATTTTTCAACTATTCTCATGTGAATTTTACTCAAGGAGATAGATTTAAGATTTATATTATTAGGAAGTTCTACTTCTGTGAGACATAATTTTTTCATTATACGAACAGTCAAATTATGGAAATAATTTACTGTTCAAAACAAAAAATACAAACAGTATTAATTCTTTTAAAAATGCCATTGATATGGAGCTCTATAATTTAAAATATTTGTATGATGAATGAATGTGCATTGTTCTTATTGATTACTATATGTTCATGCATTTTAAAAACTCCATGATTATTTTGAGATGTCTTTAAATATGTATGTTACACAACAACAAAAAATAAGAAACGACAATTCGCTCTTACTCCCCACCTTAAATGCATCTTTGTCAGTAAATTAAACATATTTAACATCTTGCTTCAATAACTGTTATGTCTTGTACCTACAACCTCATATGTATGAAATTATTCCTGAATTGCAATTAACAAATTTCTGAAAATTAAACTATATGACAGATGAGAAACACTTTTGGATTCATATCTAATTTTTGGCAATATTAAGAGACAGTGTTAGATATATAGAGACAAATAATAAACAGTCTAACCTTACTCTTTCACATTAGGCAGAAACATGCTCATAACTCATAACTTACTCAGCAAACTTGAATTTTTTTCTAATAGATCTTAGTTACTTGCAAAATAAATTTTAAGAATTCTAAGCCTAACATATTTTTACTTCATTTAAGAAATCATCCAAGTTATAAACAATGCAAAAACAATGTGAAAGACAAAGCCTTGATACCTCCTTTATGCGTCTTATCTTAAACATCAAATGCAACAAGCAGTTTCCTTATTCTTGATTCTACCAAAGAAGATTCTATATTAGTTCAGACTTCCATTACATACACAAACATGCACCTATACATTTACAATATATAGATGTAAATAATAGTTGGATACTTACTTATTATTCATTATCTATGTATTCATATCCGACAGGTTTCACAGCATTATAATACCAAATATCCAAAGACTAGCCCGTATTTATAAGTATTTTTATCAACTCGCTCTAAAACATTGGACTTAAGTCAATGGCCCCCACATAGGAATTTGCCATCTAATGATACTTTGGGGAAAGATCATATGGCCAAGCAAATTCAAGTACTTTCTCTGAACATGCAAAGTCTTTCATAGACAGTTCAAGAGTATATGAAATCATACATTGTTAAATCAAAGAGTTGTTTCTTCACAGGCATGTATACTTAGAACCTGAGAGCATTTAAGGCATGATATAATATGAGTCGTTTATTTCTTTGTCAAAGACAAATGCAAATCTATCTACCTGCATTTTTTCACCTTTGCCACAGACCCAAGTCACTCTAAAAACCTGTTTTCTTATCTTTGCATTATTTGGACATCATGCCAAAGTAAAAACATAAATGCAGTGTCAGGAAATTTGCTCTCGTTTATGTAGATTTTCTCTTGGATTTTTTTTTATCCACAAAAGCTTTGATGGCATTACAATTGTGTTGAAAGACATTAACAACAGCAAATATGACCACAAATATAAAGCGCTTAAAAGACATATATATAAGATTGACAATTCTTTGAACATCATCCATCAACACTTTATACTTCAACATATTTCAACCTTTGTTATAACAGACTTTGATCAATGCAGACAAACACACATTACTCACTTTTTAGCTTGTGTTGTTGCTGTTGTTTTTTGCCCAACAGGAAAAGCATTTTGAAACATTGAAAAGAAAATGCATTGAAAACAAATTCTAAATAATCATACAATTCAAAACATAAAAAAACAACTTCACATCATACTGAGAAAGTATAAACAATTAAATTTCGTAGTTTAAATCCCAAAATGTGTATCTAATTAATTAGGTAACAGAATGTAATACCCAGCCAAAACAAAAAATAGCTCTCTAAATCTAACTTAAAAACAGAGAACCTAGAACTTTAGTTCTAAACATATAAGAAGGTCATCTTGTTGCTCTACCTAATGTGGCTTATCATAGGGTATGAAATGAGAGGAAGGAAAAATAAACATAAAATAAAACAATGTCTTGATTTGATGGTTGATTGAAGGAATTACTATCTGAGGGCAACTATATGATATTACCTAACATGGCACAACGAAACAAACCACCTGAGCTAAGGATGACAATTCACACTGCAGCCAACATCAATCACATGCAGAAGACACTTGAAACAAGTAACCTGGCAAACTGAAAAGCTTAAGGGAAATCTTAAACAAAACAGTCATTTCTTATCTTAGAAATTCATAACATTAGACAGAAGCATCTAACTATTGCACTGGGCCATCGTCTTCGCAGATGGACTCTCAAAGTCATGAACAAGAACATGGCACTAATGAATGTGTAGAATGCAAAACAGAAATAAGAAAATGTAAATAAGGGATGGTAGGTAGTCATACCATTAAGTAAACAAAAATCTAACAAAGAATCATGTAAATTTGGCAGTTGAGAGTTTTATTTGAAAGTGTAATATCACGATAAAATAATGAAATTTGATGACACAATTTTTCTACTCTGTGTGTCAGAGCCAGAGTAAATTCACATTGTAAACAATGACAGTTAATTCCAACTGGAAAGTATCACACGGCAAAAATTCTTTCCCATAATGAACATAATTAAAAGTTCCTTTGCATCCGTTTGTTGTCTAAATATTGATTTTTCAATTTTCATCAATCTCATAGCATCTATAAAATCAGCAGGGATCTACTGTTTAAACATTTGAGTAAAAATAAATGCTTTATTTCTAAATAATGAGGCTGAACACAAAAAATTAAATCAATCCGTTCCATTACAAAACATTAGTAATTAGTAACTCAGGAAGTTTTATTCAGCTTTTCATACTAAACATTTAAGTTGAATGGCAAACTAACATCCATCATCCTCTTTTCCAAAAATACGTGTGCAAAATATCAAAAATACGGTAAAATGGTAAACTTTTGTCAAGACCACTGAAGCATTACATTCAATAGAGTAACACTCTATAGTGTAAACTATTTCTTAGATATGAGGTATGGCCAACTTATCTCATATTTTCTTGCAATATATGATAAATTCACTAAAGGCACAATTGTCACATCAATAACATAATACATGAAAGCTCATTAATTAATACAATGATAGAATGACTAATGATTAGAAAATAACACCAGTTACTCATCTGTTTATCTCCTCTTCGTTTATTCACTCGCCTAGGCATAGACTCATGAATACAATCTTTTTCTGATATATCTTCATGGCAAGGGGAGTTTCGGTTTGAACAGTTTGCCTTGATAGGCCAATTAAGCCACTATATGTACTTAACACATTTAAAATTCCATAAAAAAGGCCATTCAAACTCATTCGGCACACGGCCATCACATTTTGATTCAAAAAAGAAAACAAAGGGAACCAGACACGAGTTCTATTTGCATCCTGTTGCATGAGAGCACGATTGTTGGCCAGAGTGTGATAGTACATGAAAAGGCGTGAGTTGAGGTAGAAGGCAATGAAGACATCGATAGAGTAATGTTCATGGGCAGCTAACAAAAAGAAGATGCCAAAAAAGTTGAGACACCATGAGACGATATGAAGATAATAGAACTTTCTTGGAGTATCTGAAATAAAATTATAAAAATGGTATTGACATTTACAAAAAAATGAAGATAAAGAATTCCACACAATAAAATCTCATCGTAAACGCTCTTGAAAAAAAAAAGAAGAAAGAAACATTAACAAAAGATTAGCCACGGTATTCACATACACATTGTTATGTATGTAAGAAAATACTTTTTCAAATGTACTCACATGTACCAATAATAAGCAGTTTTAACCTCATTTTAATGCACATATAAGTGGGGACTCGGTAGTCCAGAGGCAAGGTGTCGGCCTCTCAATCAAAGGGTAGTGAGTTTGAACCCAACCAACAATTGAAAAATGTTCTCAACTTTTTCAAGCAAAATCTACCCCCCCTGGTCAAGGTAGGTTGATCGACACCTAGCCTCATTAAAGACAGGTGATAAAAAGGAGGTCCCATGTGCAGGTCACAACACTCTGTGCATGTTAAAGATCCCTTGGCTGTTTATAGGGCAGAACGGGCACACACAAAATTAAATCCTACCAAAAACCTAGAGACCACTTTACTTGGGGATGTGGGTAAATCAAATCAAATGAAATTTTAAAAATCACACATAAGTCAATATATTAGCAGGATTAGGATGTGGAAAGGCTTATCAATAGTCAATTATTATTAATAATAATATCAATAATAATAATAATAATAATAATAATAATAATAATAATAATAATAATAATAATAATAATAATAATAATGATGATAATAATAATCATAATAATAATGATAATAATAGTAATAATAATAATAATAATAATAATAATAATAATAATAATAATAATAATAATAATAATAATAATAATAATAATATAATAATAATAGTAAAAATAATAATAATAATAATAATAATAATAATAATAATAATAATAATAATAATAATAATAATAATAATAATATAATAGTAATAATAATGAAAAAAAGTCACGGGAGCCTTAGTGTGTCTATATCCAATGCTTTGTTGCCGAAGACTACAGATCTAGGTAGGTTTTCTAAAGTTGCCATAATATATTCCATAGTTGCAAAATGTTATAGCGCAGTGTACGCAACATATCCTGTTTAATATTTCAATCCTGTTTGTGAGCAATTTAACTTTTAAAAGTTCCAAAATTTACAATGAGGTGAAAAATGTGATCTCTTTCAGCCTCTTTCTAGCTTGATTTTAATTTAATCATGATCAACAAAATGACCCAGTTTCAGATTCGCGTAGTTTTAGATTTAGCTCTATTTGCTGAATACGATATAAATATATAAATTGAAACATCCTTGAACAAAAGATCTCAATCTTAATCTCTAGATCTAGAGCTAATATATCATAGTGAATCGAAGACAGGAAAAGCAAAACAAAAGATCTACGTTAATAGTCACTCTAAAATCATGATTTGTTTCACCCCACCCAGATCAGTGGCAATGGCCAAAGGGTCAGTGTAACATGGTCGGAGGCGATGCATTAAGAATCAGACAGGGTTCAAATCCAGTCAACGTTGTTGTTTTTTTCTTTTTTTTTAAAATTATTATCATTCTTTTGATTTCTCATAACCACGCAAGGCTTGGAATTTGTTCAAAATACTTGTAGTAGTGGAATCCAATAGTGTATCATGTATTTGTTGTTCAACCCGAGGGTGCAGATAAAAGATTACACAAAAATTTGATTAACAAATTTAATCGGTTAACCCGGTGCTTACAGCTAGTAATAATAATAATAATAATAATAATAAGTAATAATAATAATAATAATAATAATAATAATAATAATAATAATAATAATAATAATAATAATAATAATAATAATAATAATCTTATTATTTTTTAAATAGCTCTGGGATATACTGTGCTTATATCCAATGCTTATTTTTTTGCTGATAACTACAAATCTAGGTAAGAGTTGTAAAATTGCCTTTATATATTTTATAGTTGCTAAATGTGTTAATGCAGTGTACGCAACCAATTGTTCTTAAAATTTCAAGCCAATTTGTGAGTAATTTAACTTTCCCAAGTTCTAAAATTTATAATGAGGTCAAAAACAGCATCCCTTGCAGCCTCTTTCTAGCCTACTTTCGAAATCATAATCAACTTAATGACCCAGTTTCAGATCCCGTTCTAGATCCAGATCTCCCCACTCTCCCCTTACCCAATACCAAACCCTGTTGTAATTTTCAATGCAGTCTGAAAATCTTTCTAACAATTAAAATATCTTTTGTCAAAAAGTTTGAAATCTTATATTGTGTACACAAGGAGCTCTTCATACAATGTGGCCATTTGGAATGGGAGCTTATCCGCTCTCTTGTTGGTTGAAAATATCGACATGGCCCAAATAAACACTCCATAGTAATACTAATAATGTTCTACGCACAAATATGAACACTTACATTCCGTGATGAAGAAATTGAGTAATGTGATGACTGAGGTATGTCCACTAAACATGTAATCTCCACAAGTTCTTACGCCTTGCAATGACATTCCCATACCTTGCCAGATTTCAAAAGTGCGCTGAAGCTTAGCATACAAGGTACCATAAGTCTGTAAATTATATATGAAGAACGTAAATAAACATTTAATAAGGAAAACAATCATTATTTAATTACGTCAGCTCATAAATATTTGTATCTTGAAATGAGTCGAGTCTTGTGTCAAATTAACTTCATAAGTTCAACAACAAAATGTTTTTAATTTAACAAGAGGTCGCTGGCTGTCTGGCAAGATCTTAATTTTAAAGCAATGTTCACATTCGGCCACAGTGACAAGTGGTGGTGGTGATAGTAGAAGTAGAGGAAGAAGAAGAAGTAGTAGTAGAGGTAGTAGAAGTAGTAGTAGTAGTTGTTGTAGTAATAGTAGTAGCAGTTGTAGCAGTTGTAGTAGTAGTAGTAGTAGTAGTAGTAGTAGTAGTAGTAGTAGTAGTAGTAGTAGTAGTAGTAGTAGTAGTAGTCATAACAGTAGTAGCAGTAGCAGTAGTAGTAGTAGTAGTAGTAGTAATAGCAGTAGTAGCAGTAGCAGTAGCAGTAGCAGTAGCAGTAGTAGCAGTAGTAGTAGTAGTAGTAGTAGTAGTAGTTAGTAGTAGTAGTAGTAGTAGTAGTAGTAGTAGTAGTAATAGTAGTAGCAGTAGTGGTAGAAGTACAGTAATAGCGGCCTAAGAACCCACCCCTTGGAAGATCGCAATATGGGGACGGTAGGTTGTATGGATATTGAGGCATATTTAATTTGATTGACAGCAATTAACCTCAATGCTGTACATAATGTATATTAGAAATCATGAGTAAAGACAATTGTTCATTTTACTAATTCAAAACATTTTGCATCATGACGTCACACTGTCTGTAGTGACAGGTAGAGTAAGAATGACCTACCTAGCCGATGATCATTGTGTGCTAGGCCCTGGTAGATGAAATTGGCACCTTGCCAGAATATATTACTGACTGACATGGGCATAATGAAAACAGTAGGAAAATTAATTCGTCTTCATAAATGTTTTTTATTGATTAATCCTGAAAATGTCAACAAAAGATCTGCCTCTTCACACAACCCTGTGGAAAATTCAAAACTAGGAAGTTTGAATTTGTCTTTGTCTGTTTTTAAAAGACTGTAGGCAAGCATCGATGGTAAAGTAGTAATAACAATAATAATAATAGTAATGATAATGACGATGATGAGAAAGTGTTAAGGGGCGGGTCCTGAACATGTTTTTTTTATTTGATATAGACAATGTTAACCACTACCATTACACTTGCCATGTCTAAATTCGCTGAACATTTTTTTATTTTTTTAAAAATATTATATGGTTGCCATAGGAACACTCCCATCTTGGATTTTCATTTCAAGAACACCTACAACTTCATTTCAAATAAGCCTTTTAAGTTTTGAACAAACTTGGCTATAACTTTGCACACACGTTATCCAGTTCAACATCTCACAACCAGTCGCTTTTTTGGATAAATGAAACGGTTTTGATTTTATGAATTTTTTGATAAAGCATAAAGTAACCTTTCCAGTCTTTGGCAAATTTAATCACAAACAAATACCTTTTGCAAAAAATTTGAAGAGATATCAAAAATCGCTTTCTTTCTTTCTTTCTTTATCAGTTCCCATTCTACCTTTCGGTGTATGGGTTCAGATGCCCGAGATGATCTTTCTCCAGGATGCCCTGTCCTGAAATTTTCCGTTTCCTTCCAAAAAAGTTAAATTCTATGCTTCAATGCCTCTTTTTTGTCTTCTTCCCACTTTCTCTGAGGTCTGACTTTTGGTCTTTTACCTTGGGCTTTAGCACTGCATACTGATTTAGCTATTCTATTGTCATTCATTCTGTTTACATGCCCAAACCATCTCAATTGATTTGTTTCTATCTTAATTTTTATGCCATCTGCTTTGGTTGATCTCTTATTGTTGTGTTTCTAATTTTGTCTCTTTTAGTT
Source organism: Doris montereyensis (assembly GCA_037039925.1). Lineage (NCBI taxonomy): Eukaryota > Metazoa > Mollusca > Gastropoda > Nudibranchia > Dorididae > Doris > Doris montereyensis. The sequence goes on from JAXRKP010001034.1 coordinate 40,735, forward strand.
TTCCCAACTACCCTTCTTAGATATTTCATTTCAGCTGCCTGTTCTCTACTGTATTCTCTACTGTCTAAAGTCCAAGTTTCGATGCCATAGAGGAGAGTAGGACAATAAACTGTATTGTATACTGCCATTTTGGTTTTTGTTGACAGTTCTTGCTTACCTACAAATGTCTTTCCTAGATGGTTATATATTGCACTTGCCTTTTGGATTCTCTGGCTGATTTCTTCTCTTAGTTTTCCCTCTGAGTTAATCATTACTCCTAGGTAATTGTAGCTTTGCCAAATTTAAGATTTTGTTTTCGCCTCCCTAGTTACTAGCATTGTTTTAGTTTTCTTTGCATTTACTCTCATTCGTCTTTTATTTAGTTCATAAAGTTGATATTCGACTGAAGGTCACTTTCTGATATTCCAAACAGAACTAAATCATCGGCAAATAAAAGCATTGATACATTTCATGGTTTGAGCTTCCACATACCTACATTCATCTTCTTCATTTTTGAGGATGCCTTTGCGATTGAATCCATAAACGTGATAAACAAAAGAGGACTTAGGGTAAAACCCTGTCTTACTCCTATATCTACATCAAATTCTGCAGATATGTTTCCAGCCACTCTCACTGCACTTGTTGGTTTATTGTAAAAACTTTTAATGGCTTCTATTAAATTTTGCTTTACATTGTGTTCTTTTAAGGAATGCCATCTTCGTTTGGTCTATAAGCTATTAATAATTTAATTTCTCCTCCTTTTGGTTTAATATTTACCTCAAATAGCTGTGGGCTTATAAATTTCCAACTTTCTAGTAGCTTTTCATGCCTTTTATGCACTAGGAGGCCTACTCCTGCTCTAGCTCTATCTTTGACATCTACTCAAAAAAAAATTTGTAAAAATGATTCGGTCTACATTTTCTATTCCTTGTCCTTTTTCTTTGTTTCTGTAATGGCCAAAATATCTACTTTGAAATTTTCCATTTCTTCAACTAATTCTAACTCTTTTCCATTTATTGCCCTTATGTTCCATGTTCCAAAAATTACAGTCCATGTTCGTTTCCAAGTTCGTCTTCCAAAGATCAAGCCGGTTATATTCCTTTTTACTTCTCTGAATCAGGTTGTTTTGGATAAGCAGGGGATTGGCCCACTGTACCCTAGGTAGATGATAGGGCTGCCACCTTGAGGCACCCTACCAGGCCTTGTTATTTTCTGTCAGGTTAACTCCCTTAGCCTTTAGTCATTCACGACCAACCTGCAAGGCAGCAGGTTATTTTCTGTCAGGGTTAACTCCTTAGCCTTTGGTCAAGACCAGCCTGCAAGGCAGCAGGTTGTTTTCTGTCAGGGTTAACTTCCTTAGCCTTTGGTCAACCAAGACCCGCATGCAAAGCAGCAGGAGACTCGTGGAGGGCGGGATCATCTACTCCCCGTACAGGTGCTTACCTGTCCACTGCCCAGTCAAAAATCGTTACTAAGTGAAAATGTTGTATTGTGTCATAGATGCTATATACCAAAATAGGGGGCAATCAGACATTAAATAATAAAGGTAGATCGCATATCACAGTCAAAAAGTAACATTTTGAGAAAATTGCTTTTTTTTTTATTCCGTTATTTGAATGTTTTTTCGCTTATAAACCTATAAAAGAATAATACAATACTTTGAAACATCATACAATCTTGAGAGGCTATCAAATAATTCATGTCAACCCTATGTCAACTGCTCCAGGTCCCTTATACTGCGTGCCGAGATGGCATTTTTCTTATAACAGGTACGCAGAATGTTTCCCGTAATTCCTCAAAAGTACATTTTTCGGATAGAGTACTTGGTGGTGATTAAAATGACTAACAAGTTGTTATACTTTAAACAAAATTTCCGGCTTTTATGGTACAACCGATGCGTTCTAAAACATATGTATAAAACGAAAGAACCGATACTGAGCTTTTTTTTATGGAATGAACTGTTCCATCCAGCAGAGCAATACATGAGAATGGTCCAATTTGTGGTAAAAATGCTATCCTCTGGCCCACCCTTATCTTTATGCGATTATGAACAATATAATTATGAGGCCGTATTATTTTTTATATTTGGGTCCTGACAATGATGTCCTTTAATTTTAATGTACTATTATACGACAATTATCAGAACTAAATTTAACATGCAACTCTGTTCCTCAACCTAGTAGAACCAACGGAAAACTTATCGTAAAGACAAATTACAAAAGCAAAAATTAACTTTCTGGCAACTGCCTTACATTCATACCTTGCCGCTACACCGAAGATGTCTTCCAGGTACAGAAAGGGATGTTATGAGCATAGTCACACATCGCAACAGAAAAATTGTTCCCATGAGTGAAAACATTCGTCTCATAATAATAAATCTGCCGACAGAAAAACATCAATCAAAAATTTGTTTGTTTCTTTTTTTTTTAATTTGCAATTAGCACTTAATTTTAATCTGCAGGATACTTCTAACTTTTTATTTCTTTTAACATAATTTATAACTTAAAACAATTTTGAAAATGGAAAATTATTGTTAGGGATAACAAAAAAATAAATTAAAAATATAAAGTAATGATGTCTAACAATATATAAGGTATGAAAATGGAGCATATAAAAATAAAATCAACTGAAAATGCAAGTGGGTGAAACATACGAACAGTTTTAGAAAGTAGTGTTTATTATTAACAACCAGACTTCCATATCATTTTGAGGGTTGTATTTTTTAAATTATCTGTGCATCATTACTTACCTGTGTTTATGGAACAGCAAGATAGTGAACCAAATGATGCACAGCACTAGCCCCACCATTTCACAGACGTCAAACGCCCAAGGGACATATGGCATGTTATCCAAAAATAAATCTGGCAAGGGTGGGTACTTGTCCATTTCTGGAACACGGTCATGGACAACAACCATGACAAATGCTGTGACCATGAAAACAGAAAACACATACACAAAGCTCAAGGCTGTTTTCCACAGTTCTTTTGGGATATCTCGCGAACAGTGGTGATAAGCATTGCTGTTCACCGTCGATTTGAAGTCGAATTCATCATATTCTGCACTTCCTGGCCAAGATTCAGAGTCAGATGACCTTTGTGTGTTATACTTGCTTTGTTTTATTCTGTTGTCACCACCTGTAATACTACTGCTAAGTGAATCGTTCCTGTGTACAGCTTTTCTAGTATTACAAGTCGAACGAAGATTCTGTATTTTCAAAATCAAACGTTTGATATCTCCCAACACTTTAAGTTGTAATGGAGGTTGGCGCAGATCACTTTCCACCAATGATAATAAAATAGCACCATCTATCTGATGGTCCTTTGAAAAAGAAATCAGCATATTGACTGAAGCCTATTTGTCTCAGCCAATGTCCAACATCTTCACAATTCCATGCTTCTGGATTGGATATCTCCATTTTTAAAACTCTTTGAATATAGGATTATTAATGCTTCAACAACATGAGACAGTCTGAAAAGATAAAATAAAAACAAAATCAAAATGGCTTTACGGCTTTGCTGACATAATACACTCACACCTTTTTATACCGCCAACTGTTGTGCCGGTGATAACTTGGCGTTATAAAGGGAATGGTGTAATGACAAAAACACCCTTAGTCAGTATCACAACAAGGGAGATAATGTTGCAAAGTACATGTAGATCTACCAAAAACCAGAGAAAGGTTAAAGCTAACGATACAATGTATGCCCACTGCATGTGAAAATTGCTACTACTGTGGTACAATGTAGTAATAGCAGTGCATGTACAAACAGTTGTAAATGGGTGTAACAGAATTCTTTTTTATTAATAATCACTGGATAGTGTCACAGGGGTTTCATTTAGGGTCATGAGGCCTTGGTATGATGAGAAGAATAATGCCCAATTCGAGCGCTAAATTTGATGACAGGAACAGTCTTTCACGCAACCAACATGTTATGCATTTCTATGGCAGGTATGACACCGTGCTGTCTGGACTTCACAGCAACGGGGAAGAAAACTCAAGCCACGCAACTCTCTGCAAAAGGAGAAAAACAATTCACACATGGCTGTAAGACATACTCTTATGCAACCTAGGGCTAAGGAAAGTAGGGCTGGTCAGGTGAGAACTATATGAGTCTTAGGTGTGCCAAACACAGACTGCTCTGATTGGAGGAAGATGGGAGGGATGTTTAACTAATTTAGTTTACAACGCACGATTTGACAGGTTTATGGAAACAGAGAACCAGGCGACAGCCCAGATATAACACACATGGTTATCGTCACACTACTCACGGATAGCATCACGGAAAGACAAGGGAATGAACCCCGTGATGATAAGCGGCGACAACTCAACTAGTAAAATGGGCAATTGACAGGCACTGCTGGTAAGTCCTACTTCTTTCCTTTCACTCTTCCACTGAAATCACCCTGGGATCACTGCATATGGTAGACAGGGAAATTTCCATGAACCAAAGTCAGATGTTAAAGCTATTCATGGGTCAAAAATTAAATAAAGACGAAAAAGGACTGCTTTGAACTATGAGATATTACTTTTAAAAGTTTAATGATCACAACAAATTACCCAGATAGATTGTGTAAGACAAAAGACAAATTCTAGATCTATCCAATAATTCATTAACGTACAAAATCTATACTTCTTATTTACAAGCCACCAAGCGTTATGAAAACATAAGAGGCAGCCGCTTAAGAGACTGCTTTTCCATGTAACAGATTTTTTTTCCTCTGTAATTATCATGTCTCAGGGATGCTTCAAGAAAGTCTGGCTGAGAGGCTGAGTTTTCTTTCGTTGAAAAGCAAATTGTCTGCTAAACTCGATGCAATAAAACCATAATTCAAATTTGGATTGGCAATGCCACATTTCTCCATCTGGAAAATGTACATCATGTTGTTGACCTAGAATCTCTGCTAGATCCTGCTGAGCCAGAGTTAGGCTCTTAGATGCTGACACCAGACACCTATCTGATCAAACGAGGTAATCTACAGTTAAGGTTCACAGACTGGTTGCTGTCATTGGAACATCTTGACCAGATCAAAGGCATCGCTATATAATTGATGCAAATTAAAAGCATATTTTCACTGATAAACGAATGGTGATGGTCTGGATTCAAATTAAATTCGGCCTAATAGTTTGATTCAATGGCTACCTGGTTGTTTCATCAGTAGAAAAAGAGAAAAGAAGTAAAATTTTAAAGAAATATACACCGCTGCGTTCTTCTTCCTCTTTCTTACAAATCCCCTCGCTCTTGTTTTGAGTCTGAGCTCTAGGCCTGAAAGTCTGACAGATTAAATTAGCGTTACTTACGTATGATTACCTTGTTTTATACACCATACGTATTTGCCTTAGAGACCGTTCATTTCAGAGGCCACTTATTGCTGCCCCAATGGTTAAGCTTTCAGTGATTGTGATAGATTTTATGAAAGGTAAATCTGTTATTATACAGTATACAGCATCTATGATCTAAGCCTATATCTAGATCTATTTATCATAAAATTAAATTAGATAACTACCCTACTGAGTGTCACATGAATATAAATATGATCAATAAATAACCAAACGAAAGGACTCAGTTACAGCTCTTGAATGTACCTGACCATGGAAAGTCTTCCTCACGAGGACATCTCCTACGTTTTAAGTTCTCTAGGCGGAGACCACTGGAACATATTCTCTCTCCTTTTGAATTTAAATTACTTAAGTGACTTTTCGCAATAATGACAAATACGTGTGAGAAAACATGCTATTCATCATTAGTATCGGATGTATTGCCGATTATGGATGACGAATCGAGTACTATTGTGGTACTGAGTACGCTCTCACGGTAAGCGCGTATTTCATTGTTCCCAGTCTCATTAATTAATTGCCGAGCTGACTGCTTCACCAGTGAGAATGTCGGTCAACCTTGCCATAGGGTCAACTTTTGAGTCTTACAACAATTTCTTACAGGAAATCTAGATATTAGCTCTAGATATAAGATTAAATCTAGATTCGAGTATTTTACAAGATACAAATAGAGAGAGAGAGAAACTCAAGACCAAGAAAGAAAGATAAATGTAGAGAGACACACATACATGTGCAAGATACACAGAGAGAGACACACATACATATCTTCAGATCAAATCACACATGCCACATAGATCTCGACCTAATGTTAAATTGTGACACAAGATTTTTAAAGAAAGATAGAAGGGGAGGGACACACCTCTACACACACATGACTGAGAAAGGGAGAGGGAAGAGAGAGAGAGAGAGAGAGAGAGAGAGAGAGAGAGAGAGAGAGAGAGAGAGAGAGAGAGAGAGAGAGAGAGAGAGAGAGAGAGAGAGAGAGATTTGTATATCAAAGCATGCAAGTCACATCTAGATTTAATGGCGAATCATCTGTATTTTGTCACTTCCTGGGGAAAAATAGTGAAAATGGCAAACGTTAACAAAATAAAATCATCATTAGATCTACCGTACATCTAAAATCTAGAAGTTTAAATTCATACATAATTACAAAAATACAAAGTCTATTCCTAATTAGTAATTTAATTGGGATCATGCTCAGGTCCATCATTAATGACGGATATTCAATAATGGCAAACCGAATGCGGGACGAGCTCCGTTCACCATTAAACTTAATGACGGATTGTGGCAAAGTCTATCCGCCATAATAATGACGAATAGCACTGGCCTAAATTTTATTTTTAATACAATCGCCCCACCCAATCTAGATTTAGATCTAGATCTAGATCTAATTCTTTTCTATTTTCGATTTCAGGCATTTTTATTAATCTGGTTTGTTGTTTTTACTTGGTGACCTTTGATTCTTTCCAACGTTGGGATTCAACAGGGTCCCACAGATCCGTGTCTGTCGGACTTGAGTCTCATTTTCAGTCTGTCTCCCAGAGCTAGATCTAGGTCCAGATCAAATCTAGACCTAGAATCTAGACATAATCTAAGACCTAGATTCTAGATCTAGAATCTAGATCTAGATCTATATTATTATATATCTCATTCTAGATCTAGATATCGAAAACACAAGCATATTCTCAACCAAACAACAACATAGAGACCACTCAGCAGGAAAGTATTTGTTGTTAAATTAATCAATAAAGTTAACCTCGTACCAAGATGTTCATTCTTTTTACTTTTATGGTAATAGTATTATCTCCTCAAAACCATTCATATATTATTATTTTCGTCAGTTGCCAGCTGACTTAGTTGCAGTTTTCATATTCACCGTGATGGTGCGCCCTTATTCCTTACTAAGACTTCATGTACTTCCGGTTATGTTACATGGCTTTCTATTTCCGACAGCAATGATTGATCACTGATTTTTTATTTCATTGTTAAGGCTATTTACTATTACAAATTTATCGATGGTTGTCAGTCATACTCATGTTGGGCTATACATCAGTTTCGATGTCATATAAAATTTCTTGGTTTTTCAAATCAAAACAAAATAGTTTGGGTAGAAAATAAATAAAGAAAGAAAGAAAAGCAAGTCTGGAAAATGCAATGTAATAAATAATATAATGATGTAGGCACTTACATAGCGCCATTCACCTCTAATTAGCCTCATGGCGCATTGCATACTTAAAACAATAAATACGATTGAACATTGAAAAATACAGTAGAAATGGCAATAGAATAGGAAACAGATTAAAGACATATGTGGTTTACAATTTCATTAAGAGGTAATTTCAATTTCAATTATCTTTATTGATCCTTTAAAAAGGGAAATTATACTTCTGTTATCACAATCTCCGTTTGAAAAATTAAAAAATACATCAGTGCATTTAAATGAAAAACAAATTTAACTTAGTTAATCATTAAATTGTTTAGATTTTAGGAGAAGTATACAAAAATTCAAAGGTGTGTAAATAAATAGTACGGTGAACAATATACATTTTTAAAAAATTAATTTAAGAAAGATAGAATAATTATAGACAAATCAGTTTAACTTCATACACATTCATGAACTTATCATAAATCATTCATTCACCATCAATCAATTTACATTTCTTAAACATTGTGAGGAAAACTCCATTGTGCTTTCAAAGTAAGGTATGGTCAAACTTTCGTATGGCGCTTGGAAGAAAAAAATCTAAAATATCTCTCAGTGCGGGATTTTAAATGTATAAGTCGACCTATAAGTGTATTTAAAACATTCATTAAAAAGATAAGTTTTGAGGGAAGACTTGAATTAGCTTAAAGAGTTCATTCCCTTAAGATGGTCAGGCATACCATTCCACAGCATTGGACCATACTATGGAAAAGCTATGTCCCCGTAAGATTTCAGACTTGTATGTGGTTGAAGAAGGGATGCCATAGAGCTACTAGATTGGAGTTGTCTAGCTGACAGTATATAAGAAATGAACTCTCTAAGGTAGACAGCAAAGTAGGGGTCGTGAAGACATTGATAGATCAATGTCGCAATCTTGTATCTGACACGATAGTTCACTGACAGCCAGTGTAATTCTTTCAGTATTTGTGTGATGTGGGCAGTCTTTGTTTTCTTTTTAACTAAACGTGCTGCACTATTTCGGACTTACTGTAATTTATTTATACGATTTTCTGCCACCCCAGCTAAAAGTGACTTACAATAATCAATTCTAGATATGACAAATAAACACGCTAATTTATTTGCTGTACTTTCTGCGATAAGGGGCCTAATATGAGTAATTTTGCATAATTCAGAATAACAGGATTTTCTAACCTGGCAGTGGACAGGTAAACACCTGTACCGGGAGTAGATGATCCCGCCCACCACGAGTCTCCTGCTGCCTTGCATGCGGGTCTTGGTTGACCAAAGGCTAAGCGACTTAACTCTGACATAAAACAACCTGCTGGCTTACAGGTCGGTCTTGGTTGACCAAAGGCTAAGGGAGTTAACCCTAACAGAAAATAACAACCTGCTGTCTTGCAGGCTGGTCTTGAATGACTTAAGGCTAAGGGAGTTAACCCTGACAGAAAATAACAAGGCCTGGTAGGGGGCCTCAAGGTGGCAGCCCCACCATCTATCTAGGGTACAGTGGGCTAATCCCCTGCGTATCCAAAAACAAACAGATTTAGAGAAATAAATATAATGTAACCAGCTTGATCGTTCGAAGACGAACTTGGAAACGAATAATCTTTGGAACATGGAACGTTAGGGCAATAAATGGAAAAGAGTTAGAATTAGTTGAAGAAATGGAAAATTTCAAAGTAGATATTTTGGCTTTTACAGCAACAAAGAAAAATAGACAAGGAATAGAAAATGTAGGGCCGAATCATATTTTAATCTTCTCAGGAGTAGATGTCAAAGATAAAGCTAGAGCAGGAGTAGGTCTCCTAGTACATAAAAGGCATGAAAAACTACTAGACAGCTGGAAATTTATAAGCCCGCGGCTGTTAGAAGTAAATATTATACCAAAAGGACGAGAAATTAAATTATTAATAGCTTATTGACCAAACGAAGACGCAACTAAAGAAGAAAATATATCTTCGAAAACGATTTACAAATAACTGTAGAGAATTTTAAATCCAAACAGGAACTAATGCTTTTAAAAGATTTAAACGCTAGAGTAGGTAACAGTGTATAAAATAAAGGAGGAGTAATAGGTAAAGAAGGAGAGACAACAACTTCTCCATATGGAGAAAGACTAATAGAGTTTTGCCTAAAGAATAACATGAAAATAGCCAACACCTTTTTCCTCATAAAGATATTCACAAATCTACAAGACTAAATGAAGACAGGTGTGAAAAGTCAATGATACTGATAGACTACATAATAGTTAGCAGCTCCCTTTTTTACAGTACATTGGATGCAAGAGTAAACGGAGAAGCCGAAATATTTAGTGATCATCACTTAGTGGTTGCCAAAAGGAGATTACTGACTGAAGAAAACAAACAGAAGAGGAAAGAGAAGACAGCTACTAAACTCAAAATAGAAGAACTAAATAAACCAGTAGTAAAACAGATATACCAATTTAGGATAAAAAGATTTATCATGGAAAGACAGATGGATCTGAATGATAAGAGAAGAAAAGTGGCAGATGTATAAAGAAACATTTTTCAGTTGTACTGAAGAGGTCTGCGGTAGGAAAAAATTAAAGGAGATAGGAAAAGAACAGCATTGTGGAATGAGAATGTCAAGATTAAGATCAAAGAAAAGAAGGATGCCTGGAAGAAATACTTGCAAACAAAGAGACCAGAGGATAGGATAGATTACGTGAATAAAAGAACTATCGCCAAAGAGGAAGTGAGGAAAGCAAAACAGGAACAATGGGAAGAGTTTTGACAAAGACTTCAAGAAAGCTATCAAGGAGATCAAAAGCTGTTCTGGGGGGCAATTAAGAGCATGAGAAATACCAAAGCATGTTCAATACGACAAATTAAGAATGCCAAAGGAGAAATAATGAAAAAATACACCGAAATCATGGAAACATGGAGAAAGCATTTTCAACAATTACATAATCCCTCCAGAACGTATGAAACAAGGAGTAAAGATCAATTAGTAAGTGTAACAAGTAATCCAGAGGAGACAGCTGAAGATGTAGATATTTCAATGGAAGAAATCCAAACAGCTATAGGGAAAAGTGAAATTAGGAAAAGCCCCAGGAGCAGATCAAGTCTATCCAAAAATGATTAAAAACAAAGGGAGAGAGGCGGACAAACTATTACATGCAATATGCCAACAAGTGTGGAAGTCCAAACAGGTGCCAGACGACTGGAAAAAGGAAACGGTAATACCAATACATAAGAGAGGATCAACTATGGAATGCTGAAACTATAGAGGGATATCACTACTTAGCGTAGCAGGAAACGTATATGTCAGGATACTGGAAATGAGACTAAGGAAAAGAGTAGAGGATCAGATTGAAGAGCATCAGAGTGGGATATATTTACAATTAGACAAATAATAGAAAAATTCCTTGAGAGAAACATTGACTTGCACCTGTGTTTAATGGACTTAAAAAATGCACTTGACACCGTGAGGAGGGACGAACTATGGCATTCCTTAAAAGAACACAATGTAGAGCAACATTTAATAAAAGCCATGAAAAGTTTTTACAATAAACCAACATGTGCAGTGAGAGTAGCTGGAAACATATCTGTAGAATTTGATGTAGATGTAGGAGTAAGACAGGGTTGTACCCTAAGTCCTCTTTTGTTTATCACATTTATGGATTCAGTCGCAAAGGCATCCTCAAAAATGAAGAAAATGCATGTAGGTATGTGGGAACTCAAACCAGTAAATGTATCAATGTTTTCATTTGCCGATGATTTAGTTCTGTTTGGAAAATCAGAAAGTGACCTTCAGTCGAATATCAACATTATGAACAATGAACTAGATGAAAGAGGAATGAGAGCAAATGCAAAGAAAACCAAAACAATGCTAGTAGCTAGGGAGCTAAAACACAAAATCTTAAATTGGGCAGGAGAATTTAGAACAAGCTCAAAGCTACAATTACCTAGGAGTAGTGATTAACTCAGAGGGAAAACTAAGAGAAGAAATTGGCCAGAGGACCAAAAAGACAAGTGCAATATATAACCATCTAGGAAAGGCAATTGTAGGTAAGCAAGAATTGTCAACAAAAACCAAAATGGCAGTATACAATACAGTTTATTGTCCTACTCTCCTCTATGGCAGCGAAACCTGGACCTTAGACAGTAGAGAATACAGTAGAATACATGCAGCTGAAATGAAATATTTAAGAAGAGTAGTAGGGAAAACTGAAAGAGACAAAATTAGAAACACAACAATAAGAGATCAAACCAAAGCAGATGGCATAAAAACTAAGATAGAAATAAATCAATTGAGATGGTTTGGGCATGCAAACAGAATGAATGACAATAGAATAGCTAAATCAGTATGCAGTGCTAAAGCCCAAGGTAAGACCAAAGGCAGACCTCGGAGAAAGTGGGAAGAAGATATAAAAGAGGCATTGAAGCATAGAGATTTAACTTTTTTGGAAGGAAACAGAAAATGTCAGGACAGGGTATCATGGAGAAAGATCATCTCGGGCATCTGAACCCATACACCGAAACGTAAAATGGGAACTGATAAAGAAAGAAAGAGGGATTTTCTAAGGTGGGAAATATGATTGTCCATTGAGAGAACTGAGTTGAAAATGACGCTAAGGTTTTTAACTTTCGTCTTTACTGGAATATTTATGCCACATTATCGTGGTATGGGAATGGTCAGGTTCTTTATTTTAGATATAGTGCCAAGAACAATTACTTCAGTTTGTTTTATCTTCATTTAATTTAAACTTGTTTGACATCAGCCAGGCAGAAATTTCTGAGACTTCTAAATCAATAAGAATTGGCATGTGTTTTTACAATGTGAAGATTTATACAATTGCGTGTCATCAGCGTATGTGTGATAATTGAAACCCTGTTCAGAGATTACTTCACCCAGAAGTTGAATGTATAGAGAAAATACAATAGGGCCAAGAACGGGCTCCTGAGGCACACCACATTTAAGTTGCACTGTAAATGATTTTTTGTCGTTTTTTTTTCATCATCATCATTTGTGGCTTGCGCTATTCAGCACGTTGCCGACCATCCCACTCCATGTCGTTTTGACTTCAGTGCTTTTAGTACAATCCGAGTTGGTGGTGATATCGGACGTATTTTGTCTTAATACCGTTAGGTATGTGGTGTGTTGTCTGCTCTAAGCTCTTGTCCCTTCTACGAATTCAGATGTTGCTAGTTTTTCTAGTCCATTTTGTCTCTACACATGGCCAAAAAATCTTATTTGCCTTGTCTTAATGTTCTTCATAAGTTCTCTTTCTTTTCCAATTTTCACTAGAACTTCCATGTTTGTTACTTTTGCTGTCTAGGGGATTTTCAATAGTCTTCTATATATCCACATTTCAAATGCTTCTAAACGTTCACGATATTGTACATCTAAAGTCCACGTTTCGCATGCATATAATAGTGTGGAAAAGACATATGTCTGCGCTGTTTGTATTTTCGTGTCTGTTTTCAGCTTTGAATTGGAGACAACAGCTCTAATATTGTGCAATCTTTGTCTATCGCTATCCTTTGCCTTTATTTCGGTTTATTTGCTGTTGTTTGTTATGATTGCGCCGGGGTATCTAAATTTTGTTACTTCCTCCTCTACTTGTTAAATTAAAGGACACGTTATCATCTTGTTTACAAGCTACCGTGCATTCTGGGTTTTTCACTTTCAATAACAATCGTTTTGTCTCACTTAAGTCTACTAATTTGTCTAATATTTGTTAGACATCATATGGCGTGTATGCCATTAACACGACATCATCTGCGTATCTCATGTTGGTCAGGTTAACGCCACCAATGCTTATACCTCTCATGTTTTCTATTTCACGGAAGATGATTTCGCTATATAAGTTGAAGAGGTCTGGTGAGAGAACGCAGCCTTGTCTCACTCCTTTCTTGATGTTAAATAAAGCTGATGTATGGTTATACACTTTGACGCAAGCTATTTGGTGCCAATACAGGTTTCTTACCAGTCTAAGGTCTTTATCATTCCTATTGACTTTAACATTTTGAAGACGGTTGTGTGTTTAATGGAGTCGAAGGCTTTGGAATAGTCGATAAAGCAAAGGTATAATTATTTCAACATACTGGTGTCTGTTTGATAAGCATGACTGAAACCACATAAGAACTGTACCAGTTATTCCAAATGAATCACGTAGTCGTGTTAGCAAAATTTCATGATCAATTGTATCAAAGGCTGCCGACAGATCCAAAAGCACAATTACAGAAACTAAACCGGAATCACATGAATTAAGCTAATCAGTTTTAACTTTCAGGAGGGCTGTTTCAGTACTGTGCAGATTGATACTTTTCAAACATATTATTCTTTTTCAGGTGGCGAATAATTTGTGATATAGCAACTTTTTCTAAAATCTTTGAGAGAAATGGCAAATGAGATATTGGTCAGAATATTATGATCAACACTTATTTTGTTAAGTACAGACCTGATCAATGCTTTTTTTAAAGCTCATCGGGTATATTTCCTGTTCTAAGAGACATGTTTATAAGCTTGGTACTATAAGGTAAGAGAGTGTCAAAACATTCATAAAACAATGATATAGGCAAGGGGTCAAGTTTACATAGTTTACTGGGTGATTTAATGATAATATTTCTAATGAATATGTCATTGATATGGGAGGAGCTTTCAAATTTAGGGGGTGATGGCTCAGGTGTTTTTGAGGGAGTTTTATCATTAGATTTATGGAAGTTATTCCTGAAGTTATCTGTTTTTCTCCCGGAATTGTTCAGAAAATAAGTTACTCACATCGTCAGTTGATACCACGTCATGTGTTTGAGATAAAGGACATTTTCCTAAAAGGGTATCACATGCTAAATAATTCCTTTGAAGAATTTGCGTCTACAATTTTTTCATTATAAAAATCTTTTTTAAGATTAAAAGACAGTTCTTTCATGTCCTGTCTTGCCTTGGTGAAGATTTCCGGTGGACAGTAAGGCCGGTTTTTTCTCCGTATCCGCTCGGCTCTTCTTGTTCGCTGGATGGAATTTTGAAGTTCTCCAGACGTCTCAGGAGTAGATGGTTTTATGCGTATTTGCTTCTTCATGTTTATACAATGTGGATGAAAGACTTTCGTTGAATGTGGATGGTGTCAGAGAAAGACTGTTGTCTAGTGACGTTATGATGTCGTGCTTGAAAAAGGATATGTCTACTGCTTTAGTATTTCTGAAAGAGATAAGCCTTGTAATTTTCTTTTGCTTTGATGGACAAAAGTCGAACATAAATGTGTGGTGATATGAGATGCATCGGTCTTGTATAATAATGTTATCTGGTACGATTGTTGAATTTATATCCAAGATTAAGGCAATAATGTGGCTGTGTTTGTGCGTTGGTTGATGCACTAGTTGTTTGATGCTATTTTCACCTAAAAGACGGAGAAATTTTACAGTAACGGAATAATAGGCCAACAACCAACATAATGGATTCCAGTAAGCTTATGTCTTATGGTCACGTAATACATGTACTTATAGGACTCATATATACTCTCAAGGGAAAACGATTGGTAATTAAATAATCACACTACTCACAGTCACAGCCAGCTGACGGCTGGCGATGGAAACCCAAAACGACCACCAGCTGACGGCTGGCGATGGAAACCCGAAACGACCATCAGCTGACGGCTGGCGATGGACACCAAAACGACCACCAGCTGACGGCTGGCGATGGAAACCCAAAACGACCATCAGCTGACGGCTGGCGATGGAAACCCAAAACGACCACCAGCTGATGGCTGGCGATGGAAACCCGAAAACGACCATCAGCTGATGGAAACCTGAAACGACCATCAGCTGACGGCTGGCGATGGAAACCCAAAACGACCACCAGCTGGTGCCAAACTTAATTACTATGGCAGTCTCGTTGACTTCTTCATCTTTGATGATGAAATGCCAATTCTCAAATAAAGCATCTTATTCCTTCAATTATACTATTGATTGACTGATTGATTTGTTGATGCATTCATTCATTTATGTCTATATTTAGTTTTGGGCCTATATATATATATATATATATATATGTACCGGTACCGGGTATTCCCATACACATGTAATATCTAACACATTCAAATAATGGAATTTTCAAGTAAATTAATCAAAAACAAAAATCAAAAAGGAGAAAGATGTGAAGAAGTTTGAAGAAGTGTAAAAAATTAGGCAACCTTATCAATGAAAATGAAGACATCAAAAGAAGAAAGTTACAAACATAAAACGCTTTCCTCAAATTGAACAAAATCTGGATAAGAAAAAAAAATTGATGAACAACGTAAAATCCAACTTTACAAAAACCTTGTTATTGCAATTCTGATATACATGTACAATAGCGGAATTTCGGGATTAACTAAACTAAACTCTAGAAAGTATAAACATCATTCACAGCAAATGCAGGAGAAATACCATAGGCATCCATTGGCCTGAAACAATGAGTACGGTACGGTAACAACGATTTATACGACCGCTGTCGAATTAGGCGTATTAGTCAAAGTCAAAGGGTCAAATAACAGCAGTGGAGATGATTAGGACACATCCTCTGGAGAGGTAATAAAATACCAGCTCAAACAGCAATAAATGAGTGTACTTCAATGAAGGATTGCAATACAGAGGAAGAACACTGGCATTATTGCCAAACAAAACTACACAAAATGATTAATATACTAACCTCAGGAACACCGACCCCAATAAATGGAGAAGACACACACATACCAACACAACTAAAAACAGAAGAGACGTGCTTGCTTTGAAAACTCTAGCACAGGGCCGAGACACATGAAGAAACGCTACAAAGCGAATAACCAACACCGGGATTATTTAGGACCAGCAATGTGTCATAATACACAATACGCTATAGCGTCTGCAAAGCCATTCTAATTATATTACTATATTTAGTTTAGTTTCTTTATCTCACGTGAATATGAGGAAGTGGTCATACTTTGCTTTGTTATGTCTTGCAAACTCATTTTTCTCTGTTCCGAACCCTATCGCATACTGACTTTATTTTGACATTTAAGTACATGTAACTCTCAAACTGAACAGTGAACACCACTGTGCTCGACTAATACTAATAAACATTGAGACAAGAGGCATATCGATAGTGAGGAATAATGACATGAAATAATAGTAAAGCAGCATACGAATAAAAACGAAGCAGATACAAAGGAATAGACAGAAAACAAATCTTTGGACACCAAAGAAACTGAATCTGCGATATCCGTATCGGCACACATCGCCTCGTCATGAAAAAAGAGAGCGCACTTACAACTAGGATAACTAAGAGTTCAGTTAGCTTTGTTGAAGCGTAATTAACGTGATTGGTATGCTACATACATCACCACAGGAGCATGTTATTGTAACTGTCGCAATTAGTTAGTGTCAAATCACATAAAGTTAAAACGCCATCTCTTCTGAGGTGCTGGACGAAACAATAAATCATAAATTAGAAAATAGTCAGTGCTATGTATACATATGCTTGATAAGATAAGAGAAGATAAGCTTTTACTGCTCCTGAAACATGAAATTACACGTATCTGTTGACATGATAGGCTTACAACAAGTTAGTAATCAGAACAGAAAACTAATCAACATAATATAATATAATTTATACTCTCTTTCATTCACTCACAGGCTTCTCGTTCTTGTAATATTAAAGACTCCATAATACATGGATACAATAAAGTGAGATGTTAATTCTTGGCATTGGTTGGATCACAATCACGTATGGCGAAAGGGAGAAATGAATTAAAATAACGATGTCAATAAATATGATACTTATTCTTCCTAGTGAGATTGAAGGAATATTGATAAATCCGTTCTGATGTCGTATGGTATAATAATAATATGTAGTTGTTGATGCCTGAATGCAATGCACTAGTGAAATTATCAATAATATTTTAGATATATATTCATGAAGATGGAGGCCAAATGAGCTTACTAGCGTGTGTAACTCTTCAGTTTTATTTGCATCTGTTGTTGTGAAGGCCAGGTCGTCTGTAAAATCTATATAATTTAGCTGGTGCCACAAAATCCTTTGGGTGCCATTCCTCATACCGTTGGTAGTCATGATTCAGTCACTTGCTAAAAGCAAAGATGCGATAATACATCCCTGGCGAACGCCTGTTCTTGCTTGAAAGCCCTCAGACAAATGCCCGTCATGGAAAACCTTGCATGTCATTCCTTCATACAATACGTGGATAACTGCACAGGTTTCTGTGGAATGTCATGACGCATTAGTTTCCAAGTGATTTGTCTGTCAACGCTTTCAAAGGCCTCCCCGAAGTCTACAAAATCAATGATGACGGGATTTCCATTCAAGGGGTTGTTCTACTATATATCTCAAAGTAGCGATTTGGTCCGTGCACGATCTGTTCTTTCTGAATTCAACCTGCTCGCCTCTTTACTCTTAGCTTTCGAAGAGAATTGTGTTGAAACTCTTTGCTGTAATTGACAGCATGGTTATTCCGCGGTGATGTTGTAGTTACATGACATTGTACTTATGTCACTTTTCTTTGGAAGCTCTATTAAGTGACCTTCTATCCAGTCCTTATGAACCGTTTCGTCAATCCAGACTTTGGTGAATAGACTATGCAGAATATGTACAGTGGTTGGGATATCTGCTCTCAGAGCCTCGGGCGGGATTGAGTCTGGTCCACGGACCTTGCTTGATTTAGAAATTATCATCGCAATTTATACCTTTGAGAATGGGTCTGTGTTCATTGCTAGGTCCTTCCTTGCTGGTAATATATTCGGTGGATTCTCTGGTGGTGGTCTGTTTAAGTCTCTGGTCTGTGTTGCTTCCCTGACAAGATTTTCATTGTCTGATAAACAATCTTTATGTCTCCTTCTGTAGCTGACTTTTTAAAAATCTTTTCTGCCATCTCCTCCAGAAAACTGTTCTTGTCGTTTTGTATTATTTACCGATTGACTTTGGCATACTCACATCGGACAGCCATCTTCGCTCTTTTGATTCTACAATTGTTAATTGCCATTTTCATTGTTTCTTCTTTCTTTTATCATTTTTAATAATACCTGAGTGATTCAGTTTGTGTGTGTGTTATTTTTGGGTCCTAAGACAGCTTGACGTGTAGACTTTAAGTTTTCTTTCATCGTAACCCATTGTTCATTTACATCACACTCATCAAGGCTTTCAAGGATTTGGAATTTGTTCTCTAGCTCAAGCTGGAACCTTTCCTTCTTTGATTCACTTTTCAATAGATTGACTTGGAACTTAGTCCTCCTTTCTTGATTAGGCTGAGTGAACCTTTTTAATTTTGGTCGGAGTGTTGCTAACACAAGATGGTGATCGGGTGCTATATCTGATTTGATTTGATTTATCCACATCCACAACTAAGGGGATCTCTGGGTTTTTGGTACGATTTTTAATTTTGCCCGGACTGCCCTGTAAACAACCAATGGATCTTTAACGTGCACAGAGTGTTGTGATCTGCACATGGGATCTCCTTTTTATCGTCTGCCTCCGATGGGACTAGGTGTCGATCCACCTACCTGGACAAAGGGCTCGAACATACTACAGTTTGGTTGAGAGGCTGACACCTTGCTTCTGGATACAACCCCCCCCTCGGATGCTATATATGCTCCTCTCATTATTCTTACATCTGCTTCTAGGGGAATTTGCATGAGATGCAGACATGGTCGATTTGATTTTCAGCCCATCCGCCAGGATACATTCATGTCAAAGGTTCATGAGCCTTTTCTTTCTCCATAGTCACTTGCATGTCCTTTTCCATACTGTCTCATCTTCTTTTCATACCCGCTGTTATTGTTATCTACTTTGACAT